>BCIP01000021.1:0-352457 GCA_001599995.1 Ambrosiozyma monospora
CTAATTTGACTGGCATTGATTAGAACTGTTACATATGAAGGAAATCAAGGAAACTATGTTACATATTCCCTGCTGTCTCTGAACTACTATTTTAAGCTGAAAGCTGTGATCTCAATAAGTATTTAWACCTGTGTATTTCCTTATGTATTGCCATTTGGATGGCGAGGAGCCTAATATGAGTCCTGCTTGGGACAAGGTGAATTGACACCGCTTCTGCTCTTCATTGCTCTTACTAGTAGAAGTAATCTCGCAAACACATCAACCAACAAACGTATTTCCTAAATTCCATCAATTCGGCTTCTTGTTGTTGAGCTTGCTTTTGAAAGACTTGCTTGTTATATTGAGTGAAAACCGATGCAATTTCTGGAGTGGTGTATTTTCTCTTCTTTTCTGTTGGATCATTGATGGCGGCAATAAGCTGTGAGTTTCTGTTTGTCTTTGCCCTCTTACGAAGGTGTTCGTAAGTTTCATTCAAGTTGAGAATGGCCGTTGCTGAATTCCCATAGATCTCTTTCTCCGATGATGGATCTGATAACCGTTGAACGGCGTGAGATGTTGTTGCCTTGGCCCTGTTAATCAGAGTGTTGCAGGAGATATCAAATTTGAGATTGATATCGGTTTCCGATGGATCGTGGAAATCGGCAATGTATTTGGAGAGAGCCTTGTTTCCACAAATATTGTTTCTGATGGTGTAAATAGGTCYCCCTGTCTCTATATTGCTAATGGAAATGTGGAGTTCTATGATCCTATGTGTGGTAAAGGCAGGCTTACGGAGGTGGTCAAATGAGTAATTTGCCTTGGCTAACAATGGTGTGATARAGGTCCCKTCCAATCGTCTGTCAAAGTTTCCATGTGATGTTGTGTTGGTTGCAATGTGTTTATATTGGGATCTGTGTTTGTTGTTAAAAACATCGGTCAATTGGTTTGTTCTGACTACCTCTCTCATCAGCTTCTCTTCCGCGGTAAGTTGCGCTCTTCTACTCGCTGACATCCGATCACTGGTTGTGAGCCCTGTTGYTTTCTTTGGTTCCGCGTCTTTCTTATTATCTTCCACGCAATTGAAATCACCGCCAATGATAAACTCTTCCTCCAATGTCCCAAGAACTCTCTTCAACTGCTGCAGGAACTCCTTCTTCTCTTTCATCATGGATGGGACATATATTGAAATGACCCTCACTGGGCCCAAAGTACCTCTTATCCTGACTTCATTCAGGTACTTTCTAAATTGTTGGTCTAATCCTGCTCTTAGTCTTTCTTCCTCTGGGATATGTACTTCCTCCAAAATATCTCTAATACATATCATTGCATCGTCCTCATTCTTCTTCATCACTATTCTGTAACCATTCTCTTCCATTCTTCTAGTGGGTGTTCCTTGTCATTCTTGTTTCCTGCAGTAACATGACATCCACATTACCTTTCATCACCTCTTCCAGCTTCTCCATYTGTTCCTTCGCATTCAAACGTCCAACATTCAAGGACCGGACARTTATTTTCTTGAAAACTTTACTAATCATTGTTTACCGTTGACTTTTAGCTTTCTTTTTTCTAGAATCTCTTTGAGCTGTGGGTTGTTGTGGCGAACAGGGATTCATTCAAATCTTCAGAATTGGAGTTGATTGGTTGAGTATCATCTGTAACTTCGGCTTCTGCATCGGCCATTTCAGCATCCTCTAATTCAGGTTCAGTTGGATCATCCGTGGTTGAGTCATCTTTGGTTGAGTCATCTTTGGTTGAGTTATCCTTGGTTGAGTTATCCTTGGTTGATTTATTTTCAGTTGAATTATGTTCATTTGGCGACGTAGTAGTCTTGGCATCTTCAGTATCTGTTTTATTTTCTGGTTCTTCGGATTCTTCGTCTTCCGAGTCTGCAAGAACAGAAAATTGATTGTTACTGAGGGGATCGGTGGTTTTTTTTTGGTGAGGGAGTTGTGACCTTTGGTTGTGGGAAGTTACTCTTTCTTTTCTTGGAGGGGGTGAATGCATCTCCTAAGGATGGCCAAAATGATGACAAAGGAATAGGAAGTTCCTTATCCAACTTGTCGAAACATTCTTTGAGTGCTGTGGTACGGCGTTGACGGATTACTGTCTTCTCTTTGTTTTCAGTGATTCTTATCAAGGCCTTGTCCTTTTTGGCTCTCAAAATTTCCAGCTGTCTTTCCCGATACTTGACGGGATCGTAATGTTGGTGTTTGGAGCGGAATTGGCGGACATGATGTCCTTTCTGGACACAACGTGAACATTCAGTAGCCTCTGGGCATGAGTCTGTTTGGTGAGTAGTGGCCCTACAAAGTTTGCAGTACTTTAAACAAGACATGGTTCTGACCGAAATTTTCTCGAAATGTGGGTAAGAAGTTAGATCAACGCTATCCACCAATCTACCCCTTGAGGCCTTGTATGGATATAGGTTTGGGATACGAGTTTCAGTACCTGTAAATGGGCGGGCTAACATTTGGACGTTGTAGCAAGAAGCTAATGGCAATCGCATGATATCCCATCTATCAGGAAATTTTAACAGGATTCGGTCGAAATGTTCCGTTGGGAATAACTGGTTAATGATAGCGCCATGGTTCTCCATTAACGAGGTTGGGATGCTGATATTGAAAGTGAAAAGATCATTAGTGGATTTGAAATCAATGTGCTCCAGGTTAAAAGTCAAATTCGTGGAGAAATCAAAGGTCGCATTGTTCAACTTGTTGACTAGTAGTGTCTTCATTTTCGTTGCCATGTTCATTGCTCTCTGAGCTGCAGTTGTACCGTCAATAACTGATGCTTGGGGAGCTGGGGTGGACATATGAATTATGTCAGAGCTGTCAGAGTGGGCAAAAAATCTGACTGTAAAGTTCAATAAGTCCGGGTTAGCCCTTCTATATGCCTTTAAAGAATTCCAGATTTCTTTCTTGGAAGGCATGTTTTGAGCCATCGATGGTTTAACCTTGAATTTCAAAGGATTGTCAACATCTCTTCCCTCTGATCTGAATCCATTTAATTTGCCAGTGATGTCTTGGTGAAGTGGGATTTCTTTCAAGGGGATAGATGGGTCGAGCATGCTACCATCTGATAGAAGGCATTGCGATGACTCTGGTTGAGACAACATTTGGGCCAAGGTGTGGCAGAGTTACCCGGCTTCAGCGCAATTCTTTTTCCCGAAGATTTTTGCTCGTCGTCAGATAAGGAGTCGATGGAGCTGAATTCAGAATGGTTTGGGGGCAAACATAGTTTCAATTGAATCGTTGTTAGAGGTAGATAAACCATGTTCTGTAACTGGGATGGATCCACTGGTCTGAGTTGGAGTTGTTTGAGGCGGTTTTGGAGGAGCTGTTTCTTGGTTTGAGTCTGGCACGTTGTTGCGTCCTGAATCAGTTGATTGGGGCAGTTAAGGTGGAACACCACTAACCCTGGAGTTAGAGGTGTCACCTGGTTGTCCAGGAGGAGGTGTAGAACTTTTACTATTTGGAGGTGGTTCCATGGTAGTTATATATGAGAATGGTTCTCAATATGGAATTTTGATTTCCAAAATCAAAGTGAAGAAGGAAGTGGTACCATGTCAAAGCTTTGAATTGTGCTTCGATGGCATTTTGGATAAGCCTTCTTATATGTTGAGGATAGATGGGATGGAGGTGGCAGTTAATGATGCGAGTATGTATTGAGCTTTCCGCCCAATAACCTGTTGAGGTAAATCAAGTAGGCCAAACCCTCCTAGCCAAGTGGGTGTTTGGAGTTTGGAGACTGCAGTGAAGAACCCTTTGCCTGGTTGTATTTTCTTTGAAACAGCCTTTTGAAACTTTAACAAGTCAGATGGTGGATATGAGTGATGCTGCTCAACGTAGTAAAGGGTGCTGCAAACATAAGTGTTAATTTATAGGGTTCGGACGACTTCAATAGCTTTATCCCATAAAGGAGGAATGCGGTTGACTAGTTTATTCAACTTAATATCCCAGTTCACCTTGTTCACTAGGGCACCCCAAGGTAAATAAATTGGCCAAGTGGTCTTTTTGATTGGAATGTCCCAATTCTTTATGACCGTATTGTGGGCCCCAACTGTTCCATAGGCTCTGGACTTACTTACTTTAATTATTTCAGCGATCAGTAAGACCTAGAATCCAAATGAGAGGGCTCAACACCATACATGGATAACCATATCAAATGGAATAAACAAAATCCACAACATATGTTCTAGTCAATTGCAAACATCAGTCAAATATATCAATACTCTATTCATATTAAATTATGGATAGAACCAGCTTTTGCACCAAGCCAAATTCTTTATGTTAAATGTGATAAGCAACAGCAACCAATTCTAACAATCGGATTCAATGAACATCTCTTTTCAATTGTGCATAAGAGGAGATTCCAAATATCACAAATATCTGCCAAACGAGTATTATGAGCAATTCTTAATGACTAGATTCCTTTTAATAGAATATGAAAATCATCTCTTCCGATCTCATACAGAGTTCAGACAGTCTAGCAAAATAACAACTTAACTCTTCCAAACCAATATTAAGTCTAAATTCAATATGCAAAACAAGTGATGATTTTTCAAACTAATGTGGACAACCATGGTGAGAACCTCAAAGTATCAAACAGACAGCATGACCTGTATCAAACAACAAATTTGATTCTGTGAAGTAAATTGCTATGTTTAATGATAAATTGTGGTGTATTATTGATTACTGAATTTAGAGGGTACTTGATCATATACGGTGTTTGAGTTTGTTTGTTCTCGTGTCAAGCTGGCATAAGTGTCGTATATTGTACATGGATGTGTGCGCGAGCGATATGCATTTTGACGATCATGAACTTGCCACTAGCAGACCTTTTATTCGCTCTAGAGCCACACTCCGAATTAATTTCATAAATTGAACATACAGATTTTAGTCATCATCTTTCAGAAAGTATATATATACCAAATTTGAACAAAATTGAGCTGGAAAACCGGCCCTCTGATTGGCCCATTTTGTCACAACATCAAGTTTGTGCTACGTTTGCGCGCGCTCATTGGATACTCGCACTTTTTTATTTCCCTAGATAACTCACGAACCACTTTAGGTATGAACTCGAGGGGTTGAAGTTTTGCAAATGTTGACGTACATACTACATATATATAAAAAATCGATTTTTTTCAATAAGGGGAAGGGCAAAAGTCAACTTGGAAATATATATACTACTAGACAGAAGAATACAGTTGTTCACCAATTCGGAATTCCTCGCCGCTCTTTGAACAAAGCTACGTACATCGAAAGAACCAAGAACCCTCCATCCTTTGTGATGGAGATCATGAATCCATCTCCAGTTTCCTCCTCAACATTGAAGAAATTTCCAAAATTTCACAATTACTTTCTGTTCCAAATTCGCTGAATGCTGATGATTCAAGCAATAATCAAGATCGAGATCCCACGAATCGACCAATGGTAGAAAGTGATGACGGTACAACCAACCCCTATGGAAACATAGTTGGCTAGATCTCATTGCAATCTCCAAAACTCCACAATTTTTGCAACAAAGTTGTTAAGAAACATTGATCATTAAATGATCTGTTTCCTCCAAATGCAGATCCATTGAATAAAATTTTGATTAGTTTATCCTCCAGTATTTTATTTAATTTGATGAACTTTTCTGGTTTCGCTGTATAGAGAGATGTTATATATAGATGCTAGGTGCTATCCTGGTTTAGGCCTATTTTTTCGTTTTATAACTTCTTAATATATTTGGTAGTCAACAAAAAAAAACTATACTATTTGTTGTGAAATTTCGGATTAATATATATATCTAATTAAGTAAGTTGGCCAAGAAGAATGTCTTGGTTTTCTTGTGAATTTATTTATAGAGCTAAAAAATACAATCCATTTAGCATTGTGGAGCGTGCCGACAACAGGTTGTATTAATTAGAAACCAAAACCGAAACAGCTGAGCCTCTGTCGAGTATATATACACCGCGTGGGTATGCATTGGGTTGGTTTCAAGACAGGTGATCTCGAGAGCTGGGCGGCCTCTCTGCTCACCAGTTGCAGCCTGATAAGACAGGCTTCTTTCTTTTATAGATAATTCTCTCAAGGGTCACTTCCCAAGACCCCTTCTTGGTTGAGTTCTTGGCAGGGCCTATATATACGTTACTGCTAATTGTTCTGTTAAATTAAAGACATTCAGACTTCATGTTCGGGGTTTGAACATTGATGCAAAATGGGCGGGGGGGGGGGGGGTTCTTGAGCTGTGAACTCAGGAATTTCTAGCTTGTCTGTGACAAACGTCAATGTGTGTTGTTGAATCTGAGTTGGATAACGTGTGACTAGATTGATAATATATATCATTGATATGTAGAAGGAATTCGTAGTAAGCCCAAGTTCCAACCACCCATTGCCCAAAATGGATAAGGAGGGGAGGGAAATCAAGCAGCTGGAAACTCGACCGAAGCTTAAATTTTACTAATTTTAATATTTTATCTGTCGACATACGCGTGCGACAATTGGAACGAAACAGAAAGTTGATGCATATGCATGCACACATAGAAAATGGCAGATCGATAGATGGATGGACCCTTATAGAAAGAAAAACAAAGTATACATATGTTAATACCAACACCGAGTCTTGAGTCATGAGTCATGAGCCTTGATTCTTGATTCACCATATCTGGTTGAGGTTAGACATACATATATAGCTGTGTTTTTTGAATATATATATATATGGCTGACTGAAACTTAGGATTATGTACACCGGTTAGTTATCGAGGTTTACGTATCGCGTACACCATATGCATTTGTATACAGGGCCATGAGATTGAGATATGTGTCGACAAAATGAGATAATGAATTTTGTTATGAAGGGGTTGGAAAAATTATGTGTGTGCCGTGGCTGCATATACGCGGGGCCTCCCGATGACGGACTCGACGGTAGCGGGTGGACAAGCTGGGGACAAACGCAGTGAGTCGTGACTGGCCGGTGAAGCCAGCTGATTTTCGATCAATTAAAAAACCTCAGTTAACACACCTCGTGGTAAGTACCGTAAGTGGTCACTGCCAACTGGCCGGTGGGTGGGACCCTGCCAAGCCAAGACCCAAGAGCCCCCAAGACCCAAGAGGCCCCAAGCCTACGTGGCACGTCGCCATATGTTGCAACTGGCAATTTCTCGATTTCCTTTGGCCCCTGAGATATTTAACTTGGCCGTTTTCCTCTTCCGTTTTTTTTTTGCTCTATTCTAGCACGCCTTCTTCTTTCCTGTACTTTCAAACACTCTCCTTCTTCTCCAGGCGTAGACCTACAAAACACTCAAAACCCACAGTTCTCACAACGGCATACTACCTGTTGTTTCTTCGTTCTTCACTCTACTGACTGACTGTATCCAGCACCAGCACCAGCACCACCCTTTCTGTGCCTTGAGTCAGTGACCTGTCCCAGTTTCTTGCCATTCGATTTTCCTCTGCGTCCAATTTTTTTGGCATACCGTTACTGCTGTCTCTCTCTCTATTATCACACACTTCGTCGCCTTCTTTATTTTCATCTGTGACCACATATTTCCAGTCTCATGTCAACACAAATTTTACCTTGCATTATGGTTACCGACTCACTTCCATCTTTATCAGCTACAGTGGCAGGTGAAACACGAAGTTCATCCCCTCCGCCATCCACAATTATTCAAAAATCTTCTGAACCATCTTCCCTATTGCCTTTGTCAAACAATCCTTCCCAGAAACTTCCAAGTTTGGACTCCATTTTAGTGAAGATTCAAAAGGACCAGAAGTTACCTCTACCTGCCCCGTCATCAAGCATACTCCCTAATCCTCAACAGCTTCCTTCTTTAAGATACTCTAGTGACCCATTTTTGAACAAACTTCCACCTTCAATTCAAAGGGCATCCTTGCCATCAATTTCCTCACTACCCTATACTGCTAGTGGTGACATCTCTTCATCATCTTCCTTTTCATCTAGATCATCTTCAATCGATTCGTTTCCCCAAACATCATCATCAAATTTAAGTTTACCATCTTTGTATCCAACCCATAATAATTACCACCACCACCACCATCATCATCATCATCACAATAGATCACATTCATATGAACTGCCATCGTTAGAATCCTCAATACAACAACAACAAGCCCACCAACTGCTTCAAAGTCAACAACAGCAACTCCAAGCACAATCTCAAATTCAAGCGAAAGCAAATTCTCCAAAACAGACTGTGGCAGTGCCCAGAAAATATCGTTGCAAAACATGTGGCAAATCATTTACTACATCTGGTCATTTGGCTAGACATAACAGAATTCACACTGGTGTGAAAAACCATATCTGTCCGTTTGAAGGTTGTGGTGCTCGTTTCTCTAGACAAGATAATTGTATGCAACATTATAAGACACATCTTCACAAGAAAGGTAGAAAGAGAGCTAAAGCTGTTGTCGTTGATAATGAAGTAAAAGAGATCAAAAAATCAAAATCTGCTAGCTCAACCCCTTCTCCATAAACGTTGACCATGTACAGTTCATTCAACATATGTGATGAAATCGATACTCTAGAGATAGAAACGCTGACTAAACATTTGAGAACGTGGTACATTGATAATTTGTTTGAATTTAAGAAGTCTTTTGTTTCAACACATCTTTCGGTTTTACGTTTAGTATGTTGCATAAGTTGACTTTTAGATTCCAGTCTCATTAGATGCAACGTTATCGATTTCCAGACTAGAATACCAGGGTTATTCGTTTACTTCTCTTGTTATTGCAAGGTTCATTTCGGAAGCCCATTTTTTTGAGTTGAAGCATACTCCCCTATTGCAGTTACAACCTTTTGCTTTTTGGTTATTTTGCTCTCTTGTAACTTGCAATTTGGCTACTATTTACTATACTTTCAAAATATCTATACCACAATTTCACACTCCTTTATAACTTATATACCCTGCTTGATTTTACTATTTGTTGTTTTTCAATATCGATTTATTTACTCGTAACTCCAGTTTTGATTAGAAAACTACAACTAATATGATTCGAATGTAAACTTTCATTGAATGGAACTATATCTTTGTTTGGCTTGCAGTTCAAAGTGTGATACAGTAGCTGGATCGCTATATCGGGGCTTATATAATACTACTAGTAGAGCACCTATACCAGAATATATATGGTGTCATGATTATTAGGGGCCACATATCTGTGCTGTTTGATTTCACGTATACAGATCACTTTAATTACTGTAGCTTACATATGCATACTCAGCATCCAGTTTTAGCGTAAGATCTGTAGCATGATCCAATTCTTGAAAGAACTGTTTCATCTTTCAAAATTTCTTGCGACACACACTGAATATCAAATAGAAGAATCGGCCTATATATCAGTTTACACTTGACTTTTTTTTTGGACGGGAAGGAGAGGCTGACATAATCGGCTCTACTATATTTTCAAAGCGCTTATGTCATCCTCTCGGGCTCTTGTTGTGCAGACCGCAGCTTAACTGTAGCTTGTATGGCCAGCCGCCACACAACAAAAAAAAAAATCATCCAATTTTTTGAAATTTCCAATTTTCACGAATCGATTAACACGAAGAACGAACTGAACGATGAACGAGGACCAACAACAAGTTACGGAATATATCAATCGATTTCTTCTGGTATAAAGGAAGTTAAATTTTCCCAATTACTAAAAGTCCTGTATCTGCTCTATAAACCCATTGCAGTCCGTGTACTTATTTCATAGAATAGACCTGAACAAACAATCACAACCCCACATCAAAATGTCATCAGAAACAACCCCTAAATCAGTTTTGGATCCATCCAAACCGATAAGAGTTCAAATGGAGGCTCTTATCAGAGCCAAACAAGCTGAGATAACAGCAGGCTTAGAATCACAAGAGACTAAAGAAGGTGTTAAATTTCATGCTGATGAATGGACAAGAGATACAGCAAATGGTAAAGGTAAAGGTGGAGGAGGACGTTCAATGGTTATTCAAGGTGGTGAAACATTTGAAAAAGGTGGTGTTAATATCTCTATTGTTCATGGTGAATTGACTCCAGCTGCATTAATTTCAATGAAATCCAACCATAAGAGTTTTAGAACCAATAAGAAATCAGGTGAAGGTGATAATGATAACGACGAATTATTACCTAAACGTTTCTTCGCTGCTGGATTATCGATGGTTATTCATCCTGTTAATCCACATTGTCCAACTACCCATTTGAACTATCGTTATTTTGAAGTTGGTAGACGTGCAGGTAAAGGTGAAGATGAAGATGAACTGGAAGAACCAGAATGTTGGTGGTTTGGAGGTGGAGCTGATTTAACACCTTCCTATTTGTATGAAGAAGATGCCAAATTGTTTCATACTGAACATAAGAAAGCCTTAGATGAATTTGATCCAAGTTATTATCCACGTTTTAAAAAATGGTGTGATGAATATTTTTACATTGCTCATCGTGGAGAAACTCGTGGTATTGGAGGTATTTTCTTTGACGATTTTGATGAATTACCAGCTCAAAAATGTCTGGAGATGGCAGAAAGATGTTTTGATGCATTCTTACCATCATATTTACCAATTATTGAGAAACGTAAATCGATTGTTGCAACTGAAGAAGAGAAACAATGGCAATTAGTTAGAAGAGGTCGTTATGTTGAATTCAATTTAGTTTATGATCGTGGTACCAAATTTGGATTACAAACTCCAGGCTCTAGAATTGAATCAATTTTAATGAGTTTACCTGTTAATGCTTCTTGGTTGTATAATCATTCACCTGAAGCTGGATCAAGAGAGGAGAAACTAGTTAAAGTGTGTCAAAAGCCTGTTGAATGGGCCTAAGTTGATTCTCTGAATTGGCTTTTGATGATGCCCCTTTTTATTAATGATCTCTAATTATAATGAAGTTTATGACAAATTCTCGCCCATGTGTTGTTGATTGCAAGTGATTAATTCAGAACAAAGATTTTTCTTTCTTTCTATTCGAAGTGTTATGTATTCGGTTGGCGAATATTCAATCAGTTTTTTATCTTATACATAGTCTAGCATAACATAACAGATGCCTATAGTTTAAATTTACAATATCTATATGTTTGAACCTTTTTAATGAGATAAACGTACAGAACTGCAATTGGTCACTTACTTCGGCAGCTGTGTGTGATATCGGCTTGTGAAAAATTTTAACATTACTGATTAGGGTAATCATGAGGTCATAGCAGAATTCAGATATAGGTATTAGGCACACGATGAAATAGCAGACAGATTATGTAAGCAGATTGCAGTGTGTGTGCACAACAGAAACAGCGCGCGCTGGGCTGGGCAGCTCGAGCTTTGGCCTTGGCAGACTTGTGACTTGTGACTTGTGAGCTTCTGTATGAAAATGATCCTGTGACACGTTGATTTCTAAGCTTATTACACTACACGTCTGACGACAGCTTACTACTTTGGATCGGTTGAAATTCCAGGTTCATGCCTACTTGCAACTTGGCCCACGTACTTATGTGTTAAATTTGTAACGTCCTGTACATATATGGACACTGGACAGTCCTGTGATGATATTTCGGGGGATATACATATAAGGGGAAGGATCGAAGGATAAAGGATCGGCTTAGTTAGGCGGATTGTGTACGCGTTGTTATGTTATGTATAAGCAGATCAGATCAGCTCAGCAAATTTTGAGTTGTAGCTCAGTGCTGCACTGTGCAGGCAGATTTCAGTACGTATGAATAACTTTTCAAGTAGTTTTCATGACACTGGCCCTAGACTGGCCCCTAAGTTGGCCCCTGGGTTCACTGTTCACTTTTTGGTTAAAAGATCTCCTTGAATCCTGTCTTAAACCCTTGAACCCTGCTGTGTGCTGTCTTCTCTTCTTACTCTTTGCACTTTACAACCACAACACTCAAGACTCAAGATTACTGACAAGTCATCAACTTCCCCAGACTTGTCACTCCCCTCACCCACCACCACTGCGACACACAACAACAACAACCACAACCACAACCACCATGATACTCAAAGATACAAGCCCTTACAAGCAACTCAACAAATCTCATATTCCTCTTCGCCTACGTTCAAAATCATCTTCTCTGCCTAGAAGGAGCAAATTCTTACTCTTCCTATCTTTCATCACTCTTATCAACGTATTATATTTCGCCTTCACTGCAGATTCTTTCATCTCAATTGCAACAGGTTCAAACTCCATTTCTGATCCCACTGACTTTGCTGAAGTCACTGATTTAGTCTTGAAAACAAAAGCTGAAAATGCTGATCAGTTGATTGAAAAAATTGAAGAGAAATTAAGTCAAGTTGAATTATCTCAAAACTATCAAAAATATTGGAAATACAACACTGATTTGAGAAATTATCAGGTTTCTTTTGACCCTTTGGAATATGAAAATTCAAGAGCAGTTAAACATATCTATGATCCAAGAGTCTCATTCACGGTTTATTTGAATCATATTAGAAAACAGTTTCAAAAATTGGATCCTTTGAATAATGATCCAACACAAGATATTACCATCCCTTTCTCATGGCAAGATTGGGTGGATTTGTCGGTACTCAATCAATATTTGGAATATGAAGAAGAAGATAAACCAAATTGCAAAGATATCATAGTTAGAGGTTCCTCTTATAAACCTGCTAATAAATTCAGAGATCAAAAATTGGAATATTCTCCATCTTGTATTGATTCTCAATTTTATAATGGCTCAACTGATAAATCTCTATTACCTGGTTTCAATTTCGTTTCTCAAGGTAAAAAAGCAACTTTTATTGAAAAACAAATCCAAGCCAAATCTTATATGTTATCTGGTGCTCCTATTCCAAATTCAATATTGTTCTTATCTGAAAATGGTACTTATGAAGTTATCCCAACTGAAGACAAAACAATGATGCAAAGCGGGTTATTTGAAGAGTTCAAAAATGACCATGGTATCACCACTTCAACTACTGGAAATACAAACAGTGGGAACAACTTGTTGGTTATTAATCCAATCGAAGAATTTGAAACTCTAATTTCCACAATTCCAGCTCAGCAATCAAGTTTAAGATTCGATCAGTTTTTCACTAAAGAAACTAACTTTCAATATGAAGTTCCATTTGAATCTTTCATCTATAATGATACTCAAATTGTCCATGACTTAGAAGAACGTGATCAATCATCCTCTCTAAAACCATTTGAAAAAAGACATTTACAAAGTTTGAAATACTCTCAATCTCAAGAAATGGCAAAATTACCAAAATCATTCTTTGAAGTCAACATTAATTGGCCAGCTAAATTCAAAGGACATAAATTAACTGAAAACGGTGGTCATTATGATTATAGATTCTTCAATACTTTTCTATCAGAATCTAAACTGAATCAATTTGATGATGTTTCAGAAAAGAGAAAAATCATATTACATAGACTTATTCATACTTGGTTACAGTTCACTTATAAACAAGGTTATGTTTCATTCTTAGCCCATGGTACTTTATTAAGTTGGTATTGGGATGGTTTGGTGTTTGAATGGGATAATGATATCGATGTTCAAATGCCAATCATGGATTTGAACAATTTATCGATGCATTACAATGGTTCAATGATTGTTCAAGATTTGAAATTTGGTTTCCATAAGTTTTACTTAGATGTTTCTAATTCAATTACCCATAGAACTAAAGGTAATGGTAACAATAATATTGATGCTAGATTTATCGATGTCGATTCCGGTATGTATATCGATATTACTGGATTATGTGTTACTGGTTCTCAAAGAACTCCAGTGTCTTACAAGAGAAAATATAACATGATGATGAAAAAATTAGAAGAGGAAAGAAAAAAATTGGGTGATGGTTCCACTTCAAATTCTAACTCGAACTTGCCTTCTTTGGATAAGGAAAAAGATCATGATTTGCACGAGGATTTAAAGAATGATGATTCTTCTTCCTCTTCTTCTTCTGCAACAGAGTTACATCAATTTGCTAAGAGAGATGCTGAACCAGGGTTATTTGGATTTGGTCAGATGGAAAAAACTTCAGACGACGTTAGTGGTAAAACTGAAGGAACCGAAGAAGATAATGGTGATGCCTTTGTTCAGTTTGTCAGGGATACCATGGCTGAAAAAGAGACTAGAAAAGAAAATGTTAATAATGATGATAGTTCTAAAGATAATACCAATAATGATGACAACAACAATGACGAAGATGAAACAACATCAGAAGAATCCGAAACATCTTCCCATTTTGAAGAAGAGCCCCCACCTGAAAACGAACCAGTTGCGCCAGCTCCAGGAGGAAGAAGAATACCATTAAGAACAAAACCTGGATCTTCAAGTCGTAGGTCAAGAGTTGAAGCAGCACCGGATTTAGAATCTTTCAATAGAAACAAAATGTTACGTTTGATGAATTGCAGAAACAACCATTTCATAGAATATGATTCCATATCACCATTAAGATTAACTCAAATGGAAAATTCACCAGCTTTGATACCTAAAGATTATACATTAATTTTGAACTCCGAATATAAGGCAGGATTACAAAAACAAGTTTTCAATAATCATGTTTATTTGAAAGAATTAAGATTATGGGTTCCAATAAAGATAGTTCATGATGCTGTTAAATATTTGAAAGGTGGTCCAATTGGTAAAGCTGCTATTCTGCCATTCTATCAAGATAATGGAGTTGATGTTTTATTGATTGTCTTGGAACAAATGGATGTTTTAAGAGAGTTTTATTTAACTTATGAACTGACAAAGGTTCATCAACTGGAAATGGAATGTTTACATAAGTTTGAAGAGTTAGATGAAAAAAGATCCCAGTTGGAAGTTGCCAATGAAGAAGATTTGAAGAATGCTGGCATTGATTTAGAAAATGATGAAGCTTTTATGGATAAAGATGCCCTCGATGCTTATCAATTGTTAATTAAAGATTTCCAACGTTATAAAAAACCATTGAGAAAAGATTATTTCAGTTTCATCAGTGATGTCTTAGGATTAGAAATGGAGAAAAAATTGGATGGTAAAGTTGAATTCGATTCTGGTGATTCAAATTATTACTATTTAGCTAAACCAATTGAAGCAAGTCTGGAGACCTATAAGAATTTGATGAAAGAACCAATCGTTTGATCATGACAAATTGAATCATTATACCCCCACACATTAGTGACCCCCATTTAAATGGAATAAGTTCCAGAATATTATACCACCACACAGCTACATCACCCATGCACCCCTACAGTGGATCATTAACAATTACCAACATATTGATAGATCCATTTTATTTGATTGACGATATACATATGAGTCATCATTAGTTTTACTTTTTTACTTTTTTTTTCTTTTCACCATATTGCATTTCCTTGTTTTGAGTTTCGGTTCTTTGATTTGTTTTAGTTTTGTTTATTTTTGTCTATTTTGTTCATTTTTGTTTATTTTTTGTTTACCTATTATATATGTGCATTCGGCCATCATTATACAGCTTTGCTAATTTTCTTTTAATATATATTGAATTTCTTTGATTATCTAATATATGTGTTTCAAATTTGCCATTAATCCCGTTAAAAGTTATATTAAAACAACAATCCACTGAGCTCGACTCTCGACAATGGCTCGCGTGGGAACCGTGATCCATTTCATCCATATATATGGCTAACGAGCGGACCGGTAACATCGATCTTTAATTCCTTGGTTCCCTATTAATTTGTGCAAATTATGGAAACACATATAGTGATTTTTCCCTTGTACGTTGTAGGTTGAATGGTGTGATCTTGTTAAGTTAGAAATTATAGCGACGTAGAGAGCAATATATATATATATATATGTAAGCTGTTTGAAGCACATAATGTAAAGTTGTGAATATGAGTAGGATATTCAGAAAAGAGGAAAAATAAAGATAAAGATAAACATAAAACATAAACATAATAGAGAAAAGACCATGAATTTAAAGCTGAATATATAATCCATGCCGTAGAAAAAAAGAACAGGCAGTTTATATATAAATTTAAAGTTAAAACACCGAAAGTATAAGTACTGTAAAATTGAAGATTGATGTAATTCAGCAAATATTTGGAAAAGTAAAGAAGTAAGGACAAAGTCAAAGCAATCAGCATGAATGTTTGCTATAATGGAAATGAAAGCTAGCTAGCACAACTGTATATGCAAAACAAATAATGGTAAAAACGAAGAAAACATTTATTGAAAAGTAAAACCCAGAAGAAAATCAAATAAAGAAAACAAAAAAGCACTAAAACAGAAAAGATAAAGAAAAGAAAGAAGTAGATATAGGAATGGAAGAAAAGGTGTTGAGAATACCAGAAGATTAAATAATTCTTGGCTCATTTTGCTTGTTTTTCTAAAATGAGTTCTCCGGTATAATAGAGAACCCGGAATTGAGCTCAAGTTTGAATAATCCAAGGGTAGGATGGTTAACAGATAATGAGGTGATCAGATAGGGGCATAATTGAAGGAAGGATGAATAAGAAAGGTAGGAAAAACCGATTTAAGTGAAATCAAAATTGGCAACGGAATAGAAATTGGAACTGGAACGAGAACCTGAAAATGATCTTCTTTGATTAAAATGATGTTGAAATAGCAGGGATGGAAGTTTTTGTATTTTTATCTCCGAGTTGCCTGAACTTTAAAAAAAATATAGAATGGAAGGAAAGGATTGAAGTTTTTTTTTTTTGTATTATTGAGCAAAGTGTTTTTTGAATCCCATAAGTTTTGATTATGGTGATAATAATTGCTGGTGGAGTAGAAAAAAAGTGAGGTGAAGGCAGGATGGAAGGGAAGAAGATGAATTTTTCAGCTAACTAATCGACATGCTGTTTCTTACTCATACCAATACCACCACAAAAGGCAACTAGAACCCTTAAACCACTCCACATTGACCTCACCACAATGAATCCAATGACACAAGCAAATCCAGAAAAATCAGGGTGAGCAGTACTAGTACTAGAAGATGCACTATCACTAGAATCACTAGTGGAGGTACTTGAATTGGTTGAATCAGTTGCAGTTAAACTTAGATCACCCAATTCGCACCAACCATTAACAGGCAAACAATTGATATACTTGCACCATTTACAAGATTCAGAGGCCTTGACACCTTTAATTTTGAAATTCCTCACTAATAAAACAAACCATAAGACAACTCCAATTAACATGACAAATCTAACAACACACCAAATTCCAAAGACAATCTTGTTTCTGATTCCCATGAATGTACCAATGTTCATTGCCCCATAACTGTTCTTCTTATAGTTTCTGAATTCTGCTGAATAAACCCAGAATGGATCATTTAATAGTGCTATCGATAATGCAACACCAATAATGAATCCACCAATGTGACTGAAGTTATCCATACCAGGTAATAAACCTAAGACAATCATGATCACGATTTCTAATAATGAACCAGCTAAAAAAATTCTGAACTCTTTAGCCATATTGGAGGAACTAGCCATTGAAGAATCATAATGTTTCATAGATTGATTTAAAATTAGCAACATTAAATTTGCTGCAATACAAGAGCCAAATAAAGCGCCTGATGCACCAGTTGAAGCCATTCCTGAAGGTGTGAAATTTGCACCCAATAAGAATCCGGATATTCCAGCAGCTAAATAAATGATGGCATATCTTAAAGAACCGATGAATTTTTCAATTTTGGACCCCATTGTTAATTGTAATAACATGTTGAAAAGGATATGAATGATACCTGCATGTAAAAAGATTGGAGTTATAATTCTCCACCATTGGTTTGGCTTATCCTCGCCAGAAGGAAATCCACCCATACCACAATATTCTTCCAATGTACACACGTTTGTATCAGTAGAAGTTGAATTACTGCAAGGCCATTCAATGGATGTATCATCTGTATAATTTTCAATAAAAGTCATGCAGGGAACATAACGAGCACCAACGTTAACCAAGAGATAAGTGGAAGGGCCAATCATTGGATTGAAATAAGGCTTTGTTTGGAAAGGATTATGAGTTAAAACACCCATTTTAATCAATTCGTAAATGAAGACACAAATTTGAATGAAAGTTATTAATAGAGTGAAAGGAGCCCAACCTTTTGATCTTGGACCAAACATGTATCTGAAGAAAGCTGATCTTGGGGCATCATCATCGTCATCAAACCCACCATGATCTGGGTTTATATCTATTGCTATTGGACCTCTTGAATGGGGAGGTCTCATAATGTCAGCCGATGGTCTACCTGATCTTGAATCTGAATCATATTGGGACATCATCACTGGACGTTGGTAAGCCGCAGATCTTGAATTTGATGGATCATTTGTGTAATCATTTAATGAACTCATGTTACCTAAAGTTTGTGAAGAGTTTGAATTTGGTATAGGGAATGGATTTATTGGTTTTTCATAGTATTGTTCATCTTTAGTTGCTCTCACACCAGGTGTTTGGAAAGCACTTACAACTGGTGAATTTGCATTGAATGAAGCAGCACCTCCTGGTGTCGTTGGTTGATTCATGTTGTTGTAGCCGTAACCGTACCCGTTACCGTTACCAGTGATGTTATGAGGACCCCGTATCGTTGAAGCAGGTAGTTGTTTATGTATGGAACTATCTAGATCGAAGTTAGAAGAAGTACTTTGAGTATCGTAATTATACACGTTTGTTGAGTCGTGTTTTAAAGAAGGAGGAGTTGTTGCAGTTGTTGCGGTATTTGATCTGTTCTGGCTTTGATTTGGGTTTGAAAAGGAGTTCGCCGTTGGAGTAGTTGGAGCGTTCATGTGTTGAAGTTCATAGGCGTAGCCGTGTCTGTCTGCAAAAGGGTTAAACTCAGTGCTTGTTGGGGTACTTGCCAGAGACTGTGGACGTGACTGAGATTGATAGCGTTGTCGTTGTTGCTGTTGTTGTAACTGGTCTTGCTGTGTGAATGAGAAGGATCTGGAGTATGATCTCTGGGAAGGAGAAGGAGGATAATATGAGTTGAACTTGTTGTCGAAAGAGGTTGTTGAGAAGGATAGGGATGATACTCTGTACGCCTTATTAGGACCAGGGTGTATTGAAGCGATACTGTTGTCGTCCAAGTCGTCCGAGTCGAAGGGGTTTCTCTTTGTGTTGGAAGACGACATAGTGGAAAAGGAAGAGAGCTTTGGGAAGTGTTGAAGGAGGTGATTTGTGATGTGTGTTTTGTGAAGAGATCAAAGAGCCAAAGAACCAAAGACCAGGAAAACGTTGACCAGAGTGAAGTTGTAATTGCAAAGGGGAACAGATTCAACAGAACACTCTACTCTACTCTTCCCAATTCAGGCACGTTACAGATCTGCTCTCACTCCCACTCGATATTATTTTTTATTCTTCCCTCTCCCAACAGCTAAGCCACTCCCTCTTCCTCGCACGTGACTCACATTCCAATTATAGCTACCCGTGGCTTAATACACGTGACTCAAATATATCACGTGTCGATCCCTGACGATCATCGGATCCATTCCCTACTGAGTTTGACGAGCATAGTTCTTTGAAAATCAAAACTTTACCTATAAATTTAATAATATACTTATTAATAGAAAGAAGGTATACATACTTAGTATACTAAAACAACATGACAAAAACACAACAACAAAAACTCACTTTTATGATTTTAGCCATTAATCTGTATTCAACTCAACACAAAACTCAACTGCCATCTTCAATCATCTAGTTTCATAAACACAGAAATGTAATCCTAGATATCCACAAACAATAAAGATAACCAACATTCCACCCAAAGTCCAGATATCTCTAACCACGGCTGAAACGTCAAATCCGAACGTACTCAAGATAACTGCACCAGGAACACTAATATCTAATCCATACTTACGTTCTTTCAAAACCAACCCATTCACTTCATTCACACTTAATGCTTCATATCCATAATGGAAAACACTAACATTTTCAAACCATGATATAGCCACTGGAATAGTTTCTTTATTAATGAACAATCCCGCAAATAATAATGAAAATAATAACACCAACACTCCAACCATTGTAGCTGATCCTGGTTCCTTGATTAAAATTCCGATGATTAAGATTTCAACTGCTGTGGCCAAATTGAATAACACCAAGATAATTAAACTTAACCAAAACTTATTCTCATTCATGTTTAATCCAACTAAAGGATAAATTATAGCCATCAATATTATAGGTGGGAATAATCTTAATGGTATAACATCACAAACCAACTTAGAAATATAGTAACTCAATGGATGATAATAATTGTTAGCACGTTCTCTGATGAAAACAACTCTCTCTGTACTGAATGAATGAAGTCCAGTCAATGTTGAAAATCCAAATAATGTTAACAAAAAGAAAAACAACCCTAATCTGTTTTGGAATCCACTAATGTTATTGGCTAAATCGTAATAGATATAAGAACAAAACAATCCAACAAATAATGACAAGATATAATGTCCCATTAACAACTTAGGATTTCTATAACTGTTCTTGAATGTACGTGATGATAAAATCGCCAATTGTGTCAAAAAACCAGCCTTGTTCTTAACTCTATCTTCTTTGAAGAATGAATTGGTCACTGAGTTTGCTTCTCCGTTTCCATTTCCATTGCCTGTACCTTCACCATTGAACGTATCAACCAATTGTTTAATCTCAGATTTCAATTGTTCAAATAAAACTGACTCTTTGAATAATTTATTGATTGGTTTCTTAGCTGTACCTTGGACTGAATCTTCTCCAGTGACCCCAATGGCATGTGCAATCTCATCACGATGCTCTGCATAATGTGCCCATTCACTAGTTGGGTCATCAACAGTGTTAGTAGACAATAACTCATCATGCAAATGAGCATCGGCGTCATCACCAATTGCTTCCGTTTGATTCTCGATATCCAAATTTGGACCACCTATATGCTTACGTTTCTTATAACTTGAACTAACAGCAGCAGTAACATCAATCAAATAATCAGCAATGTTGTAACCTGATGGACAAACATATCCATGATCGCTGAAAAATGAAACGGTATCGTTCATACGGCCAGAATAGATCAATTCTCCTTCACTTAACAATAACAACTTATCAAATAGTGCAACAATGTTAGATCTAGGTTGATGAATGGTGAAAATGATAGTTCTGTTGAAATCACGTGCTAAACGAACCAATGATTCAACCACATTGAATGCATTATAACCGTCTAATCCTGAAGTAGGTTCATCTAAAAATAATATAGATGGTGATGTAACCAATTCTTGTGCAATGGCCACTCTTCTCTTTTCACCTCCTGATATACCACGTTCATAATCTGATCCAATGATCTTATCTTTAATATTCAAAATTCTCAATTCGGATAAAATTTGCAACACCTTGGCCTTCTTGGTGGCTATAGGCATGCTTCTTGGCAATCTTAACAATGCACTGTTCAAAACAGTTTCATAAACAGTCAACGTTGGAATTAAAACATCTTCTTGATCAACAAATCCACAAGCTTGTTGGAAATTGTACAATTCTTGTTTTGTTGAAATTAATTCTCCATTAACATACAATGATCCACTTGATTCACCACTCTTATTCTTACCTGCAATGATATCCAATAACGTGGTCTTACCTGCACCTGAACCTCCCATAATAGCCAAACATTCTCCAGGTTGAATTAAGCCAGCAGCATTGTTTAAAACTGTTCTACCATTGATCTTATAAGTCACATTCTCAAATGAAAATGTGGCTGGCTGATAATCTTCCATAAATGAACCTCCATTTCCACCATCACTGCTTCCACTGCTGTCATCAGACAATGCTATCTTACTATCATCATCATCATTAAACAACGGTGAACGTTTAATAGCATAACCCATAGCGGCAACGACTAATCCAACAGCAACAATAGTCAGACCAATACGGGCAAAGTCTCCGACTCCAAACTTTGGCTTATCTGGTAAATCAAATCCTGGAATTTCACTTTCATGTAAGCATTCACCAGACTGACAATTCAAAGTGATATATGGATCACCAAACACATTTTGAATCAAATCATTCATACTTGGTTCAGAGAATTTACAATTCTTATCTTCCAAATCACAAGTGAAATCTCCTGGTCCTTTAATTGTCTCTGTCAAGAAATCAGATATATCAATTGAACCACGTTGTCCACACAACATCTTATCTGGTAAACACTTACATGCAACATCAGGACATTTGTAATGTGTAGTGTTAGCTTGCAAATCATATTGATAATCACATTTGTTCAACTCACAGAAAAAACTCTCTTGTTGAGCAATCCAAAATTGGAAATTGCAACTGGCTTCAGTCTTATTACAACTGAAGGTCACTTCAGCTTTCTTACCATTCAACATTGAAACAATCTTCTCATTGGTAACCTCACATTGTTGATGGAATTTGTTAACGATGATACCAGATTTATAACAGGTACCTTTCAATTCACCATTACCAGGCATGAATGCATCACAGACAGAGTCTTGTAAACAAACGTTACAATTAACTCCACCCCATCCTTCTTCACATTCACATTGGGCATTGGGTTTGTCCTTTCTTAATGGACGCTTATCTTTATCTTGAGATAATGAACCACACACAGGTTGAGAACAATTCAAACCACCAAAACCATCAAGGCATTCACAAAATCCAGTGTTTGTATTACATGTGGAAAACTGGGTACATTCGAAATTTGGCAAATTGCAGTTGAAACATGGTGGACATTTATCTTCCTCACCATCGGATGGCGGCAAAGGTTTTTTGCCTAAAAACACTTCTTCTGCTTCGGATGATGCTAAATTGTAACCGATTGAATTATGATGGTCATCGTTATTGAATGGTTGTTGCTGTAATTGATCAAGTTGGTCAGATATGATCTTTAATGAATAAGTGTTGTCTATTTGCTTGATGTTGTTGAGAATGTTGTTATCGGCATTAATCTTCAAGTTCTGAGCAATTGAGGTTGTGGGCAACAGTGACAGACAGGCTCCTCCCCAAAGAAAGGACCGAAGCAAGTTTTGCTTGTTCATCATTGTAATTGATGAAAGTATAGCTAATGAAACTGACGGGAAATAGGTAAGTGGTAAGGGTAGGAAAAGAAGGAAGAATATAGGCCAAAGAGGCAGAAAATGGGGGAGTGATGAAATGGCTGGGGGTCCGGTTCGCAGTAGTAAGTAGTAAGTACGCACATGGCACTACCTCATAGTTGCCACACTAAGATTCCAGAAATTAAGCTCGGTCCATCGTATTTCTGATAAAAGTACTCAGCCACAGGCGGCTACTCACTCGCCACAAGCTCTCTAACAGCCTATTGGGCGCAGTACTGGTCATCATTTTTCATCATCAAAGACGAAGCTTCAGATTCATTCATTCATTGCACCAGACATGCTGTTTCGAAAATTTTCATTCATCTGTGTTCAATGTTCACTCATCTACAATTCACCACCTACCTGTGATACAATCAGTAATCACAGGTATATATATCTAAAGAACCATGAAGCAAGAACAAGAATTGCCACAAGATCATGTGTGTGCTGGTTCATTTCCCCCCGATTCTCAATGCAACAACATTGACATCAGAACTATCACAATATTCTTCAAAGAAATTGTCAATTCCAGTTAGAGCATCATTGTTTCCCTTTGTGAATGATTGGGTCGACCAACACTACCAAATTCTTTCAACTGATATTAGTCCCCTTATTGGAAACCATGGAACCAAACTAATGACTTGATTTACGATTCACGTTTTCCCCAGAATTCAGTATTTGTCAAATTCACCAAATTGTTGAATCTGTTAACTACGTCCAAAATGACATTTTATCGTGAGAACATCAAGTTGCTCTTGTAAGAGCGACCAAATTTACAAAATTTGCACATGTTTCTCGGAATTCCTTTTGATGGGTTACCTTGCGTTGATAATGAAACATTCAACGAGTTGAAATTGATTGCTTTAAGACAGTTGAGCTGCAAAATATCTACTTTCATGTTATCTGAATTAAAGTATCAAGATGGGTTATCATTAAACGAATTCGAATGCAATGATGAGAATGACGGTACGTTCATGACCACCCGTTTGCTGTTGGTGAAAATCATCACATTGGGCACATCTTCAAACTCTACCGATTCGCCCAACTGAGAAGATTACTGATGATTCGAAGGAACTGGTTTCTGTAGTGGAATGGTCAAGTGAGAGAATTGTCAACGTTGAGGAATTGAAGATTGATGGGTTCATTACTGGCAGATTTAGTGAATCATGGTTTCAAATATGACAACGATTTGTCTAAGCAAAAGCTAGTACTGGAGATAACTCAAAAATTGCTATTGACCGGAGAGAAATACAAGTCAATGTGGAGAATATATTATCCCACTGTTCAAACACTCATAAAAAGAGTTTTTGTGCCAGTACAATACAACATTCATTGACACCATCATCAACCACAGAATCTATATCAACAGAAGACAATCCACTAAAACGGCAAAGAACTGACTCTTTGTGTAGTGTCAGCAGTAGCGAAAATGAGCTTAGAAAGGGTTTATCGCCATTTAACTTACAGTTAACAGTCAGAGGCGCAAAGCCAATATCAGCTCCATCTCCATCAATAAGGTCCACGCATATATCGCCTTTAACCTTACCAACTGGCCCATCAGCTCCGATGAACAGGCCAATGATGAATGTTCCCTACTTATCCCCAGCTCCTCCACCAAGCGAGAGCGATTTATTTTCAAGTCATCAAAAGGTATACAAACAATGTGGTATACTAAAGCCATTGCCCATCCAGTATCCTTGAATACAACCAAATCAGAAAATGGTGAAATTTTTGTGGTGGCAAAACCGTTACCATTATTTATAGAGACTGAGAGAACTGTTTTATCTTCATGTATCAGATCGATTGGCCGAATTTTTGTTGGATTATTTGGAACGATTCGAAACAAGCATTGATTTGAAGAAATTAAAGAAAAAGATGAAAGAAATAAGAGCTGGCCCTGGGATTCCCAATCACAAATCTTCAATGCCACGAAATGTGAATTCTAATGGATCATCCGGAGGAAGTATCATAAAACCTAGAACTTCAAGACTCGCAACGAATGGTCCAGTAAAGACGACACGTTTTAATTCCCCGCCAGTCAATGGACAAGAAAGTAGACAAAGATATGAACAGTCTTTCAAATCTTTGAATACTTAAAGGAAGAGGTTGGCAATTTATTTAACTGCAACTAAACTATACAAATGTATCCCCGATTACCATTTTCAGTCTTATTCAAGCTGGGTCTTTTCCAAACTCTTTTGAATCACATACGTATCACTTTTTCATAATTTAACTTGCTATATATACTTGGCTATCTACATCAATAAAATTTCCCTAGCTATTACCTTTTTTAAGAAAAAAAAATAATAGTTATTGGATCAAATTCGATGAATTGTAACTGTCTGTCTGCGTATAGGTGCTCTGAGCTCAGAAAATTCACAAATGAACAATGACTTTAGCTGACTACCCTTTCAACTTAGTGAGCACAAGTGATACAACAACTCAACTCCAATTCATGGTGAAAATCCACAAAGACTAATACCCCAAATACCACAGGAACTATGAAACAAGAACAAGAAGCTCCTCAAGAACCGACGCGGATTGGGTCAGACAAGTCAGGCAACGGTTATAACAGAATCACCTCAACAGTCTTCAAAGAAATTATCAATGTCTCTCTTAGCTTCATTTCTTCCCATGGTTAATGATTGGATTTCCCAACACTTATCAATGCTGTCAAACGGAAGTCAATTTGAAATCAACGGCAAAGGACCTAATTTATGACCCAAAATCGCCAAAGGACTCGGTTCTGGTTAAATTTACTGGATGGCTGAATCTGTTAACAAAGACGAGAATGACAATTTATCACCACAACATAAAACTGTTATTGTTGAACAAACCAACTCTACAAAATTTGCATTTGTTTACTGGATTTCCCTTCGATGGGTTAACGGATGCTGATGGTGGGTCATTCGACGAATTGAAATTAGTCGCTTTGAAGCAGTTGATCGAATTATAGGTTATCTTCCTTTATGTTGTCTGAACTAAGGTATCAAGACGGACTGACATTAGGTCCATATGAAGGTGATCATGCTGGTGAAGATACGTTCATGAACACTCCTTCTCTGTTGGCAAAAATCATCACCGGTTATGAGAACTGGGAAACATCAACATCTACAGATATCGTAATTACACCGGACAAGACTGCTACTAGCAATACCAATAACGATTCAAAAGACTTGGCTGTTGCAGTGCAACAAATATGCGATAAACTTCATGAAGTTCAGAGATTGAAAGTTTTTGTGTGTTCATTATTGGCAGATTTATTGAATCATGATTTTAAGTGTAGCAAAGATTTATCGAAACAAAGAATGATTCTTGAGATGAGTCAAACTCTGCAGAGTGGTAAAAGCATCGACTGGCAAGAAATACAGACTAAGGTAACTAACATACTCTCACGTTATTCGATCGATTATCATATGGTTCATAATGCATCAGCTCTTTGCAGAGAAGAAACGCCACGCAAACGACAACGAACTGACTCTTTATCTAGTACCAGCAGTAGCAAGAATGGCAGTGCCATGGTTTTATCTTCGGTGAACTCACAAGCACTAGGCAAAAAAATGAACGTACTTGCAAAACCACCACTATCAATGCCATCAGGCCCATCAGTGCCACCTCATTCATCTTCGTCATCAAGATCAACTAAAGTTCCAGCATTCACTGGCAACTGTACAAGCTGTCCCCTCACTGCCAACTGGCCCCTCAACATATTTCATTGAATGAATACTTAACACCAGTACATTCTTCTTCACTTTCACATCCAGTGTCATTAGGCTCATCACCTATCAAGTCGACAAATGGTCAACTTATTGTAGTGGCAGAACCATTACCATCATTCATAGAAGAATATGATAGAATTAGAGAATGGTACTATCGTCATGGATCAAAACCATTGACCAAATTTTTGTTAGATTACCTGGAGAGATACGAAACTAGCACTGTGATGAAATTGCATTATTTAAACAGACAAAGAAAAAGGCTTCAAGAGGTGGGAATTTGTCCAATGATGACCGAGTATGGCCCTGTAGTGGTTGTTTCACAAGATGATGATTCTATTCTTAAAATTGGAGGGAATCATGGAGTTGGTGGTACATCAAAACCAAAATCTAGGGCCGGAAGAAAAGGACATGGTAGTCCATTAAAGGCAGAACGTCATCATACTCCACCCGCAAATGAAGAAGAAAGCAGACAGAGGTATGAACAATTTTTCAGATCCATGTTATGAGAGTCTTGGTACTATAAACAATAACACAAATATGGGGATACTCAATAGACTTTAGGCTTCTATTGAACTGAACCCATACTCACCCATCTTTTCATACGATTCACTTATTATTCACATGTTGTTTCTTTACAGTCTTTGCTATTATCTAGGTTTATATACTTAGTCTTTATTCAACTAAATTATAATGCATGCATCTAACCTGACTACAATTTTACAATGGTTTTTGATTGTAGAATTTCTCGATGATAAAATTTGCACCTCTGGACTACATAATGGGTTTCGATCTCGTAACTTAATTAATGCAATATCAAGATTCAACACACGCTTACTCTTAGAAGTTAAATTATCATGACAATTCAAGCGACAGAATGTACCAGCTAGCAAATGACAATCGACCATTTTTCATCAAACACCAGATTGGGGTTAATCGTTAATTTCTCAGAAAAAATCATCCAAACTTTTGTCGGCATCCTTCTTAATCAACTCCAACATACCTTGAGGTAAAATTGGTTTCTTCTGTTCATCTAACACATAACGGAATGGCATTTCAGTGGCTTCTCTTTTATTATAACGGATTTCAGGGTAATCTATGAATGGAATATCTTCAAATTTTTGTTTCTTTTCAATGATCAATTTGGTGACACGAATAGCAGTATCTGTTGTCATTTGTAAGGCACCTAATCTTCTAGTGGCACAATTTCCTAACTTGAGTTTCAACTCAGAGGTTCTATCTCTTGGTGGATGGTCACCTAAAATACCACCAAATATGAAGTAGTCAAATTGTTCAGCATCTTCAGGTTGTAAATCTTGAGTTGCTCTTGGATCCAATAAACATAGTCTTGAAGCTGGGGTATTTATTATTTCAGTGAGTTCTTTGGTAGTCCATTGTAAGCCTAAAGAAAGAAGTTGTTTTGGAATGTCAGACTCTTTTGTTGTTGAAGGTAAAGATGTTAAAATAAGATTTTCTGGGCCCAAATCTCTTAGAATTTGAGAATATTCTAAGATCACCCATTCGGTGAATCCTTCTTCCATGTGTTCAATAACGTATTTCATGATGTAGGTCTGTTCCTTATTTCAACTTGCTGATGAAGTTTTGGATTGAATTGATGCGTTGTTTATATGTGTGGTGGGGTAACTGGGTTGCCAGATCCAAGTGATGGGATGGCTTTTCCAAGTAAATTTTCTTGTGAAAATTGAAACGTTAGGCATCCCACGCACCCGTGCACCATTCTGAAGGGATCCAGCCGCACTCCCATAAAGCCGTACATACTTCGTTTGACAGCCAAATTTTCGGAAGTTTCTCCCGATAATAATTAACCACCAGGTGGTCTGATCCGTTCGAACTGAATTTGGATGATGGATGGATCATAGGTTTCTCTTAGTAAGCTACTAAATTTCCATCTGCCTTCTGCCACCGGACCCCCTCTCCTTTACCCGAATCACTGCAATGGCCATCTCCATTCTTTTACCCTCTTCCTCTTTTACATGTCTCCTACCATGAGAACCTACAAGCGTTACTTACTGTTACTACTCTCCTCAATAGCATTAACAGTTTACATTTTCTCTTCCAAAAAATCTTCAAAGCAACAATCAATTACTTTTCAAGAAATTAATAAGGAAAACAGCGATATGTCCACTTCAGCAGCAGCAAAACAAATCATCGTTGTTGGTTCAGGGTTAGCTGGTCTTACCTCTGCCTATACAGCATTATCCAATGGTGTCAAAGTCACCATCTTGGAGATGGAATCTAAGTTTGGTGGAAATTCTATAAAGGCATCTTCGGGAATCAATGGTGCGCCAACTAGATTCCAGCCTGAACCTGATGACTTGTTTTATCAAGATACAGTGAAATCCGCAGGTACCATTTATGCCAATTCCAACATTAAACCCCAGAGAGAGGCATTGATGAAAACTTTGGTTGACAATTCAAAAGATGCTGTTTATTTCTTATCCGATACCATTGGTGTTGATTTGTCATTGGTGGCTCAACTTGGTGGCCATTCTAAGCCTAGAACTCATAGAGGTGCAGGTAAGACCCCACCTGGTTTTGCCATTATTTCTGCCCTTTTAAAGAAAATAGAGAATGATTTTTCACAATTGGCAACTTTGAAGAAAGAGTGTCGTGTCACTAAATTGTTAACTGAATCTGGAGTCGTTGTTGGTGTTGAATATCAGGATTTGGCTAATGCTGATGCTAAACCAACTCAATTGTTCGGTCCTGTTGTTATGGCTGCTGGTGGATATGCCGGTGATACCACTGGTTTGGTTGAAAAATACAGACCTGATTTAGCTGGTTTCCCATCCACAAATTCACCACGTCAGCAATCATTATCATTATTGACTGCTATCGGTGCTCAATTGATAGATATGGAATCAATTCAAGTTCATCCAACGGGTTTTGTCGATTTGGCTGCCCCTGGTTCCAAAGTTAAGTTTTTAGCTGCTGAAGCTTTAAGGGGTCATGGTGGTATTTTGGTTGATCCAAAGGGTAATAGATTTGTAAATGAAGTGTTAAGAAGAGATGAAGTTACAGATGCTGTGTTCGAGAAATGTCCTTCCACTTCTGTTGTGGGTAATGATGGTGAGATTAAGCAATGGGAATCTTGGTTGGTCATGGATGAAGGATCAGTTGAAGGTATCAAGTCCAACGTTGGCTTCTATATGTTCAAGAAATTAATGTACAAGTCTAAACTATCTGATCTTGCTTCAACATTACCAAACATCAGATCATCATTGATCAAATACTCACAATCAGTTAAGGACAAGAAAGATACTGAATTTGGAAGACATTACTATGGTTCATGGAGTTTGAACCCTGATGAAATTTCAGACGATACTGAGGTTTATTATGGTAAAGTTACTCCTGTATTACATTTCACAATGGGTGGTGCCAAGTTTAATGAACATGCTGAATTTGTCGATGAACAAGATAAACCAATTGATGGTATTTGGGGTTGTGGTGAAGTCACCGCCGGTGTTCATTCAAGTAATAGATTGGGTGGTTCTTCTTTGTTAGAATGTGTTGTTTTTGGTAGAATTGCCGGTGAAAGAGCTAGCAAAGCTTTATCTGGTAAATTGTAAATGATACCTATACCAATACCAATATCTTCCTTGTTATAATGCCATTTTTTGATGATACAGCTTTTCATTTTTTGTTCATACTTACTTGCATCTAGATATTCAAAGCATATAAATCCTTCTGTTTATACTTAAAATTTAGGCGAGGTATTTCTTCTCTGAATATATCCGGCAATACGTCACTCTATGAGATGTTTTCTTGGTAGAACTATATACTTTTATGATGAAACATCGGTGACCCGGGAATCAATTTTTGTTACATAGAACATTTCATCATATAGGCCTGGGTGTCAATATATCAGGTAATCTGATTAAATAAGAGTCAACATAAATGATTCATACGAGTATGTTCAAGTTCAAAAGGATATTTTATGTGAGTTAAAATTCTGGGTTATGAAAACCTCCAGAAGGTTATATGGGTAGGAATAGATCCCTGAAGAAATAATGTCAGCAGCCCAGCTATGTCCGGCATTCCAGAATTTCCAAACACCAGGCAAGGAAAAAGTACGTTCACGCGTAAACCTAAACAGAATTTCTGAGCTGCATTTCCTGGGCGTTGAAACGTTGACGTCTCAATGGAAATTCTGTGCCTGATTTTTGTACTTGATGATGATGATCATCATCATCACTACCACATTTCATACTCAATCAGTAGCTCAACAATGTTGAATGTTAACAGTCCCCATGATGATGAACCTTCAGGCTTCAATGTATCGTCCATTATAAAAGACAACTGATTTCTCAACTATGGTTCAAATCGGATCAACACAAATCAATTTAAATCACCATCATCTTTTCAATCAATCACATTCATTAACTCTTTTCTTTCCAATAACTTCTTTACTTGACTATTACTAATACGCACACTCCTTTTCTTACTCACAAACAAAAATCATTAATAGAAACAATGTTTTCCACTGTCCAATTATTGTTGTTAGCTTCAAGCTTGGTTTCAGCTTCTACTATTCCAGCCAATGTTCAATCAGATGAATTACCATCTGGTCCAATTCCTTCTGGTCCAGCTCCATCAGGTCCACTACCTGACCTCTCTGGTTCATTTGATGGTCCAGTTCCATCAGGTCCACATCCATCTGGCCCACATCCATCAGGTCCTCCACCATCTGGTGCTTTCTCTGGTTCTTTCATTCCTGAACCAACTGCCACTGTTGAAAAGCGTGCTTTTGAATCCGGTTCAGTTCCTTCTGGTAAGGCTCCTGAATTCTCAGGCTCATTCGATGATCCTGCTCCATCTGGTGAACATAATGGCCCAGCTCCATCTGGTGAACACGAAGGTCCACGTCCATCTGGCGCTCATCCATCTGGTCCTCCACCATCTGGTGAATTTTCTGGTGTTAAACCAACCGATATTCCAACAGGTTCATTTGAAGAACAAGCTACTATTACCGCTGAAAAACGTGAATTCCAATCTGGTGAAGCACCTTCAGGTCCTGCACCATCTGGTCCTCATCCATCTGGCCCAGCTCCTTCTGGTGAACATGAAGGTGGACATCATTCTGGTGCTCATCCATCTGGTCCAGCTCCTTCCGGTCCACACCCATCTGGTGAACATGAAGGTCATGGTCCTTCTGGCGTCCATCCTTCAGGTCCAGCTCCATCTGATGGATTCAATACTGTTTTGACTTCTTCTTTAACTGATGAATCAAATTCTGAATTGGAGAAACGTCAAGTTAGTGAAGGTGCTGGTAATACAGTGCAAGCAGTTGTTGGACTAGCCATGGCCGGTTGGGTACTTGCTTTGTTGTAGATACTTCTTTGTTTTTTTGTTTCACTGATAATTTGATCTCATTGGTGTATCCTTTTATGATGTGATGGTTCTGTCTATTGTCATCCATCTGTTTACTTATAAATGCATGCAAATTGCACGGCTCAAAGTGCCTGAATTTACACTTGTCTTAATTATTTCATTATAGATATACCTTACTTGATGAACTGAATATATAACATTCTATAAAACACTTGTTCCTATTTTTGAGTATTAATATACACAGCTATATTTCCTTCAGCATTAGTTTTTGAAAATTTATTTGGAAAACACATTGATATTCAAGAAAGAGACCGTTCATTCGAGTGGTCCCAGGACCCTGTCCGAACAGTAGTCTTGAGAGCCCATGGGCCCTGGACCCTGGCTGACGACAAAAATGGTTATATTAATGACTATGTATTTGTGTCAAATTGTATGAATTTTTAGCAGGCAAGTTTTGGCTTGCATTAATTGTCTATGCTTGCAAGAAATTGCTTTACTTTTGCCAATAATTTAAACACTCTAGCCTCGCCTTAATCCATCTTATAAGAAAATTCAAGACATACTCGAGTCTTCAAAATGTATCATGGTTCATGATTCATATGTGATTCAACAACTAATTGAACCACTATTCCATATTTGGATATTCAAGCTGGTAATTACTAAGTTGACAAGTTGCCAACTTGTAGACATTTGGCCATATGGACCATAAGCAATATAGAAGGTATTACAAATCATATACAATCATATACAACACAGGCAGGCCCGAGCCCGAGCCTTGTCCGAGGAGGAACTGGTTAAGCTGGCGTAGCTGGGTTGTTGTCCAATGTCGCTTACAAAATTGTTAACGTAGGGCTGGAGCCTGGAGTCTGAAGCCTGGAGCCTGGGCCTGCGAGCTGCTTATATAAGCTCACTACTATAAGCTATAAGCTGGCCTCGGATATCTGGATCTTCGATCGATGCTGACTATCTGTAGAAGCCATGAACAATGTTCCAAGTTCCATCTTCCATCTTCCATCTTCCAAGCTGCATGATGGAATATAAAAGGCTTCCTGATTCCTCTCTCTTGAAATTTCTGATTGTTATCAATTCTCAAGTATGCTAAATTCATCATCAACAACCACAACTACAACTACAACTACAACTACAACCACTCAAATAGACACAATCAACTATACACAATGGGTTATCCAACACCACTAGCCGGCGTTTCAAGACAAGTCACTCCACACATCTACACACATTCTACTAACTTCACCAGAATGAATAAACTACCATTTGGTGCAAGAATGTCTGTCATTAAACACAAGAAGACAAACAAGTTTACAATTTATTCAACCATTCCATACGATGAAGACGTTATCAAGTCTTTGAACAAGTTGATTATTTCAAAAGGTGATTTGCCTAAAGATGGTTCTTTCATTGACAATGTTTCCCATATTATCATTCCTGATGTTGAACACACAATGGCTGTTTTGGGTTATAAAGAACGTTTGCCTAACGTTGAGATCATTGGAATGGAAGGCTGTAATGAAGAAATTGACAAGATTATTAATTACAAAATTGCTGATTCACAAGGCCATAAAATTTTAACTGCTGCTGATTTAGGTTTAGATAAGAAGTCAGGAATCTTTGAAGAAGGATGGCAATTTGTTTACATTCCAACTCATCAAAACAAGGAGTTGATGGTTTATGTTCCTGAAGAGAAGACTTTATTGGAAGGTGATTTGTTTTTCAACTTGCAACATGCTGGTTCCAAGAATCCAAACTCTGATTTGTTTAACGAACAGTTTGAAGGCAAAGATCCTCAAACTGGTTTATGGGGTTGGGTTAATAGACAAGTTATCATCAGTGGTGGTTACTTAAGCGGTTATGTTGGAAATAAGATTTTCAAAGATCATTCTGCTGTTAGAAAAGCTTTTGATGAAGTTGAACAAAAATGGAAATTTGAAAAAATCATTCCTTGTCATGGTGATACCATTGACAGAAATGGTTCCAAGGTTTGGAAAGATTCATTCTCATTTCTCCAATGATTGTATGCATATAACTGTTACCCGATCTGAGATTTGTTAAATTTGTTCATTTTAGCTTGCACTAGACGTCCGTGAATCTTGCAAGGCTTGTTCGTTTATCTGTATTTTTATCCTATGTTCTATACCTCCTTTTTTATAAAACGCAAATGATATGAAGATAATGATTCATTTCTCTAGTAAAAATGTTAAACAACAATAATAATAAAAAAACAATAAAATAAGTATGCTTGAATAAAAAATAAACGAAATCTAGAAGTGAAGTTGAAATAAAATTGTATTTGATAGAACCCATAAAAAAAACCCAAAAGAGAACTGAATCATCGAATTCTCATAAAATGTCATGAAGACAATTCAATTGTTCCGATTGAAATAAACCCAAAAACCAGGCAGTAAATGCCAATCTAAATACCATGCCTAACATATGAATATGACATAATTCTTTTGTGCTCCTCTAAGGAAAAAAAAGAAAAAAACCTAAACCAAAGTTGATATTCTCTTAGAGTTGACTTCCAAAAACTCAGGTTTGAGTTGAGAAAGAACACCATTGAAATTCTCTAATGATAAATCACGTCTGTTAACAGTGCTCAACAAACGACAATGTAAAGCCAAATCTTTTTGAATACAGTTCAACTCATCGTCATCATTGACTGAAGTTCCTAAAACGACTTCAAATTGACCATTATTGAATTTGAAAAATTCACTTTGTTGTTGTTGTGATTGTTCATCATGTTGCTGTTGAAATTGATGGGAATCAACTCTTTGCCAACTTGTCAAACCAACATGGAATGCCATTAAACATGAAGGCAATTGAGACACAAGTTGTTTGAATCTATTCATTGATGAAAATTTGGAAACTTCAATGGAATCTAATCTAGTCAATTGAGAAATGTTTTCAAAAAGTGGTAAACTTCCACTTAACACTTTCAAATGGTGTAAATTTGATGGTAAAGTTAACGGACCAGCGTAAAAACTACAACCATCCAAATTTAACGTGTGAATTGAAGTTGGAAACAAGATGTTGTCAATTGATAAATTGGACAAGTTTAATTCTTGTAATTTCGTCATGTGTGTTAGATCTAATGTATGTGAATCATGGCTACCTGTGATATCCATCTTCTTGATAGTGGAGTTTTGAAATTTGAGATCATAATCTAGTTGAGCATCCAATTTCAATGAAAACTCCTCCAATTGGTTGAAACCATCAAGCCATTGAATGGATGGTGATTCATCTCTTCCCATGATATATCTCATTCTAGTTATAGTTGATTGGATTGGTTCGATGCTTTGAACATCACCTTTATTGAAACCGTACTCAAATTTAAACTGAATGGTTGAATTTGGATTCTCGATACCATACTCTTTCAAATCATTCATAAGTCTTGACCAATAATCAGACCATTTTTCAGCATAAGAAACCAAGATATCGAACTTGAAATCAACAGCACGATTATTGAATTGCCATAAAAGTTCTTTTATTCTGGAGATACTATCATGATGCAAATAAGCAGATATTGAAATTTGTTTGAGATTGTTGAATTTGGAAAAATCTTGAGGCACTTTCAACTTTTCATAGTCTAATGAAAGAGAATAGTTGAAGTTGAATTTGATAGCTGAGACTTTGTGACACCAAGATTCAACCAAAGATGATTCAGTATCATAAAACACACAGGAATCAGATTGTCCTTCTAAAGTGTAATGTTGACAAAAGTTGGCCAATTTGGACCATAGTGCTGTTGTTGTTGCTTGGAAACTTGATGCATGGATAGTTCTGAATTTCAAGTTTTTTGAAACCATGAACTGTATGAGCTTAGAAAGTTGTGATTCAGATAATGATTCAAATTGTTCAAACTGATATTCTGTGGCGGTAACAAAAGCCGTTGAAATGATTTGATCGATGGCAGTAGTTTTCCCCAGTAAAGAAACCAAAGTGTGAAGATCAAATTGGTTGATGGTTATCATAACAATTTTCAAGACAACTTCCAACGGTAGAAATTCCATGATTTGAAGAAATTTCTGTGATTTGAGATCAGAACCAGTTTGAATGAATGATGTAGTTGATGATGACATTTTTTCTGGTATTTGAAGATTCGATGTTATTTTTGATTTGTAGATGGAAACCTGTTGTTGAAGTTGTTGAAGTTGTTGAAGTATAGTGTAAAAGCATCTTTAAAAGAGTAGTGAAATAAAACAGGAACATGGAGAGTATAAGCCTTAGTTGGGTATGTTGATGGTGATTCAACATTTGGTATCAATTACGTACATTACATACGTAAGTCGTATGGGAAAGGAAAATTTTGTAGACATGTGCCCGCCAACGGAACACACTGACGTCACATCGATGTCACTACACTCCCTTCTATATTAAGCTCCCCGATTAGGAAACTGCTCTTAGGGACACACTGGCCCGCGCTTTGGAATAGGACACAGTCACGTGTGCATCTAGCATCATTGTCTGTCATTCAACAAAATTCCTTACAGAGTGAGGAGTGGGAATTGACCATCTACGTACTACCACTTCATTGCAGTGCCAAAGAAGTCAACAATTGGTCCTTATCTTCTTCTTCGGCTGGTTATATAAAATTTCAAATTTCATTTTCTGTGTACACAGAGTCTAGACCGGGCCATAAATTGATGATTCCATCATTCCACCACTTTTTTGATTCCACTTGATCTTGCAAGATATATAGATTGCATATAGGGCATATAACATGATGAATTCTTTACCCCTGGGGCCCCAACGTGTCACTTCTGCTCATTCGATTCTTAAGTAATCTGCTAACTCCAAAACAAGTTACAACCAGTGACTCCAATACACTATCACAAAAAAAATGTCTGCACACAAGCCTGAATCATCCTCTGCAAAAGAGCCAAATTTATCAACTACAGTTTTGCCATCTTCTGAAGGTAACCAAACTACCCTAGGTGAGCCAGGTGCAGTTATTCCAAAAGACCCACACTCTGTTTCTGCTTTTAATGAAGTCAGGGATGTTGATGCTAAGGCATTGAATGAAGAATCTGATCCAATCGTCGGAACAGGAATAACTAAGAATTAAATATCTGATGAGACTGCACTACCATCAACCATTATAATGACGAAGATTCTAAACAAGAAGTTAAAAGGTCAGCTACTGAAAATTTTGTTGTCCACAATGTAATTGAATCAGCTACGTAATGTACGTACCTGATGTTTCTACGATCGTTTTGTTACCTCTACTAAAGATGTGTTTGCTGTTGTTGGTGTTGGAATAGCTGCTTCTTTCAAACTTGAATCCGATGATCATGAGAAAAAGACAAAATTTGTAAAGAAGGTGATAGTAAATTTGCTGCTACTACCCAAGTACTTAAGAAAGGGATGAGTTTTCTTCAGCAAGATAACAAGATTATTGTAATTTGTATCGATCCAGGTCTTTTTAGACACGATTCTTTTTACCATATATATATATTGATTGTGCAATATTTGTTTTTGATCAATTGACTTTCCCAGATAAGTTTCCAGTAGTTTTCTATAAAAGCTATCATTAATACGCAACATAGCCACTCTATAACATGTATCTCTGATTCATTTATAGTGGATTGGATTACAGTCTTGTTCTGACCTATTGGTTAATCTTTATCCCAATTCTTAGTTTAATTCAACCACGACCCACGACACACATTAAAATCAATCCCCAGCAGCTCAAATATTCCTGGTCAAGAGCTCTGTAAAGTCCAATGAATATCTTTCAGCTTGTAAGCTGTGCTTGATTGGATGATGACCACGGAAGCATCTTTAATCTTGCCATCTTTCATCTTGGATGGCTCCAAAAACCTAGCTTCTTCAATGGACCATTCACCAGTTAAACCAAATTCTTGGTAAACTTGATTTGCAAATGGTTGGCTGGCAAAGACACTGTCTGATTTGCATAATAGGTTGTGGCACTCTGTAAGTTGTCTCAAACGACCCCCATAGTCAAGTGATAGGATGTCTTCTTCACGCCAGTTTGACACTTGCTGTTTCCAGTGGAATCTGATTATGGTGAGAAATGGAGAGATTTTGGTTTTTGAGAATTGTTACTGGGTTTCTGAGTGGTTGATTAACTCAATCTATTAAGCGAAATTTCTGTCCCGACTCCCCGGCCGGTCGGGCTTCGTCTTATGAGACAAATGAGACAAATTCGGCCGTAAGTTCTTTTCCAATTTGTTACTTAATACTCACCCACATGGGGCCCCATATAGGTATGGGCCATGTTTTGCAGCCTGTACATAACATAACTTAGGCATTTTCTAGCTGGTACCTGTTTATCCTCAAATTGATGGGTTTTCATTTGGTACATTCTTCCACTTCAATTTCGTCATATCATCACCATCATCATGCTGGTCAAAAAGTTCTGTTCAACTAACAGACTCGCCCGCTTTTCCAAACTGCCGTTTACGCCAACTGTTGGATCTAAAGCTAAGGCTTATCGAAGATTCAACGATTTCCAACAATTCCAATACTATTCAACTGCTAAGAAAACACCCCCAGCATCACCTTCACGCATTGGAGAATCTGTTAACCCGAAAACATTAAACACTGATATACACAAAGAAAAAAAGAAGAAGAGAAATCCAATTTTCTCATTTTTGAAAAAGACATTCTTAGGACTTGGTTCGATTGGTTTGGCTGCATACTTATACGACAACACATTAGGAACCGGGATTACAAACAGATCAATAGGTTCATTATACACTTTGCTTTTGATCTCTGCTGATTACAAATTGAATTTTGATGAAGATCATGATATTGAAGCCTTACATGAAAGAAATGCCCAGAGACTATACGACTTGTTGATACACAACAAGGGTTTGTACATCAAGATGGGTCAAATGATTGCCATTCAAGGTGTCATGTTCCCAAAACAATATCAACAGAAGTTCAGTCAATTGTTTGATAAGGCACCTCGTGAACCATGGAGTACCGCAGATTCGATTTTGAAAAGTGAGTTGGGTGAGAATTATAGAGATGAAGTGTTTGAGTACATTGAAGAAGAACCAATCGCTAGTGCTTCAATTGCTCAAGTGCATAAGGCCAGGTTGAAGAATGGTGGTGCTGATGTTGCCGTCAAGATTCAAAAAGATTCCGTTTCCAAGCAAGTTGAAGTTGATTTACTCACCTATAGACTTGTGATGGCCATCTATGAATATGTCTTTGAGATGCCTTTATCGGTCACTGTGAACTATATTTGTGATAAGATGAGAAACGAATTGGATTTTGAAAATGAGTTAGCAAATGGTGAAAAGATTTCTGCTTTAATTAATTCAAATCCAGATTTTAAAGGTCATGTTTACATTCCAAAGTATTACCCTGAGATTTCCACTAAGAAAGTCTTGATTGCTGAATGGATCAACGGTGAATCCATTGGACTATATACCAAATTGAAACAAATGGGATATGATACTAAAGAATTGGTTGAGATGATTATTAAGGTGTATTCAAAACAAGTTTTTGAATGGGGGTTTGTCCATTGTGATTTACATCCTGGTAATTTGATGGTTAGAAAAGTTCAAGACTCAAATGGCAAGCAAAGACAACAACTTGTTATTTTGGACCATGGACTATACGAGACGTTTTCAGATAAGTTTCAAAGAGAATATAGTGAGTTTTGGAAATACACTATGGAAGCCAACATGCCTAAGGTTCAAGAAATTATGAGTAACTGGGGTATCAATGCAGATGAGATTATGTTAGCCATGTCCACTGGTAAAGGTCATGAAAGTGAAGAGATTAAGAAACATATGGAAAAGATGAAAAATTTGTCTCATTATCAAAGACAACTTATCTTGAAAGAAAGAATGAAGATGTTTTTCGACAATACTGATAAGTTTCCACTGGCTCTTACTTTTGTCATGAGAAGTATGAGAATTGTGCAGGGTTTGAATAAGAATTTTGGTTCACCATGTAATAGAATAGGAATGCTGGTTGCTGAAGCCAATGAAACGGTTAAGAAATTCAATCAACAATTAGGTGGTGATGTGACACTTCATGACAAATTTTTAACAATCAAAAGATTTGGAATTTATCTAACTATCAAATTGAGCTCCTTTATCAGTTTCCAATGGAACAGGTTTAGAAAGTTTGTTTTTAATACTGTTCTACATCTGAATAGAAGAATCTTGGATTTGGAAGAAGAGTATGAACAACATCTTATCAATTCTGGTAAAAGTTTTGGATTTGAGGAAGTTCCAACTACCAGCCAGCTGATGGCCTGAAGCCATATTCATGGACTAACGTACACCAAACTATTCGTATCTTTTTTTTTTTAATTTCTTGACGCTTATCTTATACATATTAGATTTTTACTGCTATATATATTCTAAAACTACATATTCAAATTTGCCATGTACAGTGTAACTAGCTCTGAGTCCTGGGTCCCCTCTGGAGACGACTGGAAGTTTATATAGCGGCAAGCCAGATTAGTATTCCCGCGAGCTGCGCATCGAGCTAGTCGAGTGAGAAGTCTCGACGAAATCAAAAAACAGTGTGTGTGTATGTGTGTGTGTCTGTGACTTGAGCTGAATCTTCGAATTGCAGAGAAACAGCACCTGTAAGAGTAAAGACGATCAGCTGTTTCCCGTCGCCCGTCATCCACCAACAATCCCTCTGTTATTCCCCAAAAGAACCGTCATCAGGACTAGAAAACACAGTCATCAAGATTTTGTTTTCAAACCAACAAGAAACTTTCACAAACAGCCAACAACCACCGTTTTGTCGTCCACAGAATATCTTCCCAGAAGTACTATGAACACAGATCCGACTCCTCTGTGACATAACTCATACCCAATAACAACTTGTGTTTTTTGGCATCATACAAACCATAACTACATAGCAATCTCTCATAAGAAAGACAACAAGAAAGAAACAATAAAAGTTCAGAAAGATAGGAGATAAAAAGGAGGATTCCTACTCTTTTAATTTTTGCGTTGCCCTCTGATTCTCTCATTAGAAGAAGAATGGATTTTTTAAATCTACCACATAATGTCAAGATTGAAATTGGCAAGTCTTTATCACAGCAAGATCGGTTGCATTTGGCTTACAGCTGCAAATTGATGTTCAATACCTTGATCCCTCCATTATATCATACCGTTGTGTATACCAAGATTCCATCAGAAAAGATTGCAAAGAAGAAACTTGAGGGAATTGAATTGCCCAACGCTGACCAAACTACTTTGATTCATCCATCAAATGTGAAGTTATTCTTTCGTACTTTGAAAGAAAAGAGTAAGTTGGGTGTTAACTATGCTGACTATGTGCAAAACTTACAATTGTTTGAATGTGATGATGTTGAGGTCTTTGATTTACCTACATGGAGAGAAGATCAATGTCCAGTGTTTGATAATCTAAAGATGTTTCAATTTCCCTCAAATTTGAAAATTGATCCATTAACTTTTGAACAAGCTCCAAATTTGTGCCAAGTTATCGTTGATGAAAATTTTTGTGGGATGGTTGAAAAACAGCATGGCCTGATCAATTTTATCGATGTTTCAAAAATTAGTGTGTTGCAATTTGCAGGGAAACTAGGAAGAAATGAGGATATGGTCATTTTCAAATTGCTTACTACTTGTCCCCATTTGATCAGACATTTGACACAGTTACACTTCAATGTTGATGAAACCGAAAGTTATGAGATGGTTTATAGAAGATTAGTTGGGTTTTTCGCTATCTTGAGACGGATGGGATTGATTATGCCCAATTTGAAGAGATTGTCAATTCCTTTGACCAATCATTCAACTGCTGTGATCTTAACTTTAATTGGAAAACATGCATATTTTGAAAACTTGTCAAGCTTAGAATTGTTCATCGAGGATGATGGCAAAGTTTTGAATTTAGTTACCTCAATGCAGCAGCTTTCTACGATGGTCAAGTCAAAAGGTTTCAACATAAACCATTTATCTTTGAACTATAAACTGCTGAAGGATAATTCAGAAAAGAACCATTTGAGAGCCATGATGCTGATGAAATTTGCAGAATCTTTCAAAGAGTTGACCAAGTTCGAAATGTACCTGAAAATCGAAGGTTTGAATTTATCTAACTTGCTCATGATCATAGGCACGCCACTTAACAACAACCATAAGTCTCTACGTGATGTTAGACTCAACATTGCAAGACCATCAGAAAACCTTATTGGTAATTTGTTGCCTTCGTTGCCGGAAATTGAGCATGTGTTCCCCAAAATGAAGTATTTGAATGAGTGTTCATGTGAGGTTTGTACCGAAATACTGAAGGAAGCCAATTCAAAGAAAGAGAAAAATAACGATGGCAATAATGATGTTGACATTGAATCCATTAAAGTATCAACTTTAATGATCATGGGACATGAATTGGATCAACTTCAAGCCAACACTTTCAATGACCGTCCTTTCTGTGCCTCTATGTTCCCTTATAGACGATTTGTCAAGACTGGATTAAGCCGAAAAGGTTATTTATTCGATCATCTATTAAAAGATCAAATGAATGAATGTTTTTCTTGGATGCCAAGTTTGAAGTTGTTTGAGATTTGTGGGTTAACCTATCATATTATGTCCAATGGCAAGTTCGAATTACTTTTCGATGAAAATTTTAGTGGTTTGGATGCCGAGCTGGTCAAGGGAATGGTTGAGATGGGTTATCTGTTTAACGGTAATTTCACACACTTTGGTACGGCCTAACTATTTTCTATACTTTTTTCACTTCTTCTTTTAATTTTTTTTCTAGTTTTATTGTTACTTTTTTGTTACTTTTCTCTTTTCACTATTTATAATAAACTGTATACTACCAATGTTCTTGTTGCTATAGAAGCTTTGCTCTGACTTTTGACTCTTTTCAGATTACTCTTTTTTCTACTAGATTTATTTCTTCGTATAATTGTTTTACTGCATCCTGAATACCTAGTGTGTCTAAACAATTCAGTAAATAATAATTGTCCAATCCTATCGATCATAATATTTGGTGTCTTTGTAAATAATTCATGGCAATTCTGGCTCATATAGCTGCCAAGTATAAATAAATCAATTAGAAGAGGTGCAATATTAGGGGTCCATTCACGGACAAATAAATAGGGTGTATATAAACAAAATGTCAAAAAGCTGTATAAGATATCTTTAAGAAAGAAAAACAAAAAAATGCAATATGAGAAATGAAAAAGGAAGATAGAAAAGTAAACTAAGTCATTTGATACTTTGGGCCATCACCACCTTCAGGAACAGTCCAGTCTATATCCTGTGTAGGAACCTTAATATCACAGGTCTTACAATGGATACAGTTCTGAGAATTGATTTGGAACTTGACACCCAACTTTTCATTTTCATCTGGTAAGTATTCATACACACCGGCTGGGCAGAAACGTTGTTCAACACCTTTGAATTTAGGGTAAGCCTTTTCGGCATGTTTTTGTAAATCTTGATCAGGGACTCTCAAATGGCATTTTTCATCCTCTTGGTGGTATGTTCCTGTTCTAGCCACTGAAGTTAAGATATCAAATGAGATGACACCATCTGGTTTTGGATACTCAATTTGTTTGTGTTTGCTTGCATCTTCAATAACCTCGGCATCAGATTCGGTATGTGGTAACGTAAATGGTTCTTTACCCTTTGTAATAAGTGTGATTAATCCAGAAGCACATAGACCACCCCAAAGACCCAATGGATTGTGGAATGATGGACGGACATTTCTGATTTCGTATAGTTCTTCTTTAATCCAAGATTTCTCGTATGCAGTTTGGTAAGATTTAAGGTTAATGGCATCCCATTCTGGTAAAATCACCATCTCATCTTCTTCATCGTCCTCGTCTTCCTCCTCTTCTTCCTCTTCGTCTTTTTCCTCATTAGCCTCTTCCTTTTCTGCAGCCATTGCTGCCTCTTGTTGTTCTTTCAATTTCAAAACTTCAGGGAAGATACATTCAGCAGCCAACATACCTGACTTCATTGCAGTATGGGAACCTTTAATCTTTGGAACATTCATGAAACCGGCCGATGCACCGACCAAGACACCACCAGGGAAATTAAGTTGAGGCACAGACTGGTATCCACCTTCATTCAATGCTCTGGCACCATATGAAATACATTTACCGCCTTCCAACACTTTCTTGTAAAAAGGATGTTGCTTCATCTTTTGAAACTCCTGGTATGGTGAGACCCATGGATTCTTGTAATCCAACCCAACAACCAAACCAACTGTAACTAATCCATCACCAAAGTGGTACTGGAATCCACCACCATATGTGTCCTTGTCCAATGGATAACCCATGGTGTGAGAGACAAAACCTTTCTTGAAATTCTCAGGTTTCACTTCCCACACTTCTTTAATACCGATACCATAGGTCTGCTTACTTGAATTAGCTCTTAAATCAAACTTATTGATAACTTGCTTCGACAAAGAACCATGACAACCTTCAGCCAAAACTGTCAATCTAGCATGAAATTCCATACCTCTTTCGAAATTGTCTGATGGGGTACCATCTTTGGAAACACCCATATCTTTAGTAGCCACACCTTTCACGTGTCCTTTGGAATCATACACAAGTTCACTGATTGCTGTGTTAGGGTAAATTTCAACACCCAACTCTTCGGCCTTTTCACTCATGTACTTAACAACTTCACTTAAACTGGCAATGTAATTTTTATTCTTGTTTGACATCTGAGGAGGTTCAGGAACAGGCAATGCAATACCGTTTCCAAACAGTAATTTGACGTGATCTTCAGTGACTTTTGTAACCAAGTCTGCAGGCAAAGGAATACCATCACCTTGCTCGTTTTCATAGTGTTCAGAATCAGGGAACAACTCTCTCAATGCTCTCGGTTCTAAAATTGCACCTGATAAAATATGTGATCCCATATCTGGTGCTTTTTCTAAAACAACAACTCTCAATTCTTCATTTTCATCTAGTTGTTTCAACTTGATGGCAGTGGCAAGACCTGCTGGACCTCCTCCAACGATACACACATCCACGGTATCGACACCTCTTTCTTCAGTTAGTTGTTCTTGTTGGTCCTCATCCATCTCTTCAAACTTGACTTCTTTAAGTCTGGGTGATACCGTTGAAAAGCATCGTTGATATTGTGGGAGTGATGGTTGCTGTGAAAGTTTTAGAAGGGGATTGTTTGTGGTGTTTGTAGCATGAGTGAGGTTGGCTCTGTTTCTGTGAATTAACTGAGGTGTAACAGTTACGAGAGACCGTAAACTGGTCAATCTTGTGGATATCTGGTGTGATCTGATGGCCTTTATGGCAATTTTCTGTGAATTAAGCATTGTTTTGGTAGTTTTTAGGATTGAATAGTATGGAAAGTGGGAAAAAAGAGGTGATTGGAAGTTCGAGTGAGAATGGTATGGTATGATGGAGTTGAGTCGTCCTTGTGTCCTTGTTGCTTTGTTTGAATTGTTCCTTCTTGTGTCCTATATGGGCTTTCACTTGTTTGAGACTTGTGGGGAAAACACCAGGTGATTTGGCGGGATCTTGACGATGTCGTTCCGTCTTTCATGGTCTTGTTAGTCTTTCGTAAGCGTCTTGATTCTTCTTTCCACCGCTCTCGAGTGCCAGAGTCAGAAAAGACTAAGCGGCTAATTATCATATCAGTCATCAGGGACCACGGACTTTTTACAGCGCATTTTCCGGCGGTCATGCTCAAACAGGAAGTTAGCTTCGTTATCCTGTTTATAGCGGTACTTACTGTTGTCCCTATCATGATTCACGATACGTCTTATAGTTCTTCAAACTATCTGGAATATTTGTGTTCTGATCATCCAACAGGCCAACTTCCAACACCGTTAAACTTGAAAAGAGTCACAAAAAAAACAAAATTTTAAATTTTTCGCTTATTCTTCGTGAGTCAGAGACCGACAGCCAATCAGAGTGCGTCTCTTTGTCATTTTTCAATTGGTTGAAAAATACTACTGTAAAACTATTTTCGAATTAGATTAATGTACACAACTATTCTATAGAAAACTGAAATCTAACTGACCAGTTCATCCATCTTCTTGATGGCATAATCAAGAATGAAACTTTGCTCCACCAAATCGTCAAATCTTTGATAATGACGCTCACTGTATGGAATAATTGAATCAATGTAGTTCATGAGACCAGGAACTTGATACAATTTATCCAAATCACAGTTTACGAGAATCACCTTGATCAGTTTTTGAGCAACTTCAAACAATTTAGCATTTGTGTTCCAATCTCTTATTCTCTTGAAAAGTAGTAAGATTTTCTCGTCATCCAGTTCACCAATTGATTTTTCTAACTTAACAGAACCCAATATGGACCCTTTATCTTCATTGGTAGCAATACAAGAGTTTAACACATTGTATAATCTCATTGGATGATCTAACTTGAGAGCCAACAAAAAGGCTTCAAACCAGTTTCCTCTAGCAATGTGATTTTGCAATGATTGTTCTTGCTCAACTCTGATTTTCTTTGCATTCTCTTCAACTGCTTTACTCTCTTCAGTATTATCTTGCCATATGGTGATGGCACCATCAGCATCAGCGGTAATAAACTCTTCTCCATCATTCTTGACACAGAGTGCCCAAATTCTGTTATCATGGTTATCCAATGTTTGAACACAATCACCACTAGAGAATTCCCACACTTTCACTAATCCATCAGCACAAGCACCGACTATAAATTGGCTCTTGGATATGAAAGACACACGTTGAATTGCATTTGATTGACCTTGGAAAGTTTTGACACAAGTGAAATCTTCCAATGACCACACCTTGGCGGTTTGATCACCAGATCCCGTAGCAATGTATCTATCATAAACACAAAATCTAACATCATATATTGGTCTCTTATGTCCTTTCAAAACACCAATTGTTTCACCTCCTTGTAAATCCCATATCTTGGCTAGTTTATCATGACTGGCAGTGGCCAAGAAATCATCATTTGGACTAATGTCAATTGCATGGATCATCTTATCATGTGCTCTTCTTGTGTAGTCTGAACTCTTAACAATTTTGACTTCTGTGTCGTCTCCAGATTTTGAAGGTTTCGGAACAGTCCATTTTTTAATAGTTAAATCTTCAGATGCGGTAATTATGAACTTTGGATAATTCTGCACTGGTGTTCTTGGTAATCCCACGGCAGTCACAGATGACGCATGACCTTCAAAAATAGCATAACAGTCAAATTTGGAAGTTTCTTCATTGTATCTCCATAGTCTGGCAGTATTATCTTTGGCACCTGTTGCAATCCATAATCCATCGGTTGTTGAATCAATTGTGTTTAACAAATCTGTATGACCTTCATAAATATCCATGTCCAATGGAGAGTTCACCAAATCAACAACTCTTAATGCTGGTGAGTTTGTAGCTAATGCAAGTTTGTCGAAATTAGGACCAACATATCTCATATCTGCAATAGTACCATGATTACCGGCCATACGTCTTGTAATTGGCAAGATTTTGTTGACAGATTCGAGATCAACGGAAATATCCAAATCAACTACCGTTTGATCAGAAATCACCAAAACCAAACGTTCTTTGTCTTCAGCCAATTCTATCACTTCAGTAATTGATAATTCTTCTGTTGTCTCCAGTGGTTTCTTTGAAGCGGCAACCAATGTTTCTTTCTTCACGTCCCACACTTTAACCACGCATCCTTCACCTGCAGTGTACAAGAATTCTTGATCTGATTCACTTCCTTCTAAAAAGACAAATCCTGTACTTTCAACAGCATGTTCAACTGGGATAGTCTTAATCTCTTTCCAATTCTTTGTATTCCATAAAATTGCAATGTTATCTCTACCACCACTAACAAATTGATCACCGGTACTATTGAAAGACACACCTCTCACAGCAGCTGAATGTTCATTCAGAGTGGCAATACACTTACGTTTCACCAAATCCCAAATCTTGACAATACCCATGATATCACCACTAGCCAGTTTCCAATTCTTTGAGTTCAAATCTCCATAAAATGTTAATGCACTCAATGTTGAACCATGTCCTTTGAAATTATGTGTGATGAATCCACCTTCAATATCCCAAACAATGACACTACCATCAGTCAACCCAAACGCAAACAACGTTGAAGTGGCATCAACTGCTGAAATGTAACATGCTGCAGATAATTTGAAATTTTTTATAAACTCAGACTGTTCCAAACTAAATATCTTGAGTAGTTGGGATTGTAAAACAACAGCTAGAAATCTTCCATCTGGTGAGAGTTTCAAAGATGTAACTGTATCTTCGCCTTGGATTCTATGGACAACTTCATTTGTGTCTCTATTTATCACAACAACATCTTCCATCACTGCTGTGGCCATAATGGAACCATCACCAGAGATGGTGGCACTTGATGCACCAACATAAAATGGTTCAATATCAATCTTCTTGTAACTTCTCTTGGTTTCTGTTATCGTTGAGTCCATTCTTATTTTGTATATGTTTTAATGGTTTCAAGTTGACAACTTTCTGTAGTTGCTTTGAATGTGATTTCCTGTTTGGTGATGTTAAAGGAACAATTAATTTTGTTAATGTGGGTGACACTGAAAACTACCTAAAGAGATGATCAGAAAAATGTTTTAAGAATTTTTTTTTCAAGATTTTCGGTGCACAGCCTTGAATTTTGAAAGTTGAAGGTTGAAATGCTCGATTTGAACATATGCCATGGATATAATCTGAAGTGAGCCTGCCACATTTGCACAACACGTTATAATGGGAAAACTTATCAGAATTTCTTCCATAGAAAAATTTACTCAAATCAGAAGTCAAATTGGGAAAAAATAGTATTTTGATTCAATTGTACATTCCCAATTAATTTGGTTTTTTGGTGTCCTGTCTCTACCGCGACATACATATAAAAATTGGCCCCATTAACGATATTTACCGATTTCAATTCCAATATTTTATATGATTGATATTCACTAATGTTGAACAAAAGATTTTTGAAGTTTCTCTAAATAGCCACTCCCTTCGCAAATTGTAGGAATCAATTAATAGTGGAGATTGAGCCGTTGTGCACTTTCACTTGATTTAATGATACCATCCATACCTAGTTGATCCGATATCGAGCTTTGAAGTAATGTTTAGCTCAATCTATATCCGATTCAAAATCTAAATATAAATGTAAACTATTATGTTAATTTTTCCTATTTATATGAACAGGAAAAAATCCTTCTTTTGGCCTATATACCCTGTTTCTCAAATTTCGTAAGGGGTTTTTTAATTAGTTTAAAGATAAAGAACGATATACACCAATCTGCAATCAAAATTTGAGACTATCAAGTAAGCGGGATCTAACAAGGACTGAAAGAATAGAAGAAGAACCGTGTGAGATAAATTAAAGACAATTAACAGATTCCCTTCGATCATAAATCAAAAAAATATCGACTGTAATCGATGCGAGGGTCGAACTCGCGACCTTCCCCGTGTGAAGGGGACGTCGTAACCACTAGACCAAACGATTCCAACGACCCTAGATTCCCTTTAAAGTTTTGCTTTATGTGGCTAAATTTCATAAAAAGCTGCACTAAGTTAAAGCTGGGTCCGGCTTCTGGACTTGTTTTTAGCTTCCCGTTTATGAAGTAGGCTGACTAGAAAATAGATCATTGGGTTGGATGGTGATTTTATGTTGAATTTGATGCTTTATTTATTTATTGAATAATTTTGAACTTCTATTTTAATTTTGCTCTGAGCTTTCATTAAATTTTTGTTTTTTGCGCAAATTTGATGCTACACTTTAGTCCCTATAGCCTCCGGAACACTATTTTTGGTGGCTATATTGGGGGTAAGTTCAGGAACGTCTTTAATGTTTAAAGTTTTGCTTTTACATAACATTTATATATAGTGATAATATACTATGTATTGTGGAAAAAAAAACATTTTCTTCGATGCGATCCTTATTGTGTTTTAGAATTTGGTTTATTAGGGTTGACTAGTTTTAAATTGAATTTTGAAATTATTTGGTTTAATGAATTTGCTGAATTTTATTTATTGAACGAATTTTTCAGCTAGCTTATTAAAATTCAAATTTGTAATAATTGACTCATTTTTTTTAGCCAATTAGCCATCAAATTGAGAAATCAATACATCATTCCATTATTGCGTTTACTTAAATCAATTTCGTATAAAAAAAACTATAGAAAGCACAAATAAAGTTAAAAAAAAATAGAAAAAAGTAGAATTCGAATAAAGGGAGTTATTTATAGGCATCCATAATAGCCATTAGATAAGAAGGAAAAGAACATAAGAACTATGGAAACACCGAATTAAAAAAACAATTTGTTTTTGTTTATTTTATTTTTTTTTTCATTTATAAGTTTAATAAAAGTTAAAAATGTTGAAAATTGGAAAAGCTAATTCCAAAACAATAAAACAAGCGTCAAAGTGGTTTGGCATTTTGTAAAGTCTTGAAAAGGAAACAACTCATTTCTTTATATATACTCAGTTTGGATCTCCAGATTTCTGAATCTCGCTTTATATGTATTCATGGTATACAAGCATGTTTTTTTATACCTAATAATCATGATATTGGTGTTGGATCTAATTGACGGTTTCTCTATAAATTAAATTATCTTGTTAAGATGTGGCGTCCATTCACATACACAAAAAACTGATCACTGACAAATTGTTGTTGATTGCATGCTATATAAAAAGCATCATTGACTTGTGGGAGTTGTGGCGTCCATCCACGTGTTAAAAAATGGTCACTCATGGCACAGCTTGCTTCCCTTGGCAGAAGGGTTCTTCATAATCCGAAAATTGACGGTCCATGGATTTGACAAATTTGAAAGTTGAAACTGGTTTAATTTATAGGGATTTTTGTGTATATAAAGAGAATAGAGCTACTTACTACATTAATTTGTTTAATACAGACTGAACTAATATATGTTAAAAAAAAAAACAGTGTAAAAAATTTAAAAAAAAAATTGCATTAAAAAAATTTTGTGTTAATTAAAAGAGTTGATTAAAGAAATTAAATATAGTTAAAAGGGAAAATTATATATAGCCGAGCTGTCAATTAAACAAATTAAAAAAAAAGAGAAAGAAAGTAAGAAGTAAATTAACTAAATTCAATCCACGATCATCGATCAAATTAGATCAAAAATCTCAATATACATTTCATCAAATTCAAATTAATAATAGAGGTATATATATATATATATTCCTAGTGTGATCCACTAACAGAGGACATTGATGCCCAAGGGATGACTGTAAATGATTCCACCTTCTTACAATGATTTTTAATGTTATTTTTCGGATTTTTGTAACCAGCTTTTTCCCAAGAAGTAAAATTTTTGTTACTATATGCCTTGTAGTGTTTATCAATGTAATTCTTTGTTGGGAAGTTTGGAGGGTCACACGTAACAGAAAATTTACCTGGACGTTGATAAATTCTAATGTAGTCAATATCGAAATGAACAGGAAATTTAATCGTATCCAACTCAACTTTAGACCACGATGTAGAAAGGGCCAAGTTAAAAATAACAGACATTGGTTCCTTTGGCAATGTTCTCCAGTCTATGTTACCCTCAGGGTGAAAGGCACCTTCGTTTATTTGGAAAACCATTTCACCACCCAAAAAAAATTTGATGTAGTTGTCTAATCTATTCTCATGATCAGTCATATACTCCATTCCAACTGTGAAAAATTGACCTTTTGTTGTATCATTCTTAGAAGCATTCTGTTCAAACCAGTTCTTGTTGGTTGTGGTAACAGCTGAAACAGCCTCTTGGTTGACATTTCCCATATAAGTATTCATTGCAGTAGTTGATTTGTTTGGAATAGACATAAAATCATAATCTGGCAATCTCCAAATGTCAAAGGGAGCAATGTTATAGGATTGAGCAATAGAATCATACAAACCTTCCAAAACATCAATTTCTGGAGCACCTCTAGCTTTACCTGGGCTTGGATGATCTTGATGGGAGCAAACACATGAGCTCAATCTTTGACCAGGTAAAAATGACAACCCATCAGAAGAAGATTGATTTGGAGTGACACCAACATCACAAGCGTCATACGAGTATGGCCAAACACCATCTGTAGTTGCCGAAAATCCAGGTCTAGCTAGATTACCCAAAGTCCAAATAGCTGGCCATAAACCCCTAGATTTGTGATGACCTGGCATTCTCACAGACAGCTCCATATAACCTTGAGAAAAACACAGCCTATTCCAACTTTGAACCATACCTGATGTAAAATTAAGGTCTTTGGTCTTAAAGTCATCCATTGTAATCCTTAAAGCACCTTTATGAGTAGTCACCATATCAGGACTGTAATACTCCAAATCATCAGTGGAACCGTAATGGAAATCAATTGCTTGAAAAAATTGGTCATCACCATCATAAAAAGTTCTATTGACAGCATTGAACTCATCACTAAAAGCTAATTGCCATTCCTTACCATCCATATCCATTCTTTTATAAAACTTTTCAGGGGTATCCGGATCAATCAAACCTCTCAAATATTTCAATTTACCGTATTTTGGAACATTGATTAATGGTGGCAATTCATGCTTAGGTTTATGACTAAAGTGAACAAGAATAGAAACAACTCCAACAATAACTACACCAAGCATCAAGCAACCAATACCAAAGACTCTTGAAGCCCTGTTAGAAACGAACTGGTCCCAGTCTTGCTTTAAGGTGGTGTCTTTGAAAAAACCAAAAGTAAACATAGAACCCCAAGCTTTTTTCTTTTCCTTCTCTTCTCCAACCACCTTTTCATCCTTTTCAACGGTAGAAGTTGTACCACTGGTTCCAGAAGATGAAACAACTGAACTTTCAGCATCATTAGTAGTGACAACAGTTTCAACAGCATCCTTACCTTTACCTGCAAGAAGAGGTTTATCACCAAAGTCATCGTCATCATCATCACCATTCAACTCGGCCATTTCTTCAGGAGCTGCAGATAAAAATGGATCAGAGTGATTGAATTTTGAAAAATAGTTAGCTAAGTAACGAGGAAAACCATTAGCTTCTGAACTTTCTCTGAAACAGGTTTCTTTAGAAAAGAAAACAGAGGTTTTTCCAAAGATACCACTGCTTGCGGTAGAACTGGAGGTGGTATCATTATCTGACTTGTGTCTGTTATAATGTTTGACTGATTCACTAGTTTCATTAATGTCAACATTGCTAAAGCCTCCACTTTTGATTGATCCTGAATTTTTGTTAGATTTGGTACTGCCTTTACTAATGATTTCAGTAGTCTCAGTGCTGATTGAACTGTCCGTGGTAGCCGGTGCTGGGCTTGCCACTGATGTTGTTAGTGAACGTTTAGATCCTTTTGGGGAAGTTGAACGTGAACTGTTTTTTGATCTTTCAGGAGACTGAGTTTGGTTGTTTTCTGATATTGCCATAGTTGAATTTGAAGAGGACTAGCTTTAAGTTCGATAGAAAAAAAGAGTTTGCACCGTTGACAATAATCAAAAAAATGGTTGAAATGGGAACTACGTATATTTAAATGACTCAACTCTACCGTCCATACCCTAGTTGCATAACACAAAATACGACCATGTAATAAATATACGAAGGGAAGCATAGAAGTGCTGTCTTTTATAAAGTAGGTCCAGAGTACATACATATACATATACATGTACGCAGCGAACGCATACATGAAGAACGGAATCTTGCAACTGGTGCACAGGTGTCTTTGAACCTCTGATTTCACTTTTAGCACACACACGACATCTTGAAATTTTTTCAATGTCGATTAGTTATAGGTGGTGGTTAGATCGATGGAGGGTCAAGACTCAAGAACAATTCGACTGGATCCGTTTACAGGTCAAACACCATCTTTCACAGACAAACAATAACAGAAGAACATCAAATATGTCATCAGATCCAGTGTTCCACATAGTGAAGCCAAACTTGGCTGTTCCTCTCAGTGCACAGGCCCATTCTCCAATCAAAGTTAACATACAATCTTCCGCTCTATTACAATTGATTGAATCAATTTACCAAGATGATGAAAATGACAAGACCAAGTCCAGAACAGTGGGTACTTTGTTAGGTGTCAGATCAGATGATGGCTCCTCCATTGAAATCAAAGAAAGTTATATAGTGCCACACAACGAGGAAGATGACGAGTTGAGAATTGAAGAAGCCTTCCATATCACCTCATACCAACTACTCAAAAGAATTAGCCCAGAATTACAAGTTGTTGGTTGGTTTTCAACAAATGCCAAATTTGATGACTTTACCGGGCTTCTGAATGAATTTTATGGCAAGGGTTCCTGCGCCCCTCATGCTCCAATCCATTTGACTTTACAATGTACAGATGAAAAGACTGGTGAGATTATCTCCCCAATCGTCAAGACATACATTTCATCTCCTGTTGGTCTCCCTGCCAGCTCCGGTTTGGCTCACCAGTTGGGCTTAGAAAAAATTGGTGCTACTGCTTTTACTCCTATTCCAAATGAAGTCATCTATACTAAGAATCAATTGAACACATTAAAGTTTTTGAACAAGGCATCATCCAACACTTCTACAAATTCCGTCAAATTGAACAAAGATGAACTAAGACAATTTTCCCAATCTATATCCGAAGTTTCCAGTTTGGTGGAAGTTTTGCAAAATTATGTTCAAAAGGTGATCGCTGGTGAAATTGAAGGTGACGAATCTGTTGGAAAATTCTTACTTACCAACTTGAATTTTAAGGCTGAATCTATTGATGTTGAGTACTTAAAGAAAGCTTTTGAACAGCATATTAACGATAGTTTGTTGGTTGAATACTTGGCTTCATGTATAAAACAGCAATTGGACGCTTCAGCCAAATTGACCAACTTCATTTCTCCAGAGGAAGCTGTCAATTGAAAACTAGAGTACTATATACACCATATTTTTTTCTTCTTCAATTGTTTTCCTATCTTTAACAACGCTTTCTAATTTGTCATAAATCATATATAATCAACAACGAGTAACAGAAATGGGCCAGATTAGTTAGTAACGTGTTAGCACTTAGCAGTACGTACCTACCTACTATCAAATCCAATTTTTTGAAACAGAGCCGCACCCCAGAAGAGGCCACGGGTTACTGAGACTTGAGCACGTAATTTCCAGAAGCAGAATCCATCCAGGGTGACCACACCACTCCTGCGATATATATAGCTGCCTGCTTTTTTCTTCTTCTCCATTTTTTCACCTCTTCGATGGCCTCTTTTCTGTAAATATTAACCAGATATCACTCTCTCTATTCAATTACTCTCCAATCTCTTCACTAAACATGACTTCCAAAGCAGTTATTATGGTATGTCTTTATCTCCTGATCCTCCTAAATCAATTACTCCCCACAGTCCACACGGACTGGCCTCCCCGAAGGATTATCTCAAAACCTTACTGGAGAGGCAGCTTCCAGGTTATTGAACAACGTGTTAACTAACATTTTCTCTTTTTTTATTTCTCATTGATCATGATTCTTCTTAAAACAATTCATACTGAATTGTGAAGTTATCTGAGTACCTGAGAAATAAAATATGATTTTCTTATTCTGAGTAAAGGTCGGTGGCTCTTCCAGAGGTACCAGATTTAGACCATTGGCTTTAGATAAGGCCAAAATCCTGTTCCCAATTGCAGGTAAACCACTGTTGGCACACACCATCGATGCTGTTTTGAAGATCGATTCTATCAAAGAAATCTTGTTGATTGGTTTCTATGAGCCTAGTGTATTCACTGAATTCATCTCTGCGTTCAATGCTAAAATGAAATACCAAAGAAGAAACTGTTCAATCAAGTACTTGAAAGAATTTAAGGCTTTGGGTACCGCTGGTGGTTTGTACTTCTTTAGAGAAGAGATCATGAAAGGTAACCCTGACAATTTCCTGGTTATTCATGGTGATATTGTCTGTGAATTCCCATTGTCTGACATCATTGATTTCTATGAAGCCAAGCAAGAGTTATCAAAACAGAAGTTGGATGGTGTCTTGTTTGGTATTAAACCAACTAACTACGATCTGTTCACGACAATGAAGAACACCGAAAAATCAAGTTTGGGTGTTATTGTCTCCGATAAGACAACAGGTAAGGTGGTTCACTATGTCGAAAACCCTGAGACCAAGATTTCTGATGTTTTCAATGGTGGTATCTACTTATTCAATGATCAACTTTTCAAGAGATTGGGAAATGCCAAAATTTCAAAGATTACACAAGCTCAAAATTCATCCAATTTCGGTTCTGGCCATGATGACGAGGATATTATCTCCATGGAGACTGATATCTTACGTAACTTGCCTGAATACGGTAACACCTATGTCTATGAATACAGAGGTTTCTGGCACGCTATCAAGACACCAGCTGATGCATTAACAGCAAACAAATTATACTTGGAGAAACTTAACAAGGCTGGATTATCTTCAACTAACCCATCTGCTGTCTCATCTCCAATTTCATCTACTCCATTGCACCGTAGACAAGACACTGTTGACAGAATCATCTTGCAACAAGCTTCAGTTAACATTGTCCCACCGGTTTTCATTCATCCAACAGCCAAGATCGATTATGAACAAGGTACAAAGATTGGACCTTATGTTTCCATTGGTGAAAACGTTGTTGTTGGTGCAGGTGCAAGAATTACCAATTCCATTGTGTTGGATGATGTCACAATTCGTTCTGGAGCATTGATTTCAAACTCCATCATTTCATACAACTGTACCATCGGATCTTGGGCTAGAGTTGAAGGTACTGGTATCAATACTGCTTCAATCACCGAAATCTTGAAACAGGCTGGTGGTGAAAAATTCAAAGAATTGTTGGCTGCCCATGAATCTTTCAAAGTCATTGGTATCAAGGACTCTGGCCACATCTCAATCTTGGGTTCCGGCACAGATGTCTCTGAGGAAGCTTATGTTTTGAACTCTTTCATCTTGCCTAACAAATCCATCAAACATGATGTCAAGTATGAAATCGTGATGTGATTGCTGGTGATCTAATGCTTTTCCCCTTTCGATTTTAGACTCCCTCTAGACTATGAATGCTTATTTCCATTTTCGCCGCTGAATATGCTCCTACTCCGCTCTCCCGATACACTACTTCTTTCAATTTACCATTTGTTGTTTGTTTTCTAGTTTTTACGTTCACCAATTATTATATTAAGAGAGTTTTCTCTTCCCTAATCTCTTATAAACTACCAGAGATCGCTTTTTTTTGTTACCTGATTTAAATGATTAGAAAAATTATGATTTATTTTAACTTACTAGCAAATCCTAAAACATTATAAAATGAAACGAAATAAATGTTAAAAGCAGATAAGAACTCTAATGCGTTAAAGATTGGTAAATGGATGGTGTAAATATAGTTACCGTAGCAATAAACCTAAATGTTAACCTTAGATTTGGAATTGATATATCTTTCAGCAGACATTATACTAGATTGTCTTGAATCAATATTGTTTCTCAAACGATCCATCAAGGTGCTAGAGACATTGGTTCTATCAAACTTCGAAGGTGAGTCTCCGAGAAGATCTTGCATTGTAGTGTTGGTCAACTTTTCGGTACGGTATCTTTCATAATAAGTGCTATGTGTAGTCTCTTTTAAATCTTGCAAACTAGCACCTAATAAACATGTTCTCAAAATTAAGAAATCGTTGTGAGTAGGATCATCAACTCTCACGACACCATGAGGTAACTTTCTGACCTTGAATTCTTCCTTATCAATGATCATTCTATCTGTACCAGACACAACAGCAAATGGAACAATTTCACTTAGTCTTCCAGGAAAAAACTCGTCTTCCAAATCTTCAAAGCACATTGTAAAGTCATAAATTTTGATACCGTGGTTTCTAATATCTCTTAAGATCAATCTCTTATTCAATCTGCATTCATCAGCAGTCATCAAGTCAGCCTTGGAAATAATTGGAATCACATTACATCTTTCACTCAGAAGCTTCAAACAATGGATATCCAATTCACGCAAACCTTTACCAGTTGGTCTAATGAAATACAAGGCAGCGTGAATACGAGAATCTCTGGACTTCTTGGATCTTTGAATCTTGCATTCTTCATCTAACATATTATCAAATTGTGTTTCAATATGCTTTATAACAACGCCAGTGGCTCTCTTATTATCGATGAAATCACCAAAACCAGGGATCATTGTGATATCCAAATTGATTTGTGTACCACCTTCATAGATCTTAGCAGTGTGTTGTTCAATATTCAATTCAGAAGGAGCAGCACGGTTTGTGGCAACAATGTCTTCATCACAAAGAGTATTGATGAATGTAGCTTTACCTGTTCCAGTTTGACCAAGCACAAGGATGTTGAGGAAAAGTCCCCTTTTCAAGAACTTTCTTTGACGGATTTCTTCAGCTGTCAGCTTTTTGAATTGGTAATGAAGAGTGATGAATTTAGTTAGTATTTTGGTTTCAGAGAAGATAGAGAATTTCGATGTTGCTATTGGTTTTGTTGCAATTTTGCTGTTGGTGAGAAATAACAAGAAAAGGAAACATACCACATGAACTTTGGATGATGAACTCATTTTTGGTTAAAGTAGTTGATGACAATGGCCAATGGCTTGTATTAAGAGAGTTTTCTATAAAGAAGGAGTGAACTTGGTACAAAAAAGAAGGGTTGAGGAAGAAGAAAAATGGGTGGCAAATTCAAAAAAAACGGGAACAGGCAGTTTGTTGGATCGTTGCCCTATGGATTGCCATGATTGCCTTTGTTTCCCACCGTTCCAAAATTTGGTGTAAACACAAACACAGTGCGCCGCTTAAGCCGCATGGGCCACGCGAACAAACTCATCTCTGGCAATTTTTGGCACTGTGGTTAGAACATGGAAGTGGGGGTCCAGTGGTGCTAACATTCTACCCAGTTCAACGAGTTCTTGGTAACATTTCCACACTTCATCAGTGCTACATTGTAGATCTCCATTCAGAAGATTGGCAGGCAAAATAGCATCCTCTTTATGTGCTCCAATAATGATACCCAAACCACAAAGAACTCGAACGTCGTGCAATAACACCAATGGGACTCTAGCTGAACATTCTAGAAAGTTGGCACAATGTCCAAAAATCCCCCTTGTTTTCAATTTCCATTCATCTATCTTATCGTCTTCTGGATCTGGTTCCGTCTGTAAGTCCAACACTTCAGAACAAATCTTGTATGGATTATCAGGAGTCACCTCAAAACATAGCTCTTCAAGTAATAGTTCTTCCAAATTGGTCAACAGATCCTTCCACTTCCAGTAAATTTTTGAATCTTCATCAATGATTTCAGTGACTTTACCTTGAAAAGCCAACTTGGAACAAACCTTGACAATATCTCCCAATCTTCTTCTGCACTCTTCAGCTTTACAAGCGATAAACAAAGCAGCCGCAGCAATTTCGAAGTAATGGAAACTTAGCAAATCTCTTCTCATATAAAATCTGTGAAAATAGCAAGCTGCAGTTAATGCCACCGAACGGGATAATCTTAGTTGACGACAACAGTTGAACAGGTAAAATATACCTTTGCACCTCTTCTGTAATTCATCAGCAAACTTGAGTCTTTTTTGTTCATCTCGATGACGCCTCGATGGGGTTTTGTTTTTCAATTCATCCATCGTAAATATCCAGCTACTTGATGGTATATCAATTACTCCATCCCAATAGTTTTCTGCGTTGTATTCTGATGTCGGCACACTCGTCATTGGAGTCTTTGGTGTTCGTGGTGTCATTGGGGTAACTGTTCCACTGTCTCTTTCTCTGTAACTTTGGCCATTTCTTGTTGGGCTTCTATCTGTTCTATGTATGCTGTTGGACACCATCGCCTTTTGAATATATGATGATGAGTATAGTATGTGTGATGAACTCCTCTTATGTAACCATGTGTACCCAACACCACCATCATACTGTTTGGATTTTTGAATTTCCGAATAAAAACTTAGACCTTTGAAAAATCATGGTTTGCAAGACATCCTTACACCACTCAGCCACTGGCAAAACAACGTGGCTGAAAAAATCACAAACACGGGCTAGAAATTGGAATTCGAACTCTAGACTCTTGACTCTAGAGACACCATGAAATCGTCAGAAATCCAAACAACCCATGCAATCATCTATCATTATTCAAACTTACGACATTGATCAATGAATTAGGTCATTAAGGCCAGTCGATTTCAGTCAAATTGGTTTCCACTTGAATCTCAACATGAATTTTGGTGTGGGAACCTTGAGTGAGCGTACAAGTTTTTTGTGTTACCATGTGCAAGTTAGAAATTGGCTAACTCATCTTTACGGCATATACCCTAAATTGAAGAACTACCTCAACAATTAATTGTAACAATTCTATGCAAATCGTCACTTTAAATCAACGAGATATGGAACGCATAATGGATATCTTATAGGCAAAAACAAGAAACAAACAGGAAAACCAAACCCAGAATATAAAGTTAAGGCAAGCTATATAGGACCAGTAACCAAGCAAGCTATATAAAAGAAAAAGAGAAGATATGACAAAACAGTTAGAAACACAAATAACAAAGAAACGCAAATTTGGGATACCATAAAAGAGAAGCAAGATGAGACATAAAAAAGTGTAAATGAAATGTAAATGAAGCAAGCTCGTAAAACGACAAAACTACCTTGTCGAAGCAACTAAAAAGACAATGTAAGAAAGCAAAATAGAAGAGGTGAAAAGCAAAGAAGAAAAAAAAAAGGAAAAAAAAAACATAAAGGAAAACGAACGAAGAAAAAAAAATGTGTAATAGTTTTGTTAATAAAATGTAATGTAGCCAATGGAAAACTAACAGTATGGTTTCATGACAAACTATTCAAACAAATAACCCAACTCATCATTATGTCCAATATCAACCAAGAAAGCTTCAACATCGTTCAAAGTCTCCTCACTGAACAATCCACTTCTGGTAGTTCTTAAACCTTCAGCTTGAGCTTCAACTACACTTTGTCTTCTCATTCTTGCTCTAGAACTACCACTGACAGATAATCTCTTCTTAGGTTTCATCACACTTGATCTTCTTCTTCTTAATCCAGAATCTGGCCCTGTAGTAGTGATGATGAACTCATCGAATAAATCAGCCTTGTTCTTCTTACCACTGTTGGCTCTCTTGGATTTCTTCTTCTTTTTCTTGATATTGGATTTCTGAGCAGATGTCGAAGAGTTTGTCTTTGTTGTTGTTACCGTTGTATTAGTTGAGTTTGTTGTTGATGGACGTGCAGTGGAAACACTGCCTGCTCTGGACTTCTTACCAACACGAGCAGACTTTGAATTACGTGGACCAGCCAATGCAGTACCAGAAGTAGTTGGGTTTTTCCCATGACGATGATGATGATGATGATGATGTCTAGGATGATCAGATGAGAAGGAGTATTTTCTAGTAGCAACCTCTGAATTGATAATGTTGTTATTGTTATTGATTAAACCCTTGTTTCTAAAAGCAGTCAATGGGATTCTTCTGTGACCAAACAAATCCCAATCGAAATTACCAGGATCTTCGTGTTCTTCATCCTCGAACTCACTGATGTTCAATAGCTCATCCAAAGCCAGTGGATCAGCTTGAGGTGCTTGTGATTGTTGTTGTTGGGCAGCGCTACTAGATGATGCAACAGATGATCTTCTATTGCTATTCAGTGGTTTAATCTTGGTACCTTTCAAAACAGAGGTTCTGTTATCATCACTAGGATGTAAGAATCTAGTAGAGAAACCATCAATGATTCCGTATGGTTTCTTGTTCTTGGACGTGGAAAAAGTACCCAACACAGGAGCTCTAAAATTGTTTTTAGAGGAAGACAACACTTCTTTAGCAACTTTGCTACCGATCTTAGAGCTTGGCAAGTTACGAAGTGTTGTATCTTCATCTGTTTCATCACCACTATCACTGAGTCTATTTTCTTTTTCATCATCGTCACTTTCACCTGAAGAGAAGAAGTATTGCAGGACATCATCGTCTTCAGAGTCATAGGATTCGTTACCGTTACCATCTTCATCATCATCATCTTCGTCCTCGTCATCATCATCCATGATCACACTATCGTCGATGACGTGATCGCCATCTTCTTCATCGTCTTCATCATCAGTAACCACTGCAACAGGAGGAGCAGGAATCCCGTTCGTGAAGCCATTCAAGAATAGATCTTCATAAGCCAACTCATCCAGATCATCCTCGTCTTCATCTTCATCATCCTCATCTTCATCGTCGTCATCATCTGGAGCTGGAATATACTTAACCTTCTCGAAAGATTCATTGAGTTTTGAGTCATGTTCTGGATCAATGGAATCATCGTCGTTATCATTGTTTTCATTGATTGTGTCTTTCAATTGTTGATCTTCAATGGTGTATGGAGAAGGAGCACTAATAATGGAATGTCTTGGAGTACCACCAGTGGATGAAGAATAATCATGGAAGTCATCAACCATGGCGTCGGTCTCTTCTTTCATTAGATAATTATCATTCTTGAAAAAAGGATCATCTTGAGGCAGCAGAAAGTCGAAATCATCATCACTGTTACCAAAAGCTTGTAATTCTAAATCATCATTATCATTTTGTAAAGTTTGAATCAAATCATCCTTGTTGAATTCATAATCTGCATCAGAATCAATCTCATTTTCATCAAATTTGGGAACATCCATGGTGACTTGTTCATCTGAAACTTTGGTAGGTTTAGGGAAATCATTCAAATCTTGAACTTCTTCACCAATATCTTCTTCTTCATTGTTGATTACAGCACTCTTGTTGTTCTTAACGACTTGGAAACCATCATTTCCATCATCATCGAAATCAAACTTGAAGTCAATGTCACCAGCAGGTTCACTTCCATCCATACTGCTAACATCATCACCATCGAAATCATCCTCCATATCAGACAAGTTTTTCTCTTCTCTGGCCAAAACAGCATCGACCAAATCATCAGACAATTCTTCTTCGTTAGTTGTGCCTGTCACACTGTCAATGGATTCCTCATTTGAAGATTCTTCGTCGTTTGTCTTTGATGTTGTTTTACTTTTCTTCTTGGTTGTTTTTCTAGGATTTTTCAAGGCCTTGTGTGCCTTCATTGCTCTGGCTCTTCTTTCTTTAGTCAACTGGACGAAATCAATATCTTCATCATCTGAAGAAGAAGAATCATCTCCATCTTCATCCTCATCTTCTTCATCTGAACTTGAAACTATGGCATTCATTTCTCTTTCTGCTGAGGCCAAATATTTTTTACTTGTGAAATATTTCTCTTGATCAAAATTGTTGTTGTCATCTGAACTATCATCATCGTCACTTGAGTCGTCGTCATCGCTTGAATCTTCATCATCGTTATCTTCTTCTGAAGAAGCCATTATACTGAACCTTCTATTCCTCTTTGAGGGAGATTTGTGATGTATCACAGGGGCAGTTGGTTGTTTGAATTGTTGTTTTTTCGGATATTTGGAGACTTTTTTAGACGTTGTAGAAACGCCTTTTCTGGGGACTTTCGCCATCTTTAAGAGAATATATTGAGTTGTTTGGTTTTGAAGGAACTGATGATGGTTGTATTTCGAAGAATCAACGTTGTTGATGTGAATATCTATGTCTAGAATGTGTGTGTTGTTATGATCTAAAAGTTTCTAAGGCAGATTGGTAAAAAAGTGACTAGTCAACTCTGAGAAACTCTGTTTGTATGGGGCTAAAGGGTATGTCTTGAATCCTTGTAGACGAGTAATGTCAGTCTAAAAAAATGGTGGATGTTGTTTGTACGAAGTTTTAACAAATAGGTGGGGAACCAATACGAGAGGAAGTACGGAATGCGATACAGTTGTTTGTTTGTACATGTCATGATCGAACCCAGATAAAAATTTTCTTTTTCTGAGAAATTAGCTCCTGTTGTAACCACTGTGACGATGAGATGATTCTTCTCTGCTTTGCTATATACACGTTCTGCCACGGCCCACAATTTGCAACACGTAACACATAGTCCACTTCCACTGCCAAATAGGCCACAGATTACAATCCATCCCTTTCGAAATCCTGACAATGGTTAAGCAGCCATCTCAAGACTCACAAACGATATCCATAATCCAACGGTGGCTGTCTTGTGAGTGGAAATCTCACTCACTCATGTGTTGATTTTTACACGCAGCAGCAGCCACACTTTATTTAACTTTTTTATGCGACGGATTTAATAAATTTTCAAATATTTCATCCGGGATTATAAGCTCTCTAGAGCCTAGAGCTAGCTTTTCAACTTTCGTCGCGTCGATCAATCGACGTACTCCTGGAGCTATATATATATATATATATCGATGAAGCTATGATTGTGTAATTGAAACTTGAAACAGTGAGTTTTCTGTATATATGGGAATATTTTGATGATATAAACACAATTGAAGCATATATATGATAAAGTCGATTAAGTATGTATAGAATATTGTTCTGGAGAATACTTGTGGCAGATTGTACGCATACAACTTTGTCCATGAATTCTGACGCAGAGAAGACAGTTAAAACTGCAGGCTGAAAACAATTCTTGAAAAGGGTTAGATATAGTATAAAAGAAATACAATGTAAAGTATGAGTCATAGCTCATGAAAAAGAGTGTAGTCTGATAATAAAAAGCGGTCTGATAAAGTGAAATAAATGCATTAGAAAGTGTCAATTAAAGGGTATAGTAAGACCTGTGGTAAAACGAAAGGAGTGCATGTTGAATGCAGAAATAGCTGAAAGTCGAGGTGGAGATATCGTATACGTTTTGTAAAATAGCTTCCATTGAAGATAGAGGAAAAGGTGAAAGGGATTAAGAGTGTGAGAGCCTGAAACGTCCAACAGCTAGGTATATAAAGCTTTCAAAACTTAAACAGGTAATCCTAGTTTAGTTCTCTTTTCACGTCTGTTAATTAGGAATGGGATACTTTGTTGGATCAAAAACAAGATCAAAAAGATACCAGCAAAATCAACACCAGCCATGAATGAATAAGTACCACCAATGGTCATCTTATTGTTCATCTTATCCAAACAGGACATGAAAATAGCACTCATACCACATCTGAACAAATTGTTTAGAGAAGCAGCAGAACCAGATCTTTCAGGATATAAGTCAACAAGTAAAGTATTGACTGCAGACATTGGAAGCATGGTAAAGACAGAAATCACAAATATAGCAATAAGAATAGGAGCAATGTTAACGTGTTCACTGGTACACCAACCAAACATGAGTGAAAATCCAGCAACTGCTAAAGCAGGAACAGGGTAATATCCTAATCTAGCTTTAAGGATGTTGAAAGGAACATTGGATGGCTCTTTACCTTCTGCTTCAAGGGCTTCATTCTTGTCGATGTAGTTTTGCTTCATTCTTCTGTAGACTTTATCCAATAGTTTACCACTTGATAAAGTACCGATGATAGCAGCCACACCAGGTGAAAAGAAACATAAACCAACTTTCAAAGTTGAGTAGCCGTAATCTTGGACAAAAGAAGTAGACAATGTAGCCATTGAAAGATTCCAGGTAGAGAACACTAAGGATGCAGGTAATAAGGTTAATGGAACCTCAGGATTTTTGAGAAGGACTAATGAAGCAAGTGGGTTAAAAGCACCGCTAGTCTTAGGCATCAAAGTTGATCTATCATTGACTAATCTCTTTTTAAGCAATACAAGAATTGGAGACTGTGATAACCAATTTTTTGGCACAACACTCATATTACCAACAATCGTACGTCTTGTCTCAGGCAAACAAACAAAGACCAAAGCCAACACAGTTCCATCAAAGGCAGCACTGAACCAAAAGATGGCTCTCCAATTCCAAGCAGTGTCCATCACACTACCCAAGAAAGGAGCAACGGCTTGTCCAATCAAAGTGAACCCACTGACAATGGAAGCAATACCACCACGGTTACTTCTAGTTGTATAATCACCAACGACAGACATGTTGATACTAATGACTGGACTAACAAACAAAGCCAATAAACATCTTAGGAAGATCATTAACCAGTAGGCGTTAGCGACAGCCAAACCAACATTAACGGCAACACCACCAGTCAGACATGTCAAAATCACAGGTCTTCTTCCGAAATAATCACTGGCATTGGAGAAAACCATGGGGGAAAGAGCTTGTAAAACCAAATAGGCAGTAACTGTCAGATTCGTCTGTTCTTCTGTGATATGGAAAGCATTTTTAATTTCAGTTAAAGCAACCCAATAAATTGGCATACTGATACAGGAAACCAAACCGACGGAACATAACAGTGCTGATAAAATGTATTTTTCTCTCTCTGTAAGAATAGTGTATGGAGGTTCGTTGGAGTTTGTTACTGTTGATGAAAAACCTGATGATTGTCTGCTCATTAACTTGGGATTCGGCCCTTCAGTCTCATCAGTTTTGGAATCTATCATGGACTTGTCTGAATTCTCATGGGTCTCAGATGACATTGGTGTTTCTTGTTGCTGTGTTTCAGGATTGTTGTTTTTTGGTGGATTGTCAGTTAGTTGTGAATTAGGATTGGGTGTTGACTGTTTTTCGGATTGCATGATGGGAATTTGATTATTGGTCGATAGTTAGATTAAGAAAGGGAAAGACTGACGACATCGTTAACTGGTTACATCATCTGGGATATTTGCATGGTTTTATAGTTGATTTGGGTGTTGATGGGGTACACATATGAACCTCATATGAACCTGGAGATAGGAGTTATTCTGCGAAGAGGATTCTCACCGGCCAGGGAGTTAAGCAGAATTTTGAAGCGATCTGCAGGGCCTGTTATTTCTGCGGCTTCTAGAAAAAGGCGGCATATGCCCTCATCACGTACGCGTAAAAACATGATTTTATACATCCGATCTACGTGAAATTCCTTTCTTTGGGGTTAAAGATTGCAACCATGATTTATCAAAGTAACTACATATTGTATCTTGAAGAGCTGATAATATATCGATCATGATTCACTATATATAACCATTGAATAAATTGGAATTTACCAATAGTTGATAATTCGTTGCCCCTCAACTCTTCAATACCGAGACTTCATAAGAGTTGGTTGTCCCCCCTTGATACATGGGCTTTCACCATGCACTCTTCATCGCCCAACTTGAACCTGTTTACATTCAAATTTGAGGAATTATTGGTTAAGCTGATCTACCATCAAAACTTGACACTTGTTCAATCGTAAATCTATATATAGTCATCATCTGTTGCAGTAACTCCGGATGACAAAATGAAATTTGAAAAAAAAAGTTTACACCCGGATGCACCGCCACTTAGACAGCCACAATATGTGGCGCAGTTAGCCCATCTGCGGAAAAATTACGTTTAGCTTCTTCCAACTTAACTGAGCTGTTCTCTGAATTTCTGCTAGCTCCGATTTTACGTACTGTATTCAACGTACGTACTCAGTACTGTTGGTTCTTGTAGATATTCATATCTCCCGTATACGCCTGGTTCATGAACTCGTATATGGTGCTACTAAGCTATTCCAACCGCCCACTCTAAGAATATGTTGCAATGTTTATGTTACATCTTTTTTTTTCACAGTAACTCCGGATGACAAGATCAAAATTAGAAAAAAAATGTTTAAACCCGGCTACAACGCCACATTCTTCACAAGCCACTGCCAAGTGCGCAGTACGCCCAAATTCCTTACTAAATTTAATCCGGCCTCTCTCGAGTCTCTACTCTCAAGTTTTCAACTGTCATGACTCATGACATGACTTGAATGCAAACGTATATGGAATTTTTAAAACAAACCAACCCCTTTCTCTTTTTTATCGACACTTGCGTTCCAACACTATAAGTATCACAAACCATTCGTCAACCACAGTTGAAGCTGGTTCTGAATCACATGAGAGTATATCGGTTAAAACTTCAGGCCTTGATCCATCAATCAATACAGCAACATCACATTCCCAAAACTTTGAATTTTAAGTTTCACTTTACCGTTTGACTCTTTATCAGTTAGACATGTTGTCATTGAGAACATCATGCATGTGACTCGTGATACAACAGAATTTTCAAATAACTGAAAGAATTCACGTCTAAATTATCTCAAATACGATAGTGACGATATTGGGTTTGCTTCCCCTGAAAGAACCATAACGCCTTGGCTTTGCATGGATTCAGTTTTGGTTTTACTTGGTACGTTATATCGATCGGAATGTTACTTATAAATTCAAAGATACATAGTGAAACTCAAACAGGCAAGCCTTGCTTTGATCTCTTTTCCCGTCTTTTGATCAAAATAGAGTTACTGTTACGAATCAAAACCAAAATCAAAGAGATGCTGACAAAGTTTACTCCAGCCATGAATGAATACGTACCACCAACGGTCATCTTATCATTCATCTTTGACAAACATGACACTATGATAGCACCCATACCACATCTAAACAAATTATTTAAAGACGCAGCAGAACCAGACATTTCAGGGTATAAATCAACGAGCAATGTATTCACAGCTGACATTGGAAACATTGTGGAGAGAGAAATTACAAACATAGCAATGATAATAGGAGCAATGTTCACGTGTTTGCTAATACACCAACCAAACATGAGTGAGAATCCAGCCACTGCCAAAGCAGGGAGAGGATAGTATCCTAATCGTGCCTTGAGAATGTCAAAAGGAACAGTTGGTGTCTCATTACCTTCTGCTTTAGCAGCTTCAGTCTTCTCAATATAGTTTTTCTTCATTCTTCTGTAGACTTTGTCCAATAATTTTCCACTAGACAAAGTTCCAATCATAGTAGCCCCACCAGATGAAAAGAAACATAAACCGACTTTCAAAGTAGAAAACCCATAATCTTGGACAAACGAGGTAGACAATGTAGCCATGGAAACTGTCAATGTGGAAAAAACCAAAGATGCAGGTAACAAGGTTAATGAAACCTCAGGATTCTTGAGTAACAATAATGAAGCAAGTGGGTTGAAACCACCAGCTGTCTTAGGCATCAATGTTGATTTATCATTGACTAGTCTTTTCTTAAGCAATATAAGAATTGGAGCCCTGTATAACCAATGTTTTGGCACAACACTTAGATTACCGACAATCGTACGTCTCGTCTCAGGCAAACAAAAAAAGACCAATACGAGCACAAGTCCATCGAATGCAGCACAAAACCAAAATATAGCTCTCCAATTCCAAGCAGTATCCATGACACTACCTAAGAAAGGAGCAATGGCCTGTCCAATCAAAGTAAATCCATTCACAATTGAAGCAATACTACCACGGTTACTTCTAGTTGTGAAATCACCAACAACAGACATGTTAATACTAAGGGCAGGACTAACAAACGTGGCCAACAGACATCTTAGGAAAATCATTAACCAATAAGCATCAGTGACAGCCAAACCAACATTAACGGCAACAGCTCCAATCACGCACGTCAAAATCACTGGTCTTCGTCCAAAATAGTCACCGGCATTGGAAAAAACCATTGGTGATATAGCTTGTAAAACCAAGTAGGCAGTAACTGTCAAATTTGTCTGTTCTTCTGTGATATTGAAGGCATGTTGAATCTCAGTCAACGCAACCCAGTAAATCGATACACTGATACAGGAAACCAAACCAACACAACATAACAGTGCTGATAACATGTATTTCTCTCTATTCGTTAAAATGGTGTATGGTGGTTCGTTGGAAGTGGTTTCTGTTGATGAGAAAGCTGAAGATTGTCTGCTCAATTTGGGAGTTAACTCTTGGACCACCTCATTTTTCAAATCATTATGATCATTTGTAAGCATCGGTAACTTCTGTCGCTGGTTTTGAGAAACCTCCTGTAGAGATGTCCTTTGCTGATCAAGAAGAGTGTTGCCGTTTAGATGGTCAGTTGGGTTATCAAGATCTTGTGGGTTGGATGTGGGACTAGTGAACTCTGATTTCATGATAAAATAAACTTCTGATCGATGATTGGATTCAATATGTTTATGGCAAACTTGAACTTCATGTGATTTCCTTCAAATAACCAACAATAGGTAAGAAATGCAGTGTTTTATACTTGAGATCATGAATCCACATAAATCCACATAAATTGTGAAGAATTCTGCGTGGAAGAACCACAGTGCCGACTCAGGTTTAGGGGTGAGGTAAGGTAAGTAGTAGTAGTATTAGTCTGTCTCGGCTCGCGTTTCAACTAACTTGGAAATTGGCAGCGGACCACCTGCCGCCTTTTCTTCATCCGGCACAATTGCGAATCGGCCGAGGACCGAGACTACGTTTATTAAAGTTCAAATGTCAAGGTTATATCAATGACCGATCGAGCCAACTTGTTCTCGTTCTTGAAATGATTAAATCGAAGTGATGCAAATAAATAAATCTAAACGTTGGTGTACATAGGTATACAAAATTAAACAGGTAACCCTTGCTTTAATCTTTTCTCTTGTCTTTTGATCAAAAAAGAGGTACTGTTATGAATCAAAAACAAGATCAAAGAAATGCTAACAAAATCTATCCCAGCCATGAACGAATAAGTACCACCGATAGTCATCGAACTATTCATTTTGGATAAACACGACATGAAGATAGCACTCATACCACATCTGAACAAATTGTTTAAAGAAGCAGCAGAACCAGACATCTCGGGGTATAGATCAACAAGTAAAGTATTCACGGAGGACATTGGAAACATGGTAAAAAGAGAAATCACAAACATGGCAATAATAATAGGTGCAATGTTCACATGTTCACTGGTACACCAACCAAACATGAGTGTAAATCCAGCCACAGCTAAGGCAGGAACGGGATAGAATCCTAATCTAGCTTTAAGAATATTGAAAGGAATAGCAGGCGTTTCAGTGCCTTCTTCTGTCAATTCCTCATTTTTTTCAATGTAATTTTTCTTCATTTTTCTGTAGACTTTGTCCAACATTTTTCCACTAGTTAAAGTTCCAATGATTGTAGCGCCACCAGATGAAAAGAAACATAAACCGACCTTTAAAGTTGAATAACCATAATCTTGGACAAACGAGGTAGACAACGTGGCCATGGCAATTGTCCATGTGGCAAAGACCAAAGAGCAAGGTAATAAACTTAATGGAACCTCAGGATTTCTAAGTAACCACAATGAAGCAAACGGATTGAAACCACCAGCAGTCTTAGGCATTAAGGTCGATCTATCATTCACCAGTCTTTTTTTGAGAAATACAAGGACAGGTGAATAGTACAACCAATTCTTTGGCACAACACTCAAATTACCAACAATTGTACGTCTTGTCTCAGGTAACAGAAACAGCACCAAAGCAAACACAAGTCCATCAAAGGCAGCACTGAACCAAAAGATGGCTCTCCAATTCCAAGCAGTGTCCATCACACTACCCAAGAAAGGAGCAAGGGCCTGTCCAATCAAAGTGAATCCACTGACAATGGACGCAATACCACCACGGTTACGTCTTGTTGTGAAATCACCAACAACAGACATGTTGATACTAATCACTGGACTGACAAACATGGCCAACAGACATCTTAAGAAAATCATTAACCAATAAGCGTCAGTGACAGCTAGGCCAACATTGACGGCGACACCACCGATAAGACATGTCAATATCACTGGTCTTCGTCCAAAATAGTCACCGGCATTGGAGAAAACCATTGGTGATATAGCTTGTAACACCAAGTAGGCAGTAACTGTCAGATTCGTCTGTTCTTCTGTGATGTTGAAATCATGTTGAATCTCAGTCAACGCAACCCAGTAAATTGGCATACTGATACAGGAAACCAGACCAATTGCACTTAGTAATGCTGACAACATGTATCTCTCTCTATCTGTGAGGATAGTGTATGGAGGTTCGTTGGTGTGTGTTTCTGTTGATGAGAAGGTTGACGATTGTCTGCTCACTTTGGGATTCAATTCTTGGACCAGATCATTTTTGGACTCTGTCATGGGCTTTTTTGTATCCTTCTGATCCAAATCTACTGATGTTGTTTTGGGTCGCTGATGTTCAGGATCTTCTCGAAGAGATGTCGTTTTTTGATCAAGAAGGATGTTGTTTGGATTGTCAGTTAGCTTATCGTAATCTTGTGAGTTGGGTGTGGGAGTAGTTTCTTTTTCTAGTCCCATGATGAAAATTTGGTTCTTGATGGATGGATCTTGTTCAGAAAAGAATAGAACTTGGGATATGTTTCGAGTATCTTCACAATGAAGGGAATATGTAACGTTTTATACCTGATTTGTTTATTGATTGGGTAGACAGATCCATCCCAGATTAACAGGAGGAAATATAAGAGAAGAGTACCGTGGTCCGTGCATACATGCGTACCGGCTCAGGACTCAGGAGTGATTGAGGGTAAAAAATAAAAATTACAGGTGACGTGCGGTGTGCGCAGATAATTCTCGGGCTGGCATTGCAACTTGGCAGCGGCACTGGCAACTTCCAACGGTGTTACTGTTGATCCTCCGGCCCCGTGCCGCCTTTTAAGCTTTTTCTACTTTCATCGGGCCCGAATAACCAGAGCTCGAGCACCGAAACTTGAAAACCACTATACATTTTGCGTCAAACACAGACATGTCTGTAATACATTCCGTACTACAATTTGTCATACAGAATTATAACTGTTAATTATAACTGTTAATATACACGAATGACGGTCATCTTCATCGAAGCCTTCACAAAACCTCGTCCGAGAGTAAAGCGCGATCGGTTTATATACGGTGCCTTTCTATTTTGTATCGTTGTAACGCAGGCCTTAACCTTATCATTTTGAATCTGGAAAAAATGGATGGCCGATTAATCAAGAATATGAAGCTGGTTGCTGGTCTAATAGTTAGAAAATCCAGAGATTTTTCTGTTTAGCTGATACGAGGTCGGTGATCTGCAGATACATGTGCACACGTAAGCCATATAATTTGATGGATGAGTCATGAGTCATGACTGGTTGATATATCGAGCTAGAAATTGCATGATTATAACATACCCCTGAAAATAATAAATTGTATTATATATAAGGACTTCCAAGTTTGGGTTGATCTCGCTATGACTTATAAGCATCTATCAGAGTTCCACCGAGTTCATTAATCCAGTCGTTCGTATATAAAAGTTGGTTGTCATGGTATATACGTCTCCCTTTCCGGTTATGATATAGCTTATAAATTATTGGGATCTATCATCTGGCTAGCCGTATCGGTGGTTGCATGGGCTCTGATCCCTGGAAAGTCAGATAATATTGGAAACCAGTTTACATGTGTAGCTAGAATTAGCTTAATTAATTCGTTTTCTAATGTCCATGTATATGATGGATCGAAGAACATAGCTTTCAATATATAGGCCCCGTGTAACGTGTACAACGTGCCCCCAAATTAGAGTACAAATTGTACGTACTGCAGGGACACTGGAACACAACCCTTAATCACCGTAATAATATTAACATATCAGGAAAACAGAAACAACTGCAATTCACATACATAGATCAGTTTTACACATATGGGTAATCTTCATATATAGGTTTCACAGTAACTCGGGAGACAAACAAATGTAAGCTTGACTGTACCACTGGATTAAATTTGGAGCAAGCTACATACCATTCATGTATAGAGCAGTACCTAGAAGTCGTAAACCAATTGATTTTTCATTCAATTATACTTTTTAACAAATCCAGATATCATTTTTCTTTTAATTTTACTTACATAAAAATTTGTTCAGAATTAGTATTGAGGTGGAACAGATGTACTTGAAGCTTCTCTGGAGACTTAATCAAATTTGACATTTGCATATATCAATTGTTGTAAACGGTAGTGATGTAGGGATGAATTGGTCTGAATGTTGATGACTTATACTTTGTGCCCAATGGTGCAAATCGGATATTGCAAATGGATGGCCAACTTGATGAAAGCTAGAGGCATGTTAAAAAACTATAGTGAATTGAACATTTGTAACAGTAAAGTGATGATTGTGAGTGTACATGACTGTGAAATGGGGTGACAATAATATGGGGATTGTAATCCAGTGAATGTGACCCATAGAAGTTGTGATATTGTGATCGAAATTGAGATGGAAATTGAAATTGAAATATTGAAGCACCAACAATTGCTAGGATCCTGGGAATGAAACCACAGAACTCCAAAGTGGGTTGTGCCTGGTCAACATATGGTCCTACCCTTATCAGTTGAAATGGAAATATCATTTGAATTTGGAAATTGAAATACCAGTTGAAATAATGTGAACAGTTGAATGGTTTCGTTCCAGGTTGCCAGTTGAATCAAGATGAAGAACATTGTCTATGCAGGGGACAGAATGAGGCAGTTGTAGACTGAAAAATTGTTTAATCAGTTGAGTTGAGTTGAGTTGAGTCTAACTGCTGTGTGTTGAAACTAGGGGGATACCATTAGAAAAATTGTTGCTAAATGAAATTTGAGAGAGCCAGATGATTAATTAATGGAGGGATTCTCTAAATTTCAGTGTGGGTGGTTCTTTCCATACCATACCATACCATACCAATTTAGCTCAAGTCAAGGAGCAAATCTGTGGGAATTATACACAATATGGTTTCAATTGAACTAAGGAGTACTATATGAGAAAAATGTGGTTAGTATATATCAAAGGGAAATTTTGTTGTGGTCATATCCAAGGGAAATCTTGTTGAGGTAAGTGTATCAAATGTAATTTTGCAAAGGGACAAAATGGAAAGTATTGGGTTTGTGGTCATACGGCCAGGAGTGATGGTAAGTTAGCCTTGAAAAACTGTGTTGAGAAAATGATAATAATCACGACCTTCGCATGGAAACGTAAAGAGTCAAATTGGGATAATTGAACTGAGCTGAGTATGGAAATTTTCAAAGTATTTGGCTGATAGGAAGAAGATGGCATACAGGAAGAAATAATAATGACCATAAGCTTTGCATGATAGCGTAAAGATTCGTATATAAGATAGGACAAGATTGAAAAAAGAGTTAAGTAGCTGAACTGTAGTGGATTGCTGTTGGGTTGTATACCAAGTTGGGACACACGATTAACCTGATGATAACGAAGAGGTTTGCTTGAGATCTGAACACTCTATCTGAGTTTTATTTGGTCTAGCTGAATATGAGGTAGTTTGCTTGCTGTATGCTGTTGGCTGTGTTAAAAGTTGTTGTTGAAGTTCAAAGAAAAAACAAAGTTGAAAAGAAGTGGAATGTAACTCTCTCATAATAGTGTTTTGTTGTAGTGTATCAAGTTAGAAGTTTGAATTCATTTGAAGGGACGGTACAGGTATTGGCTGTTAACACAAGGAAGAGATTCTAAGGATTCAAGTTATTGAGATGGGGCTGCGATGTGGATACTGATCATCATTGAATTGAAGACGAATCTCGATGAGTGCCAGTCTCTGCAGACCACACCCCCACCAATTGCCAGGAGGTCCCAGACCCTCTGTACCTTTGTGTTTCCCCCGTAAAGTGTACTGCTCAGTTGAAGTTGACAGCCTGCAAAACGGTGCCCATTGCCCACTGGCGACATACACTCGGAGACATAGTTTCAATTTGAGAGTGCATTACTAACGAGTAGTAACTACCACTACCCATATGTTACATCTTAGAAGTCAATCAGTACCCACTGTTCACTATTCACTGTTCCCTCACTATCTAGTAGTCACTGTTCTGTTCTGTTCGGTTCTCGTGTATATATACGTTTTGGCCTTAATCGTATGGCAATGGAGGTTCTATTCTGTGTGTATCTTTATTCAAATGTGGTATGATCTTCGTTGAGATTCACTTACCTTTATCACATCTTGGTGTTCTTTAACATGAAGCTATTCAAGTCTTCGATAACACATTGTTCAATGCCCATAACAGCCTTCTTTTTATCTCCGTGTTCTTTAACCAATTGAATGTCCTTATGATAGTTAAAATGCTGGACAGTTGCTCATAGATGCAGTGTGGTTGTCTCGATGAGAAGTGTCAATCTAACATTGCTCTTGAGTCTTGACTCTTGCTTAAGTCTTGCTTGACTCTTGGATCTGATGTCATGAATCATAAACCATTGGACAAATTGGTGAAACACCCAAAATTTCAAATGGTTACAAGCTGTTTTCTGTAAACTTGTAATGGGAAAATCTGTGATTGAAATAGCTGTTTGTGAAACATTGTTGCAGTCTGGGGTCTTGTGCCGGTCAAATCTTTCATACGGATCCAAATGTTCGGTGGCTTGATCAACCGATGAATGGACGCGGTTGAGGAGTTGTATGATGATGTATCTTCAGGTTGTTCTCTTGAATTGATGTCAGTTTAAAAGTTGAGTTTGATATTGAAGTGGGTATCCACTATGTAGATGGTTTGAAAACTGACATGGAAAACCATGAGAATTTTCATATTTTTGTGACCTTGAAAATCGCATCAAAATTCAAAAGATTTCTATGAGTCGGCTATACACTGTCAAATTCTACGTTCCCGCGATTCACCAGGGTCAACTCAGGACGATCAACTTGAGTAAAAGTTAACGTTAATTGATGTTGACCCAAACCACAGCTATTCCTTTTATCTGGCATATATACTCCAGAAATCACCAAGCATATGTCAACTACGATCAACAAACAACAACTTGAACTTGATTCTGGATCACAGGAAAGTATCAATTCAGACCTTGACTCATTGAACGACCAACAACAACACGATATTCCAGAACTCTACTCTCCTGAACCCCACAACGATGAAGAATCTGAATCAGGTGTCCCATTGCTATCTGATTTCTTATCAGGTAAAGATTTCATCGTTGAGAATAAGACAAGTGAACCAAGAGATTTTTTGATGACTGAAAGAACAACTTTAAGTTACCTCAAATTTGTGTCTATGATGTTGTTATGTGCTCTTGCCTTGACTTTTGATTATAGATTAGTTACAGGTGAAGGCGATGATGATAATGATGATGGATCCAGCTCCTCTGGAAGAGCTAATAAGCTTCAGTTTGGTATGAGTTTGGTTTTGGTTTTACTTGGTATGTTCTGTGTTGTCTTAAGCATGGTGAACTATTTTCAAGCAATTTACAACTATCAAAGAGAAAGAATACAGACTTATAATACAGAGATCACTAGTTTTGCCATTGGGTTTTTGATTATCATTTTGTTGACCATTAACATCATATTGATCTGTTCAGATTAGGTTCAGAGGTCAATACAGATGGTAGAGAATTCAAAAGGTGAGGAAGAGTGGTCGGCGGCCGCACATACATGAACGAGCTATTGTGTTTCGTTCTCTGTTTTCAGGCAAAGGAAAGATGAAGCCTGAAGCCTGGAACCCCCTTTGAAGAGATTTGTTGGTTAGCCTATACTAGAAAAGAATTCACCTAGCTCCGGGGATTGAGCAGAATGAGGAAACATATGGCCTTTTTTTTTAAAATGAGCACACATCAAATTTCTTATCACTTCTTTCTCTACCAGATCAATTTTTATACGAAAATGGATATGTTAGTATCTGGTATATTGCTTTCTTTTCGTATACATATCCTTCAGAATTGGACAAACTTTATTAATCATAGCCAAGTAAAATAACGCCATGTCACAAATTTGTAAATATTTTAACAACGTATATGGACATGCAGGTAAACAGATAATATATGTCCAGAGGTCGTTCATGTACAATCATGAAGAGTAAATTTGTTTAACGTTTAATGCTCATAAATCAAAAGTCGCAAAATGCTTAGTTCAAATTATACAAAAGGAAAAATAAGAATACAAGATCAAAAACGTATACGTAATCAGCAGAAGAAAAGAGTGGGCATAGAAAGCAAGCAGCAAAAGAGATAATGTCCGAGGGCGTTTCGTGTCAACAACTGATGGTTAGATTTAACCAGCTATACCATACAATTGAAGAGAATTAAAAATGCAATGTGTGTGTGAATTATACGATGTAACGTAAGATCGTTATTCCAAAGTTTCATGATTTCAAAATTAGGGAGTCGTTTATTCACACCACTTTGATATTCAATATTCTGTCTTCCTCTTCCTCCATCTCTTCTAACATCTCTTTAGCAATGTTCCAATCATCCTCACTTTGGAATCTGATGAAATCACCATCTTCATCTTTGAATTTCAACTTTAGGTTCTCTGGGGTGAAAAAGTACTGATTCTCTGTCGTGACTCCTAGAGTGTAATTCAACTTATTCACTAATAGCACAATCAATTCAGCATATGGGATGTCGCCAGTAACAGACAAATGCACAGTCAGTTCAGGGTGGATCAATTTCATATTCACCTTGTTTGCAGAACTGGAGAAACTGTTGCTCATATAATGACTTGGATGATGGGCATGACCACCGCCACCACCATTCATCATACCATTTGTATTGACATTGCTGTTCATCGTCAACGATGACAGCGTAGAAGACAAAGCAGACATTTCACCATTAGATAAGCCGTTGGTTGACGAAGACATCAAACCATGGAAATTTGGAATACTACCTTGAGAATTTGATCTAGCGCTTGGTGTATCGTAACCAGACAATGGGGTAGACGCCGATCTTATCTTCATTTGATCATTATATTGAGGTTGGTAACTTGTCATATTATTCAACGGGCTGGCCAATGATCCGTTAGGGTTACTAGTTCTCATCTTTGGCATGTGATATAGAGATGACTCAGAAGAGTTGTTGGAACTAAGAGAACCATTGAAGCTTGCACCCATTTGTTTCATAATCTCATCATTGAAATGTTGATGGCTGATTAACTGAGGTGGAGAAATAACAGGTTGTTGATTTGCTGGAGGTAATTGACCTTGTAATCTCTGTAGAGGAGTGTGTGGTGTAGATTCGGAAGCTAAATGTCTTTTGATGGTGGTTTCCCACTGTGCTAATGGTTCCTGAGCTTTGAATCTCAGCACACAACTAATTCCGGAATATTTGATGACCAAAAAGTGACCTGGGTTTCCAGAAAATGATTCGGTACTTCCAACTTCATAAATTGTATCAATATCCACTTTGGCAGCAAACACTAATTGTATAGGTAACGATTGCTGTGAACCAGCGCTCATCAGTGATGCACTAGACTTCTTTCTTGACTGAAGTAATTTATTTTTTTCTTTCAATTCTTTGAATAGCATAATCACATTTTCAAACAAATAGCAATGAACCTCCTTTTCTCTATCGGTAGAATGAGCATAAGCAAGATTGGCAAATAACAATTCTCCGGCGTCCCTTAAACTGTGACCCTTCCATTCGATGACTTTTTCTTCCAATTCTCTCATCAACTTGTTATTCTCTGATCTTCTTTGGGCTTCATTGATATCATTTGCCACTTCTTTAGACAATTCATGAGCGGCAAACAACTCATTGTAATTAGGCCAAATTTTATCTGTGTGTTTCAATAATTGTTTCAAAAGCAATGGATATTTACACAATCTTTGAATTGGCTTGATCAAAAAACTCTGTAATTCATATGGACTACCAATAACTGAAGAAGATTTTCTCAAATTATCAACCTCTTTATTAACAAGTTCGATCGCGGTATTTTGGGATAAAGCCCAGGCGGTATAAATCTTGAAACCTTGAGCCCCGGCATGTAGGAAAATGGAACCTATTCTTTGGTATTTGCTTGGAACACTTGCGTTACATTCCAACCCAACTAAAAATCTTCGTTGAAAATCCAAAATTTCATGTAAATTAGGGAAAAGTAAATTGATGTTTTCACTTGAAAGGAGTTCAGCCTTGATTAACTCTTCTCTGAATTGGTATAGTATCTCGAGATCTTGAACAAATTTTCTTTCAGTTTCAACAAATTCTTTGACAATCTTAGCTCTAGAGTCCGAAACATTAAACAAGTTGTTATCTTCAATTGGAGGAGCATCGAATCTAGAATCCAAGTCTAGAATCAAGTTGACTGAGCGAATAACTTTCATTAAACTTGAGGTATCATCAGAAAAAACGCTCGTTAGTGTAAACAACTCATCATCTCTGACATTAAGCACAGCTTTGCAAGCACTAACAAACATATAAACACTCTTCTTGCAGGTTTTCAAATCGTCAGAACTCACTAATTGAATTGCATTTTCGGGGCTTAAACAGTTGAAAATCAAGCATAATGGGGCACCTTGTTGAAACAGCTTCCACAATGGCGTCACTGGGTCGTAGTTAATCTGGGCAGGCAAGATACCAGCAGCAAATGTGTATAAACTGTTATGCCAATGGCCTAATAAAGGTTCTGAGCTCCTCGAACTACCACTGCCACTCCCACTTTCTGATGAATTGTTGTTTTTGTTATCCTTTGAGGCTAAAGCCATTGCTTGTTGTTCAGAGCTTTCTTCGGCCTTAACGAAGGCAAGTTGCAAATATGGACCCATGTCAGGCACCTTCTCAAGTCTTTTGAGAGTCGCCAACGCTATGTAGTAAAGGGAGTCTTGATAATTTGCTTGTTTGTTCATGACCATGGTCGCTGCCGTCATTGGCCCACTGGGGGTTCTGGAGCCCATACTCGTAGTAGAAGCCATAGTGTTGGACCGTGAAGCTGCCCGTGAAGAATTTCTGTTGTTGTTGTATGACATTGTTTGTGGAAACTATGGGAACTTGACGGATGGGTGAGTGTATGGGTATGGGTGATAGAGATGGTTGAAGCGGAGGGCAAACTAATGGATGGTTGATATGAGATGGTCTGGTGTTCGCCTGTTGTTTCTGGTGTATATGAGGAGGCCGTCTTGAGGTGTGTTTAGTGTATTAGAAGTGGTTGCCCTGTTCACGTTCAGTGTGTTCTCTGTGCCTGTGTTCTGAGTTCTGAGTTCTCTGTTGAGTTGAGTCAGTGTTCATGTGTTCTCTTCGTTTTTTACCAAAACTGGCCACAATCTCTTTTTCTCAGATTCTCTACAACGGCGCGCTCCAAGTTCAAGAATCAGCCTGACAGACGTTTTCTACGTAGTGGGCCAGCCCTGTGAATCTGCACCAGGCACACATGCACACACACACAATCTTTAATTCGTCGCGTCGATGCGTCGATTTGGGTTTTTTCTGTGCGTTACGTTATCCATTCTTACTTGATGCATGCATAACCTGAGTTGTAAAACTACACGGTGTTAATGTAAAACTACACAAAAGAAACAATTGAAAACAAATATATATGTCAATGAAACACTTTGGAATATCAAATTATATTCAAGTGGTTTTCTTTTCCTTCAAAATTTTGTTGGCAGTCCAAATGGTTCTATCCAGAATGGCACCAACGGTCAACAAGCCAGCAATAGCGGAACAAGCACTCAAAATAAAAGCACTAAGGGTCTTGTTGTACTCTTCTCTATTGATGATCTTCAATGGACTAATATCAAAGTTGAAGAAAACACCTGGTAATCCACCTCTAGCATGCAATGTGTTCGGGTGATCATCGTCTCTTCCACCGTGGATTGGTCTGTCATGTTGAGTCACTGAGAATTCATTAGTTTCAAACTTTTGACCATCCAAGAACTCAAACCTCGTGTTAACGACTTTCAAGAAATAACTGTACAAGTGCCATTTGTCACCAATTTCAATAGATGTACCATCTAATGGATGAGTGGTGTGGTAGTCTTGAAGTTTAGTGATTGCAGAATGATGATCGTCCAAACCAAATGAAAAATGGTTGATCTTATGTTGGAAGTCAAACAAGTCAGCATGTTTCTCGTACAAAGACAAATCATGAACATGAGTATCACGTTGACTAATGGATGCACCAGGAGCAAAATGGAAGTTACCAGAAATTCTATTGATCTTGGCCTTACCCTTAACTCTGCAACCTTCATGTAATCTCTCATTGATTCTAGCAACATAACCTTCCTTCTCACATTGATCAATATCTTTACCATCGTAAAATTTCCAAGCAGCTTTAGCATAAGCTTGTCTCACCGCATTACATGAGTTACAACAAATTTGATCTTTCAACTCTTTACCTTCGTTTCCAGACTGATCAACAGCACCATAACAAGATCCACAGTAATTTTCACCTTGATTCTTCAAAATGTCTTCATTTTCTTCATTCACATCAAAAGTTTCACCACTACCAACTTCATTTCCATTGCTATCCAATCTGATTTTGGTAAATCCGGATTCAAGTAAACCAATTTGCACATCACCAGTCAAATCCATAATATCCATGGACAACAGATCACAAGGTATGTGAGGAAACGACACATCCAAATTGATATCCAACTTCTTATCGTAATCTCTGTCCACCACTAATTCAGGTCTAGTGACAATCTTGGTGTAATCTTTGTATTCATTGATAAGTAGAAGAAACGTGGAAATTAAACACACTATTGTAAGAACACCACCAGATGTAGTTTTGATCTTGGAATCATCAATGGTTTTGCCAAAGGCATCAAATTTGAACAAACTTGGACCCTTTCCCATACTTGTTGTGGTTTTGTGTTGTTGTGTTGAGTGTGGATTTGTTAAGTTTATCAGTACTAAGAAAAAAGTCCATTGATGATGCTCTTTGAAAGATGGGACACGTTTCCTTGTTGAAAAACTAATGCTCTCAAAATTGTCCGCGTAGCGCAATCTGGCCGTTCACAGAAAGTCTGAGAAACATCAAACAGCCGGCCAATTGGCCAAGGCCTACACATGGAGATTCCAAAAATCGATATTTACCCTGATGAAACCCAAATTGTTCGATTGGATACCATCCAGCACTCAATCAATGGAAAAGCTAATTCAAACATACCACAAAGATACAAACAATGATCCACCACCAACTTTGATCAACTTCAAGCACATGACATCCGCTCTTGGAATGATCGAGACTTAGGTTTTAAAAAAGATCCTACTAAAATGACATATAGAGATACCTTCTAGACATATCAGAGCTATATAAGTCAAGATGAAGATGTTACAATAATAATAGTGAGAGAATGAATAACATTGGGGTATTGTTTACCGATGGCATTTTTGACAGCTCGTGATGAGCATGCAACATGTCAACATCAGGGTATGTTAAGATGGTATTCTGTCCTGATTGTGCGTTTAACGATAAATCTTTCGTTAATATATTAAAAAAAAGGAACTAAAACAGTTATATCCATAAAATCATAAACAATAAATAAATAATGAGTAAGAAAGCAACCACAAACATTCAACCACTTGGATATATACATGCAAGGTTCAAACAATTGATCAGATGATTGTGACCAAGTTTTAAACAATTTATGATATTCAAGTTCTATTGAAATGACAGAAGTAGTAGCATCAACTCACACATGCCAATAACCTTTATTGTTAGCACGTCCAACCATCCAAGGCCAGTATAAGAAAGAAAACAATGCAACACCCCAGACGGCAACTCTTGGAGCATGACCTGCCAATTCACCAAATATTGGATGTAGTCCTAATCTCTTTGGACGAACTTGGGATCTAAGAATAGCTGTAGCACGCATGATTTATCTATATATGGTTGCAGATGAGAATATATGGGTGAGTTGAAAGAAAATTCAGCTTCAATCAGATATTGAAAATTCAGCTGTTATGGTGATTGATGCTGTTTATGTGAAAGGTATGGAGTTTGGAGTTTGAGAAGGGGATCAAATGACGAATGTAGTAGAAAGGGGACTGATTGATTGGTGAATCCCCTAAAACTCGTTCAGAAACAAATATGACATGGAAATTGGAAAACATAGGATTCTTATATGTTACCCCGATTTCAAACCCCATTATCCAGAACCCGTGTAGTTGGTTCATCAATCCTATAATCTCTGATAAGGCTATAGAGTAAACTATATGCTATATCTTTGAAGAGTTGAAGCAACAATGGTAAAAATATGCGTGTAATCTGTTATGGTCGAGTATGTCCGAGCCCGAGACCTGCGGGCTTTAAAGAGCCCAATTCCCGAACATAGAAAACCCCCATCTTCTAAAGTTTTCCACGACTTTGATCAACATGGCCCTAGTTCAGTCCAAAACACAATACCTGAACAGTGAATATACCCATTACCTATATGTGACTGTAACTCTGTGCTTTTGTGATGGTTTCTAGACAAGCTTCTATGGACAAGTCCACCACACTAGAAAATATCGCAACAACAAACCTGTGGGACAGCTCACAAATTGAACTATCATCAAATTTTGAATCAGTCCGATTTGATATCAACTTCCAAGTTGGCCATTCTTGATTCCCAGCATCATTGAATCTGTAAAAATCTTCCAACAATTTGCAAATTCCTCTTTAAATGTCTTTACAACTCACCTTCGATGGCACCCATCCGTGTGGTCAATTGGCTCTTGTAACGATAACTTGCAATGTTCAACACCGAAAACTCAATCAATATTTGTCCTTTCTGACAATTGGTCTTGATTAAGAAGCCAATTGTTGGAGGGCATGTTATATCCTGATCGCATACGCAATAAGTCGTTGACATTTAGAAAGCCTGGATCATTGTTAGTTTCTTTCGTTGAGTCTCTCTCTGTTTGTTGGGCCTGCTGTTATGCATAGGGTGGATATCATTTTTGGGAAAGACTTGTATCGTATAGAATTTTTTGTTGTTTTAATCTCATTATATGATGACCTGTATGGTTGTGTTGTTTGTAAGAATTTGTTTTATGGTCAATTGAGAAATGATCATGAATGTGTGGTAATCAACGTTTCGATTGTTTACAGTCGGCTCGAACATGTCATCACGCGGGTCGACTCCCACATACGTATATGCTGAATTTGAGAAATCTGGATTACTTTTTAAGAAACTGTGTAATTAAGATATAGATATCAGAATAAATTATCAATTAAATACAAATAGAAATTGAAGAATAAAAGCTTCAAACAAAAGAAGTGGGAAAATATACAATGTAGAAATTGAAAATCTTAAGAAGAGGAGGAAAGGGTGGAAAAGCAGAAGATGAAAAGTATTTTAGAGGCACATAAACAAACTCCAAGTAAAGGCATGTAGAAATACAAACGAAAAACAATCCTTGAAAAAAAAAACAGAAGATGGGTGGGAAATCAAAGGCAAAAAAACTGTATCAAGAAACCAACATTCTATCATTGTGGTGGTTGTTGCTGTTGTTGTTTGAGCATTTGAGCCATACTTTCAAACATACTAGCCATATCCATTGGTTGACCTCCTTGATTACCTTGTTGCATGACACTCATCATCTGTTTGAACATAGCAGCTTGGTCCACACCACCAGCATTTGGTGGAGGTGGGCCACCACCGTTCATGTTAGGGTTAGGTTGTGCGTAGCCTTGTTGTGGAGTATGTTGTTGGAATCCACCATATTGGGGAGGTGGTGATTGTTGGAATGGAGGAGGAGCATTACCACCAAAGTTAATTGGAATGTTACCTGGGTTGTTATTGTAGCCACCTTGGTTGTAATTTTGACGAGGAGAACGAGCACCATATGGATTACCATCAGACTTTGGACCATTTGTGCTTGCATTGGTTGGCATTCTTCTAGAAATGGATTTGGATGAAACACCATGACCAACTTCGATATCTGGCTCTTCAACAAACAAACCGGATTGTAATGGTAAACCACCAGTTCCACCCCATTCAGCAGAAACCATCCATTTCTTATCGGCATCGGTCAGTCTAGCAATTGGAATAGTAGAGATACCAGTGGAGTAATCACTACAATCTCTTGGACCGAAACCAACACCCCATCTAGCTCTCAAACCTGAAGTATGAGGAGCATTGGTGAATGAGGCAATGACAGCCTCGGCTTCTTGTCTTGAATACACCTTCACAAAAGCGTGTTTTCTTTCACTATTCAAAATGACGCTTTGAACTTCAGCAAATGGACGTAACTGTTGAGTCAATTCATGTTCAGTCATCGAATGTGGAACACCACCAATGAAAATTGTTCTTGAATAAACCTTGATAAAACCTTCTGGGATAGTTGGATCAACGAAAGGTTTCTTTTCCCTGTAATGTGGGGTACCAGGCAAGTTTCTTTCACCTTCAACATGAGTGTTTGGATGTTGATCATAGTTGTTGTTATCGTAACCGTATTGACCTCTTCTTGGGGATCTTTCTCTTCTTCTACCAAATGGATTACCACCGTCGTTGTTTCTACCTCTATCTCTTTCTCTGTAGTTATGACGTCCTCCACCACCATAACTTTGGAATGATTGGGATTGGGAAGGTAGTGGGCCACCAGCTGGACCTTTATTGAACTGTTGAGGAGGTTGTTGTTGGAAGTTGCTTTGAGCTGGGTTGTTGTTTTTAGGAATCTTGTTCATGTTTTGTAACAATTGGAAAATGGCATTTGGATCTGAGTTATCAATGTTACTGGCAGCATTTGAGACAGCATTTTGGTTTGGAGGTGAATTAATGGATCTAACTGGGGATTGTTGTTTTTGTGCTTCTTGTGGAGGAGGGGAAACGATTGTTTTACTTAGTAAGGCCGCAGATGAAGCAGGAGAGTTGTTTTTTCTAGCCAGATTAGCCAAAGCTTGTAACACAGATGATGGATCCTTGGATCCAGATCCACTTGCAACAGGCGCAGAGGCATTGCTTTGAGCATTACTTGGTGATTTAGCCTGGTCTTCTGGCAATGAGAATGCCACCTTCTTTGGTGGAGTTCCAGGAGGAGTTGTAGTTTGAAAGTGTTTAGTTCTAATGTTAGACAACACCTCTGGCGAAAAAGTCTTACACTTTTCCCAAATCTCGACTAACTTACTAATTCTATCTTTAACGTCATCATTTGACACAGCCATGGCATCATCCACCAAGCTTTCAATCAACGTTTGAATTTTGAAAATTGCAGCAGCAGCAGTACCATCTGGCGAGCCTTCAGTAACTTCTACATGTTCACCGTTCTGACTAATCTCTTCTTCTAATGCTCTAACAACAGCATCAACAACGTATAAAGGACCCAATTTATTGGAAGCCTGTGTTGCTTTACATGACTGATACAACTTCTGAACCAACTTATCTTCTTCTTCAACATGTTGTAAGAACAACTCTTTAGCTTTTCTAATTCTGGAACCTGATATACCAGGTGGTTTCACTGTTTGAAATTCCTTAAGGAGTGCTCCGAAGTCTTCCACTGTATTGGACATATTTTTTTTCTTCTGTTCTTAAGCTGGGATTGGTTACTTTTTTATGATATCGAATAAAATGATTGCTTGATAAAAAGTTTGAGTTCGTTTTCGTCTTTGATTGATTACTTTACTAGTGAAGTACAACTATGTTAAAGTAATTTGTCGAAACTAAAAAAAAAACAAAAAAATGTGTTGAGCAAATGGTTTGTATAATAGGATCAGTTTGTGTATGTTATTGTTGAATAATTGGTTGCACAAATTGAAATTGAACTTGCAAATAATGAAATTGAAGCTTTTATTGGACGTGAAAACTGGTGAAAAACAGGTATGCTGAGGAGAAACAAATGGATGGCAAAAGATTTCTGCACAGGGAAACCGGAACAGCGAAGCTGTGTGTTCTTATACGAGAGAGAGTTTACAGGAAAAATTTTACAGGCCCCTGTGTTGGAGGCACGGAATCTCATTATGGCAGACAATGGGACAACGTAATTCGTCGATACTGAGGACTGAGGGATCTGAGTCAGAAGAAGTCTTCTGGAACTTGCACTGGGACGGTTATTCAACTTAGATGATCACTCATTTCCCACATCGATGACAACAGTTGAAATCTTGAAGATGGCCAAGTCATGTCATGTAGCTAGTATGTAAGTGGTAACGTGCGTACTAAAATCGTAACGGAATATATGGACCAGGCCAACACTTCTCTGCTTGAAACTAATCAGAGAATCAGGCCGCAGTCACGTATGCGTTGTTTGCTTGCTATAAGCAGGGAAGGGAAGTGTTGCCGGTCAGCCTTCAGCCTTCAGCCTTCAAAGTTCAAAGTTAATAAGGGCTCAGGGCTCAGCGAGAAGAAGTTCAATCTGAGATATGGTGCACGGGTGTCAAATATCAACTGTTCAGTGTTATCTATCTGATAATCAAATCCACAGTTGTCAGTTTGAAAAAACATAATTTGCTCATAATCATGTGCTAAACACTTTGGATCAAACAAAATCACGTTTGCATAAATAGAACTCCATGTTACCAAGATCACCCCTTTCAGCAACAGGAGGTGAATCCACTTCTCTTCCTCCCTCACCAACACCACAACACAGAAAAAGACCCATTAGCTCCAAGTACCCCAACATCAAACACCAACAATCACCATTCATAGGAGATAGAAAGTTGCAAATCTCCAAATACTATAACATTCAGAAGTTTCCATTAACTGAATCGCAATCCGAAATACCGTTACAATCCACTTCCAAAACAATGAATAAACCTCCATGTTGTAGAGGTTGCTCATCAGCAGTGCCTGCAGGTTCTGGTTCCGGTGGTGGGAAGATTGCTATCGTGGCTAAACTTGTTTCTGTTGCTTATGTTATAAAGAGTCTTTATGAAGGTGAAAAAAAAGAAGATAAACCTGTTAATGAGAGCTCAAATGATGATCCATTGGATAAATCCCCTTCTGCAAGTTCATCTTCGACTACACTATGCTCAAACTCTGGCTTCACATCATCAACTCCTCCATCGCAACGATCATCACCATCAAGAACCAAGCAGCTCCTATCACTATCCAAGCTTGTCACACATTACAATTATTTGGAAACCATAACATTGAATCACTTAGAATGGATCATTGCCACTTTTGACAACTTCATAATTTTGCAAAATTTGCTTACCTCAAGCACAAGGTTTCAAAAGTTACAACAGAAATATGCCAATAACAAGCTAGTGAAACTCTTACAAGTCATAATTAGTCAATTGTCTACTTTTTACACTTTTGTCATTTTGATCAGACTGAGAAGATTGATTTTGAAATTATCCAAGATCAAAAAATTGATCCAGTTCGTTGAACTTGAATGTGAATTATTGAGTCGTCATCGTTCTCGTTCTTCTCATTCTCGTGATAATTCAGAACCACTGAATATTGAATCTCTGTCATCTCAACTCAAGAATACTTCATCACAGCCAAACAAGCTTTCGTCACTATCATCACCAAAACTTACAGAATCTCAAAAATCAAAACTCACTTTGCTTTACACTGTCAAATTGAAAACATATCTAGACATCTTGGGATACCTCAATGAGTTATTGTTGAATCTCACAATCATATTCCCATCTGGACGTGGTAAGAATAAGTTCACTTTCAAATTGCCTAAGTTATTAATGAGGTTGGTTAACATTATCAGTTGGCTCACTAGTGTTTACCGTCTCTGCAAAGATGATGAGGTTGAAGCTAAGGAAGATTGTGATATTTTGAAATTGAGTCATACCTATGGTGTCTAAATGATTCATTTAAGTGGTTGGATTGTGTGTTTGAAGAGTATAATATGTTGTTCAAAAGTGAAGAACTTATCAAATTTTATCATATTCTTTCCATGAATTTTATCATATTCTTCCCATGATGATTTGAGTCCCACGGACTCAAACTTGAAATGTCTTTCCAAGGCATATTTGACATATTTAAAACTGATGGTCTTCTAAAGTTAACAATTGTTGTTTATTTCAAATCCTTGTTTTGCTCATGATAGGACAACTTTGTTCATACAACATAGACCCGGACTTTCAAGTGAAATGATGATGAGGATATTTATTGGTTTTCGGATGTTGGAAATTCACTCATCATTTTGTTACAATTGGCAAAATGAAACTTTAATCCAACAGTGGTGACAGATCCTTTCACAACAACATAAATTAGAAACTCGTATCAAGAGTTGTTGGCATAGACAAGTGAAGACGGTATCAATTATATGAACAACAATATATTGTACAAGACTCCATTATATTTATAATTGTCACATTCAATAAAGGTGTTATTTTTCTAGAACATGAACCATATTTCCAAGCATGAGACAGACATCCAACAATTCGAAGTTTATACCCATCTTGCATTCATGATCAATACTCTTAAACGTCATTTATACATCTTAACTCCTAACCTGGACCGTATATGTATGTATACTTTTTATAACCTTAAATTATGCATGTTTACAATCGACTCTCGAGTTGATTAAATCTCGATAAGTGAAATTTACACCATCAAGCTTGTTTATTTTGCCTTAATGATAACACTCATAAATCTATTAAAACTTGCATGCAACAGTACTGAAACTTTTATATAACAACAAACAATTTTACAAACACCGGAGGGTCAATTGTTTTGAAAAATTTATGAAACTCCGTAAAAAAAAAATCCAAACAATCCGTTATACTAAGCCATGATTAAACATGACTAGCTAGTTGGAAATTTCCAGTCGACATACGTACGATGAATAACGATCAAATGTTTGTAATTACAGTTTGTTTATGATTCCCTGTTTATAGATACAACAACAATACAAACCCTTTGAATATAAAATTTATGGATCAGGTACCACAACTTATGCAACTTACGACGTACAAAATTTAATAAGCACGAGTGAAACGCATTATGCAGGTGGGGGCCTGTTCACCATCCTCACAATTCTTAGCTTACCGGCTGGCCTGGCGAGAAAAAGTCACCGAAACGACGGTGGCCGGGACCCCTGAGGAAGTAGGAGCTTTGGAATTCTCCGTATAGAATTACGATCGATGAGATGGTTGCAGTTGTGATGTAACATGTTTTTATACTGTACGCAAATTCACAATTCCAACTGCAAAAAAAAGTTAAATGACAATATCAAATTGTTTATAGGGTCTTCCTTCCACTGCATGGAACTTGAAAGTCAATTAGATAGAGATATAGCGCCGGGGGATGTATTTATTCAAAGTTACATAACGAAGGTATACAGGAGAAAGCTATATATAGCGAGGTTAAGCAGAGATTTCATACACATTAATAACAAACAGGTTGGGGAGGGGGAGGCCAGGGGTACTGGGTACTTGGAGTATTTTAAGAAAGCCTTGTAAGTCCAAGAAAAGGGATATGATTGGAATATGAAATTAATGTATAAAAAACGAAAGTGCTTAAAAGAAAAGGAAAAGCTGATAGGAAGAAAAATAGATATGCAAATCAAACGATGTATATAACAACGGGGGTTAATATAAAAACAAAAACAAAAAAGACAAATTAGGAAACTCAGAGGCAGAATCATTAATCTAATAAAGACAATAATACTGGCAAACTATGATATATGATGAGAGAAAGCAAAAATTAAGAAAGAGAAAAACGAAATACCTAGTATGAAAAACAATGCCTGTATACATCAAATTTCAAACCAGACTCAAAACGGCAAATAAGAAGAAAAAAAGAAAATTTTTTTGATGGAAGGAAAGAGATGAGGTGGGAGTAAAAACAAAAACTAAAACCAGTTAGACAATCAACAAGAAAACGAAACAAAAAGAAAAATGGTAGTGGGGAACATTATTGGAGAAAACAAAAACTATTTTGACATTAAAATCTGGGAAGTGATGGGATGGGATAAACCAAAATGGAATATGAAGCAAAACACAAATGACAGACAGATGGTGGGAGTAAAACTAGCGAGGAGTAGACAATGGATAGGGGTGTATACTTGACTGGAGGTAAAAAAAGCAATGAACATAACGGAGAACCAAATACTAATGCAAACAAAGACAAAGAGAAAAAAGAGGAAGAGTAAATGCAAAATAAAGACAATCTTTTTTGGAATGATTTTTTTGGACATAATAAGGCATACATGACCGAGAATGTGAAGGGTTGTGTGATGGGTAGATGGCATTAATAAACAGTGAGAGGAGAGGAGTGAAGATGACATATAGTAGAAACAAAACAAGAATAAAACTTTTAGTGAACCAAAAATGTATCATAAAGAATGTATATGTGATGAAGAGAGGGTAAGTAAAGCGAAGACACCATGAATGATTGACCAAAAACGGGTATGAATGAAACTTTAATCAAACAGCGACCTATATTTCTTCAGACTTTCTTGTGTTGTTTGACTTTGATGAAATCCAAGAGAGTAATCTAGCAGTACTGCCTTTCTTACTGTGACCTTTCACATGAGGAGGTTCCAGAAACGTCACTTTGCTATTCTTCTTATTGCTCTTTGAACTCATGTCGTTCTCTTTGGTTGAGGATCTATGTGTTAAACTGCTTCTCTTAGCCTTATTGCTGTTATTGTTGTTGTTACTCTTATATTGGTTGTGTGAATTGGAAATGTTAGACAGGGGCTTATTGTTGGCAGATTGAAACTGAGTGGTATCTTTAGTTGAAGGATCAATCATAGGACCAGGTTCACCAAGAACAAAATCTTCCGTCAGCGTAGCATCATCCATGACAATTGTGTTATCGTTCAAAACAGGTGATCTCACAGACTCGCCATAAGAGGCCAAAGTTGGAGTGGTACCAGAAGAAGCATCCAAACCGAGTAACTCATCGGTGGTTTTCTCAATTATGGAAGTTCTTTTGGAGGCATGGGAACACATGGACACTATTGATGATCTTTTTCTGTGATGTAGTTTTGAAGACAATGAACTGAAAAGGGAACTAGATCTCTTATGTCTATCATTGGCGGTGTCATTGTTGTTGGATGGATTTGAGCTATTTATAGAAGCAACCGTTAGAACATTTTTTTGCGACACTGTAGACTTAGCCCTTTCATGGCGACTAGGCGAAACAGAATGACAAAGAGAACTGGAACCAACAGATTTTCTAGATCTAGACAAAGACACGGAAGATGATGAATTGGAAGCGTTAAACATGACAGAGTTGGATAAAGAGTGAGTAGCTGAAGTAGGAGTAGATGCACCATTTTCGTCAATTGTAGACTTGCAAGGCGTAGAAGAAACTGACATGTTACCCAAGTAATCATGATCTCTGTGGAAATTCTTTGGAACGTCATAGGCAACGGATTCATATTGAAAAGGATTAGTTTGTTTCAATGTGTAACTGCTACCTGAGAATCTCATTTGTCTCACAGGTGATCTAGACTTAGATTGACGAACCGGTTTCAAAAGACTAGTGCTTGGTGAATGTGGATAGAGGATTTTCTTGGATGGTTTAGCCGAATCATCAGAGTTAGGTTGAGGCAAAGTAGTGTTCAAGTTCAAAGCTGTCAGCGTTGGAGAAAGCACACTAGGTTGATTGTTATAGTAAGATTGGTATCTAACTTTGGTTCTCAGACTCTGTATACTACCAGTATTGAAATTGGAGAGAGACTTAGCGGCAGAACCACCAGAATTGGTCGACGTCAAAGAATTGGTAGAACAGTTATCATTGATAGACAAACCAGGCATACTCTTATTGTTATTCAACATCAATGAGTTCAGAGAAGAAACTTCAGAGTTATGAGAGCTCTTGTTTTTCAAAGCAGCAATATCAGTTTCAAAGATTTCTTCACCTTCAGATTCTTCTTCTCTGATACCTTCAACAATGGAAACCTCTTTCTTTGGTGAAGCGTACAATGAGTGTCTTGGGTAATGTGAGTTATCAGAGACAAGGCCAGCCTTTCTCAACACGGGCGGTATGCTCATATTTGGTATGTTGATGTTGTTGCTGTTATTATTGTGAGAGGATAGAGGTTTATTGAGAATATCATCCAAATCAATGACAGCGTTGGGTATGCTTGAATGTTTATCAAATTTGGCTTCTTCAGTGATGAAGAATCTCAATTGTGAAGAGGAAGTGGTAGATTGAGCAGAAGCAGAAAGACGATCAGTTGATGAATTTGCTGAATTTGGCCCACTGCTGGCTGTTGAAATGAAATCTGCATTTGGTTTCTTGAAAGGTGAATTAAGGCTTTCCAAGTCATCACCTCTTGGAGAAACTGTTTTCTTTGTATCTTCATCTGTAACTATGAAATTTGGTGTGGAAGGTGTTTTCACTGAAGCATTTGAGGACTTGGAAGGAGTTCCAGCCAAAGTTGCGAAATTGTTTTTCACTGGAGAACCAGATAGAGATGAAGGCACAGATTTACTTCCTGAAGAAGAGATACCAGCATTAACTTGAGGAGGTAAAAAGATACCCATTCCTTGAACATCAAAATCGCCGGAGATGGCGGCAGAACGTCTATGACGATGTCTTCTTGGAGGAAGCAAAGAGACCGGTTGAACTTCGGATAACATGGATTGTGACATTATGAAGGTGTGATTGTAAAATTTGTAATGTAATAAAAAATTAAGGATGGAGGGTAACGATTATTAATGAAGATAGAGTGGAGGTATAATATAATGTTCTTGCAAAATGTGCTTGTTGTTTTTATGTGTGTATGTGGTATAATGCGAAAAAAATTAGAAATAAGGGCAAGAAAAAAAAAATGAAAACGGGCAGACGTAAACGAGTGAGTTTAGTGAATGAATGAGTGACTGTGAAACGAGCGTTTGAAAGGTCTTCTTTGATGATGATAAAACAAGATGAGTATATCAAGAAAAGAAGAATAAGAATGAAAGATGAACTGCCTTTATGTGTTGTGAATGTGTTTTGTTTGTTTCACTTAAACAGTAACAACAGGAAAAGGAATAGGCAGTTGAGCAAGATTGAGTTTTGGGGTGAGTTGAAAAAGAGTGTGGGCGGAAGAAGTCTAGTGAAGTGTTGACTTGTGGTGTCTTCCGGAGGTATAAGAGGGTATGGTGTGATGAAGTCTTTGTCTTGTTGAAGAAACAAAAAAGAAGAGAAAGAGGAAAGGGAACAGGAAACAGGAAACGAAACAGCAAGTTAACCAGAGCCAACAGCCAACACGAAGAGGGAGGGAAGTGGGAAGTGACGGATCTATATAAAAACAGAGGGACGCAGAGAAGGCTTCTGTTTTCTGTCTTTTTGCGCTGTCTGCTGTGTCTGCACTGTCTGCTGGTTGTTGGCCATGCAAATCCAGTTAGCTCGCTGTCGACGAAAGACGCCGCACTCTGCACTGCATCTCTGATTTTTGTCTGCAGATCTTAACGCATATTAACTTCGTGAGCTAAATTTGCCTGCGGCCCACGTACGAATTTTGAATTTTGACTTTTGCACCGACCAAATTCCAAGTTCCAGACGGTACTCTCCAGGCAGTCGACGGCTCTGAGCTTGCAGTCATGTGTCGACCATCTTGAAATTGCAGTACACGTTACTAAATTTAATACCCAGCCGCACTGCACGCTATATAACTTACAAGCCCAGCAAAAATACGTACTGTCGACGACAAAGATGATACATCGACGACGCCCTGTAGATATATGGTGGGCAGAGGCCTTGGGCAGGGGTCACCAGAAAGATTTAAGAGGCCAAACGGACTGCAAGGTTACCGTATCGGGGCATTTCTTAACCTGGTAATTTTAGTAGTACCAGCTGGTAAAGCGCTGGTCCCTGAGAGATACAGACACAGACAACTGTTTTTTTTTTAGCAGTTCAACAAGATGCCAGTGTCATGGCCGTTGGAATTTTTCCATTTATAGGCGAATGTATCGTTGTTGAGGTACGTGTCTTTTAAATTGTGTTTGTTGTTGTTACATTAATTGTTGGAAATTGTTGGTGAAATCGAAGCCCAGACCACTAACAAACACCTTGGAAACACACTTATTATGACGCATGCACAGATAAATTTCCTTCGGAAGCTCGATCCTACGAAAAAAAAAGGAACTGTAGCTGTAGCGGACCCGCATGAAGTACGCGTACATGTCTCAGTAAGTACTTTCCACCCGGCCTGATACTGCGAGCTGATAAAATTCACATGTACAAAAATGTTGGCAATTAACGATGTGATCAGCGCAATGAAATCGACAATCCACATTACCTAACGTAGATATGATTCAAGATGTACTTGAACTTACTCTTAACAACGTCAAAGTTTTTCTCAATTAACGATCACTCGATCGATAAATTAAATAAATTTCGATTTCAAAAAAGTTCAAATTAAACTCTGAACACTCAGTCGTTCTACACGGTCAAATTCCCAAGCCCGGCCGGGGTCGACGGTCGGACCAACACACTGGAGATTGATCGAAGCCTGGCAGATGGAAATGTGCTATAAATAAAGAAATGTAGTGGTGAAATTTGTACCGTATTTGAGCGCCTTTCACGTGCCACAGGGGCATACATTAGCAGACAAACTTTAAATAGCAAGACAGTGTAAGGAGTGAATTTAATTAAAAAATTAAAATCAGAAACCAATCTGAGTTGTGTTGCTTGGAGAGAACCCGAGGTAAGCCTCACACTAGATGTACACACACAGAGGAGGAGGACACGTCGAAGGAACTTTAAATGGTGTGGAACAGCTTGGATGTGGATGTACGCACGTCGATTGTGTCGATTGTCTACATGCACGCGGACAATGCATTTTTGTCAACAGCAGTTCTGTCGCCAGAGCCATATGCGTTTGAGCTTTGTCAGCAATCATATACAAGTTGTCGACCCTTTGATGAAAATGCCAAGTGGTTACGTAGCCATCAATAGGAAGCTATTTTTTATTTTTTATCTTGATTCTTTTTTTAAAAATATTTTTTTTATTTTTTAAACACCTGTTCGATCCCTCCTTTAGCATTTTTGAATTTATATCCAATTTAGGGCCCTTTCATGTTAATCTCAATTGTACAATTTCCCCTTTTTGGATTACTTTTACATGTCAATTATCAAATTACTTTCACTTGCACCTTAAATTTATCTGGTGATCACATGGCATGTTATCATATCTACATGTTGAAAAACTGATCATATATCGGTTATCAGTTATATGGTCAACTACCAGATCACGATACACGCACGTTTTCTTGCAAAAATGTACAAAACTGTCACTTGAGTTTTTCCTAAATAGTAAAAATTCAAGGAAATACATGACCATGATCTTCGAAAAAAAAACTTAATCCATCCATCCCGGGAATATACTGATAGATTTCATAGCCTTATAACTTCGATCACATGAAAATTATCATGATGAAATTCACTTCAAATCTACTTCCACTTCATTTCACGTACGTACGTTGATTTTTTTTCTCTTCACGAAAACTCAGTTAAAGGATATTTCGGTTACTAGGCCATCAACAATTCCAACAGAACTTATCATAAACTGTACCTGGGTCCTGGTATGATGTCTTGACATACAGCTCTTTAGCCAAGTTAGCCACGCGTACTATAACTCTAACAACAATACCATACCGCGGCCCTCAATCAATTAACTCGCCTCTAACTCAGGCCCAAATTTACTCCATTTTGCTAATTATTAATTTCAAAAACCAATTATTTAACAGCTTTATAAATTAAAATTTGCAACCGTCAAATCATTTATATAAACTGTTGTTCCGACCCCACAATTTAATTCACGCAAAAATATGATTACCAGGTTAAGTAATTTGAATTCAAAAATATTCCATGTGTGATCCACTAATCAATCTCAAATTTTTTAATCTAGCTAATTTAACGTACGTTTTACATGCGCGTCTCAACTCCCAACTTTGAAGTCAAACCGTTTTTTAAAAATTTGCAGTACGGCCATATATAGTAGCAGTGGTACGACTCTTTGAATTGTTGTTTGAGTTTGACCCCTGAAATCTCTCAAATTCCTGTTATATCCCTGTATTCTCATCTTCAACACGTACTCATATAACAATGATCGACGTACAACTCATGTTGAAGATTTAAGAGGTATAGATGACCCGGGAGGACCCACGGGCCATCAGGCCGCGACCGTACACAGTAGCTTGCGTACCTACTGGGTACCTACAGTCCCTGGAAATTTGCACATTGTAAAACACACTTAAATCATGTGTTATGGTTGTTGTATTCAAATTTCATCTATTATAAGGCATGTATCTTGCTTTCACTTGTTTTAATGTGGGCTAGTGGATACTGTATTAGCAGGTATACATAGAGTTAAATTTAAGCAAGTACTAGGGCCTAGTGTGGGTATGTGACTGTGTGGCATGTTATCGAACATGTGTCAACAAAAACTACTTGAGCAATTACATGATATGAACTTCCACCAGATTCGAAGATGTTGATTGTTGTTCTTTCAGGTACCGAGCCACTACTCGTATTGAATCAATTGGAGAACATGTGAATTGACTGTTCAAGTCATTAAGTAACGTACGATTCATGAACTTCTGATCATGGAGCATTTTACCACCCTACGAAATTGAAAACTTGGGGTACCTATACCTATCCCGTACATGGTAATGATTAGGGATATGACTGAACATGCAGTACCGCCTTTAGAGTTATAGTACCTTTGATTGGTAAAAACTCGTTCCAGTTAATGAGGGAGACGGTATATACATTGAACTAGCTGTGTTTTGAACTGTAGAATTGATCCGAAAACCGATCTAAGGCTATATTTACAAGTTTTTTCTAGAAATCATGGGAAATGTAAACAGAAGATTATTTGATCAGACATATATGATATCTCCATCTTCTAAATTTCCTTCTGTTGACATATTTACATGTGGTTTAAATAAAGGCCACTTAAGATAGAAATGTCTAGGACATATCGATATGATAACAACTTTCGTAGATCAGCAATCAGTACGAGCAGCTCCAATTATAGACAGATCATTCAGATCATCGAGGCGATATAACGAACGAACTTTTGGATTTTGGATTTGCTGGCGCGGCTCATCATTATCTGTCTTCTGTCTTCTGTCTTCTGTCATCTGACTGTTGACTGTTGACAATTCAACTTGACATGATGGCATGTCTGTCTGTTTAACCACCGAATCACCAACACTACCATGACTTCCGAATGTTCCATTTGATGAGTTGTAATCCTACCTGTATGTTCTCCTGTCATCATCACGCACCACAGAATTTCATTTGACAATAACGTTCAAAGAGGCAAAGTCAAGAAACACAGCTGTTTCTCTGCACACGGAAAACTATCAAGTGTATGATATCAAATGGATCAATAACATATATACAACATGATCTGTTTCCATGGCTTTTCCATAACTCGGCAGAATTTACGCCGGTACATGCACTGCACTTTTTCAAAAACAATTCTCCATTTCTAAGAAGAAAGTACACAAATTATGCCGTGGTCCGAATGGTCGTTAAGTTCTAATTGGAGTCCATACATGAAGGTGTGCACCTATACTACTGTCCACAGTACATAAATTCATCAGGCTGGCCTAAAGACTCTTGATCCCAGATTATGCACATGACATGGAATGTTAATCAAGTAAGGTACACACTTTTCAAATGCAGTTATGCAGGCTTGCACACAGTAACTGGGCAAAGTCTGCATCGTGCACATGTGGGAAAAAAAATTTAACCCTTTCTACATTCTTATTCATAGACATGATATAAATTCACTCAAACTAAATAGTCCGTCTAGATTCAATTAAATCGCTGAAAGCGTACAATATGATTCCAGGAACACTTGCAGATGTGAAATTGTATATAGATAGCCATGGGAAATCCATGGATTTGCTAGGAAATTCCGTCGCACATGGACACATGATCAATATCATGCAATATATAGGACTATTTAGAGGATATTTTTTTTGAATCTTTATAAAATTGTCGGTTATATTTAATTAGAGGTAGGCTGTAGCTTTATTATGTTTGGAATATGATTTATCCAGTAAATTGAAATTGAATTGAATTAGTTCAAAGATTTAATTTTTACATGCACACTTAATTCAAAAAATTTGCTAATTTTGCAATTTTAGCTTATGCTCTTTAATTTTCAGTATACTTCAGTTCAATTTTTACAATATTAATAAAAAATATATTTTAATGTAAATTATTTTTAACAAAAAAAAAACTAGAATCAAATTTTCCATTGAATTAATCGAAGATTTTGCATTTAATTATTTATTTACATTAACCTAAGCTAGATTTTAAAATTAGTTCGTCATACCAACAAATATTCCAAGAAAATACAAAAACTTTTATTTAAAAAAAAAGACTCAGGATTACTAAAAAGCCAAAATGTTAGTTGTCTCCATTTTGTTTTTTGGAAAAAAAAATATAAAACGTACGTCTACAATAATAAAACCAATAAGTTTTTTTTTTTTTTTTTAAGGAATTAAATTTTCGTCATTAAAAACTATCGAGATTGTTTTATATACAAATCAATATATCGGATTATTGACTTCCATTAAGGATTCATTTCAATGCATCTTTAAATATTATAAATTGGGTTATGAGGAAAAAAAAGAATAAAAAGCTATACACCGATACCGGATTTACTGCAGTAAATTGGAAGCAGTGGCACATGTATTTTATTTAATCAATTAATTTTAGAAGTAAATTTGTAAATCCAACTCTCAGCTCTGAAAGATTAATTCTAATCTCTAAAAATTATTTGATGTTTTCTAAATTAATTTATATAAATATTTTATTTTAAAATGGGGTTATATATAAAATTTTAGAACACAAATTTATGAGTTGTGAAAATTAAATTTTTTTTACGTATATTTGATTTTTGTTACAGTCGATTTTAATTTGTCAATTATATGATATCTGATTCTTTTGGGTTCCTTTTTTCAAAAAAAAACACTAATTCTATATAAGTATGGTAAATCTAAAAAACAAAAACTAAAATTATTCTCTCTTCTATGCAGATTCGAATTTTCAATGTTGATTTATTATTTCACTTAGAAAACTCAAATTAATCTTTTTTTTTTCAAGAAGTAAGCTTGATATTCTTCTGTATACATAGATATACTTTTTCTTTTTTGATAAATGGGTAAAACATGCTCCACTACACATTACACAACAAGAAATTATGAGAAAGATAATGCCACCACAACATTATGTTAAAATCAACATTTACTTGGAGATATTAATAGAAATAAGTACACATCATTTTTTCCCATCGCCAAAGTTCCATATAGACATTCCAATTAATGTGACAGCGACGCAATTGAAGAAAGTGGTAAAAAAAGTAGTTCAATACTACCAATACCCTATAACAATTAACTAATTGTTGTTAAAGGGATCATTAAATTCGATGATCATCCTACTATTTTTTATATATAACATATATTTATACCTGAAAGTCTAATCGAATTCAAATGGACTCTCCTGTTTTATAATTTATTAATATAATTTTGAACTTTATTAGGTAAAAAAAAAAGAATATGGTTTCTTGCAACTACCCTTGCTTAAATTTAAATTTCATGATAATATATATTAAGCTTGTACATTTTTTGAAAAGATAATTTGTCCACTGAACGTATGAATATATATGTAAAAAAGAATAATTTTGTTTTTTATTTTTCTTGGATGGCTCCAAGAACCTACCTTCTTCAATGGACCATTCACAAATGAAAATGAAACCAAATTTATTTCTTTAGCCATATTTGTTTTCTGTGTAATATTCAAGTGTTTTTTTTTAGGTACACGTATGAGCTTGAAAATTCTTGAAAGCTGAATTTTTAAAATTAAATTTTCAAATTATTTAATTCCAGTTTTTGAGGTATATATGGGGAAAACAATTTTAAAGATCAAGATCAGAGTCTTTAATTCTCCATTTTCGAATTGTTTTTTTTATTGATTTTAGTATTTCAATTACCTATCACACTTAGAACTTCTTCAATATACTACATGACTCATTAATATTGTATATATATACTTGATATTTCAACAGAGACAAAGAAAATTTCCAAATTTAATCAAAAAGGAAGAAAGCCTGAAAAACACATATGAAGATGTATCTTTTTTTTTCACATACGTTTAGTAATCAAGTAACCTACTATATACAAGGAGCAAACAAAGCTAAAGCTTTTTAAAAAAAAAACACATGCGTAGTAGTAGAAAATAAAACTTAAACAAATTAATTAAAAGTTTTTTAGGCAGCAATATAATAGCCATTAAACAACAATTGGAAAAAATTAGAACTATATAGAAAACAGTACCAAAAACCACTTTTTTTTTGTGATAAGTTTAAAATTTAAAAAGGATATAAATTAAGTAATTAGTACCATATTATTTTTTTTTCACATACGTTTAGTAATCAATTAACTATACAAAAAAAAGTTAAAACAAATAAAGTTAAAGAAAATTATATAAGAAAGTAAAATTGGAATAAAGGAAGTTCTTTAGGCATCAATAATAGCCATTTTTTTTTACCTACCTATCAGGGGAAACAAAGTTCTCTTTAGATTAAGGTCGAAAACCTCTGGCGTCAATTGTGCTGAATCCGGGTCTTGCAGAGACAACGTTTGATCGTTTTTATAGCCCCGATCTGTCATGAGGCCATTAAATAAAAAGGAAATTAAAATAAGAACTATGGGAATTGGGAACACAGATTTGTTTTTTTTTAAAAAATTATAAGTTTAATATAAGTTTAAAATGTTGAATATATATATGTCCATTAAAGATTTGTGATAATTTTGTAATTTAAGTTACAAAATTCATAAATTCAAGCTATTTTCAATTAATCGATTTACTGAATTTACAATAACTTAATAATTATTCAAATATTTATATAGATGCATGCATTTTTATATATATATATATATAGTCTCATGACTCGCTTTTATATTTAATTAGTAATTTAATAGTAATTCATTATAAAAAAAAATTGCGAGGGTTAGCACATCAATTTATCTCGCAAAATTTGTTGCCCTTAGTATACTTATATCATTCATGAATTTGAATAATATAGCTATATATTAAATTAAATATATATAGTTAAAGAAGATTATATATGCCACAGAAAATTATCTTATATAGCAAGCTCTAGAGAGCTAGCGCTAACGCGCCTATAAATTATAGCTTACTACCTTGAATTATCTCCGAATTGTCATCAGAAGCGCGCAAGAATACTCCAACATACCACACTTTGCTTTACCACCATCCATCTTCGATCTGATTCCATTTGACCAAATGAAGATCGATCTGGTAGCAACTCTACGTCTAGGAAGATCCAGATTTCTATCACATGAAGTTGTTAATTATGTATATACGTTAAATCAGTCGACGTCGATGACTTTTGAAAGGATGGAAGTCACGTGTAGAAGATCGTCGAAGAGAGCAATTAAAATGCCGAGCATGCAAGCTCTTTGTGAAATTTGGCAACTTTGCGCGTTTTAACTTTCATCGCTGTGGTTCTCTGTCGACAAAGTTGAAACAGGGTCGTCCTTCACAGTTTACAGTTCAGCAGCTGGATACAGAGCAGCTGGCACCCGCGGGCCGCGGCCGAGGTGAGACGCGTAAAGCAAAAACCGTTATCCAATTTACCCCATTAGGAACAAATTAGTCCAAATCTGTCAAGTTGTTAAATTGGCAGCAATTTTGCCATAGAAACAAATCTCTCATTTATTCCCGTTTCGATAAATGTAAGGTACCCTTGTTTTTTCTCATTAACGTGTTTCTTATCACGACAATAATCGATTTTCAACCATGATATTGTTCTCCACTGCAAATACTTGATACTCATCATCGTGATACATGGAGAAGATGAAATTCCCAAGCTTCAATCAAAAACGACTTACCATGAATTCACACTATTGTCACTTTGCATCGTCTACCCGAAATACGGCGACGTTGAAAACAATCCTGCAAGCTTGAAGAAGTCGCCTATACAGGACCTATTAAATTTATAGGGCATATAAACAGTAAAATAAAAAAGCTTGGGTGTCGATCTATATATGGTGGATTGTAAATTGACGAAGTCAATCGTTGTTATATAAAAATTTTAAACTGCGCATCATTACATTCAATCAAACTTTTATGTTTGCAAATGCTTACTTTGTAAAGAATGGTTTATATAGAATTGCCTCTGTTTCTAGTTAACCAACTCATCCATCACCAATTTTAACTTTTGATGTTAAAGATGTATAGAAAATTCTACGTGTATGCAAGCTTTTACTAATTAGCAATGGGCGAAGTTTGGGCGACCAAAATTCATCACTAAAATATTCTCAAAAGTTTGCTCTGCCTCCAATCCTGAAGACTATAAATAGAGAATTGAATGAGTTTTCTGATTGACTTTCTTCTAGAAACATTTGAAATACGAATTCCAGCATTCAAATATGTTTGACACAGCTAGCTTATCCAGTTTATGAGGAGGCGTACTGAGTAATTGATCGAAATTTGAATTCAGTTTTTTTTGAGGCAATTCAGAAAGAGTGATGATGATGGGAATTTTTGCAACGCCAACAATCCCAATTCAAAAAAAAAAAACCATATTGATCAACTCTTGTACTAGCAGAACAATCCAGCTTATATAAGAAACTTGCACCTATCGGTTACAGACAACATCGTGCTCATGTATCTTCTACAAGTAGACAACTTTTCAGAAACGTCAATTTTGAATTTCCTTAATTGTAAAAACACTCCAAGGCACGCTGCGCATAGCTACTAGAGTTTCGCTTAAAGTTTAACGAAGAGCACATCAGATCACTGCCCACACACAACCATACCCATTTCGGTTACGAGTAAACAGTCGATAGACACCTGTCTGGACTCTGAGATTGACTATAGGTCAGTTAGAGATTGTAAATAAATAAAACGGTAAACACACCTCCGAATCCATGGGACAACCTCTATAAACTTCTTTTGCTAACTAACTTTTATTGTTACTCAAACGAAATGGCCATTTTTGAACAATTTACCCATATACCGTGTTTAAATAATTTGAAACTTGTACTGTTAAGTGGAATGAACACGTAAGTTGATCAATCTTGATTTATTACCGAGCTAGGGTCAATGTGTGTGTATATAACCGCCAATGATACTTTGATGATTCGATCAACTTTGTAATTACTAATACATTTAACAGGAAATGCCTGCGGGCTTTTTTCAAAAGAGAACACCCATGATTACTAAAGAGATTTATACAGAAAACTCATGCAGTACATCTAAAGTTGTTTTAAAAGGAGAAAGAAGACGCGTAAGCCGTGATAGGAAAGTCTGTAATTCCCATCTCATCACATTTAGATCATTGAAAAGGATGGATGAGCAGAAAGATTGAAGACAGAAGACGCGTAACAAAACAAATTTCTAGAACAGGAGATTGATCGGAGCAAACTGGATGGATGCGTTCTTCGCGTGCTCTCTGCTTGCATCCAGGATTCCAGATGACAGAGGCAGAAATCTGATCGATCGTCAACATTGTCGAGACTACTGCAGCCTAGCGCTGTCGACTCTCGGGCTCATTTCCCGGCCCATCTCCAAGTGTCGACTAGGCCAAGGCAGTCGACTAAGATCGCTGAAGAAACTTCTCCACTCACTCGACATAAATGGAACTTGTGTGTGGGTTAAGTCTTCTATTGAAGGATTCGTAGATCATATAATATACATACACATAAGATGTCAGTCAAAATGATCAACCTTCTTGACTCTCACTTCAACATGTATGTTCCAGGAACATGTATGATTAAGACACGATGATGCCATAGATCATGATTCATGAATCATGAAATATGAAATATGAAATATGAAATATGATGATGATTTGAATCACTGAATTTGCGTTATCAGATACACATCAAAGTTTATCCAAACAGTCAAAATTTTTAGAGATAATATATGGGAATTTCATTAACTAAACGATGTCGAGACACGGATTAACTACGTAGTAGTACGTACTCTAGCAAGTAGTTACAAATCGTGCTTTAATCTTTTCTGTTTGTTGGTTATACTTCACGGTATTTGGAACTTGTAACTCAGCTTAAAGAAAATCATCACAGAACCAAGCTGGAATTGCTGATGTAGCGTTCGATGATACGCTCATTAGTCTGAGAAAAGATGGCTAGTGTGTTTTACATCTGTTTTACCAGCACAACTACCAGACTGTATCTACGCTTGCAAACGATCAAAGAACTGTTTGATCAAAGTTTTGCACGTGAATGATACATTTTTAAGTTTTTCCTTTGATGGGCTGGTTTGTGGTATCATTATTTACGAGGTAATTGTATCAAAAAGATTTATCGACTAGAGAGTGCACGCTCAAGGTATCGAATTCATGTACTTACTCATAAGTAACAAGTTGATGGTATAGACTCGTGGGTGGCAATATCTTATATGGGTTGAAGTTCATACCTCAAACGACAAACCATACACGTCAATTCTCCACAATTTACCAAATTTGTCCAAATGAATTTTGTCTTTTATCAATTGAATGGAGTGACTGTACCAAATCATACGTGTATGATTCCCACCATTGACGATGTTTGGTAATCAAAGATGACACATGAGGTGATGATCTATTGTTTCAAAACGGACTATCAAATCAACCACAAATAAGGAATGGCTGGTTTGTTGATCTGTTGAACTGAAGAGGAAACCAACTTAGTTACAATTTGGTTTTAGGTTGGTTCTTAAGTAATTGCTTTGAAGAAGAATTTTATGGGACTTAAACTTAAATTTGAAGCTAAAATTGCTGAGGCCAACAAGTCTCTACTAGCTGACTGTCGACACGCGAAGATTAAATTTTCTACCACACTGGCCACTGGCCACTCACTGTCAAATGGATTAGATCAGTCGAGACAACTTACAAGTGTCGGAGAATTTGTTATGAACTTGTCTAACTATGACTACCAGGCCCATATCATTCAATTATTCGAACCCAGATATTCAACGTTAAAGTTCTATGATTCCATAGCTGTTCCAGCCTCCTGGGTTTCAAATCTCAAAGAACACAAGCTCTCTCATACGGAGTTAATGTAACCCTCAGGGCTTCGATTACCGGGAAAAAAAGTTTCTACGCAACCCTGGATTAAGGAAACTGTCACTTCAAAGTACGTACGTTCAAATTGATTGACAAATAATATCAGCTTTGGAAGTCATCTCTCACATGAATATGATGAAATTGCAATGGATCGGAGTGATATGCCATATTTTATCTTTTCTTGTAGCTGGCAGTCTATCTAGTAGTAGGAGCTAGGTTGGGGTGAACATATGTTTATCAGATTAAATTAATTTTGATACATTCCAACTTTATTAAAATATAACACCACACTCTACCACAGCCAACTAGTAATATCATTCTTCAAGCTCGAATTAAGCTACAGGAAGATGAGCCTAAAATTCAAACCAACAATGGACGCGTTCTTCAAAAGAGGTAATGACATTAACCTATTGCTTTTGGTTCATACGATTAAGCGAGTTTTAAATTCTCTTCGGTATCCAATTACATATCCAATTTGTAGCTAATAATTGTCTGCAGTGCCAGTTCAATATTAATAATATTTTGAAAATCTATCTCATGATGAAAAACGTGGACCATGCCAACAATTGTCAACGCCCACCAGCTTGGGAATAGATTGTAGATAGCATAGCCATTTTTTTGGAATTATCACATGAAAATTTGTTGTCAACACATAGCCTGCTTTTTTATTAATTTTAATCCTTATTTGACACTGTCGTCCCAAAAGCCGTAATTAAGGGATACTGAAAAGAGAACTCAATTCAAAAAACAGGACAGATGCCTGTTTCAAACCCCGATATCAAAAAACTTCCAGTGGTGTGAATTTTCGATCTTTTTATCAATGTGAATTTATAGGCAATTGGGTGATTCAAAAGCAAATTATCTCACATTAATATGATTGAGCGACCAACTTTTAAGTAAGATTTATGCAATAGACATCTTAGGAGATAATGCTGTAAGTTTCAATTGCAGATGATTTCTTTCTTCCATATTGCGGTGTTATAACGTCAAATTAACGTCAAATCAATTTCAATGACGGTCAAAATAGTTGTCAATCAAATCAAGGGCCATGTCAGTTTCAAAAGTCCGCTTTATTCCTTTCAACAAGCTTAATAATTTAACCAAGATCCCGGTCATTGATCAATTTCAAATGGTGCCCACTTTATGGAGATCAAATTAAGCACAGTCAAAATCCAAACAAAACCTTTCAACTTTAAAGTCAGTATCAATCACAATGAAATTAAGGAACCTCTGAAGTGTATTCATTCAATCACAAATTCATCCAACTGCAATTGAAGTTCCGCTTATCACAACTGATTTTAAAGCACTGCAATTTGCAAACCAAAAGATATCAAAACTATGCACATGTTTTGTATTGCATGATAGACCATACTATAACTAGTCTGTCAATAAGATCACCTGTTCTGAGCACTGACTAGTATACTACTGCCCATTTGATCTCAAAATTCTTGTAATTGGTAATTGGTCGACAAAAGATTGCAAGCTTTCATTTTGTAAATTTGAAAGTCAATTCAATCATATTTTTTCTGATATAACTGAAACAAGGCCAAATGAATGGAAGTTGAGTAAAGCAGCAGTGATCATTCATTTGTTCAAATTGATCGGAGTAGATTCTAGAACAATATTAGACTAATTTCAATGATCATGTAAAAGTGATTGAAGGAACCTATTTAACTTTTGATGCATGGGTTTGAAATATGTCAGTTAACTTTTTGAAGAGAGACCAACCATCTTTTCAACCAATAAGGTTCAAGTAACAAATTAATGGAGTAATTCAACTGTGCGAGGAAAGGAATAGTCATGATTCAATTTTGTATTTTGAGTCTGCTGTGCTGGTAGTGGGGTTGTTTGCTACTCAAACTTTGTCTGCTGAAAGAGGTTGTTCGGATAGTAATCATTTCGATCAGTTCCAACACTGGGATACTATGATTGCACGGGCACTTTATGGCAGATCCTTCTCACTTCAAAAGGGACAATTTATCCAACAACTCTTTCACAAACCTACTTATGTTCAATTGACTTGATTTACTTTTAGCCAGGCAGTGGAGAAGTATAGACTGTGTATAGGAAGAACTTCGAAGACTGAATCCTGAAGGAATCAAAGGATATTGGAGTTTGCGGGTGTTAAGACAAAATATTTACAGAAACAACTTTGCCAAAAAATTTCAAGGGATACACCATGTTGAAAGGTATTAAAATACATTCATCAGATATATATGCTAGTAAAAAAAAAGGTATATGCTATCGAAGAAGAGAAGAGATCTACTGATAAATACCACCAGAAAATAGACACTTGGAAGTTTCCAATTGTAAAGAGCATTAAGCCCAAAACCAACTAATGACCACCACATGAAAGAATTGAATTATACCCATAGGTGATCCTAAAACATTCACCCACACTTTAAATAGAAAGCTGCTGGATGAGTGATTCTAACACACCATTATTGAAAACGCCTGATAAAACTCTAAGATTCAAAACTCTTGTTCAATTCACTCAACACATCGACACCACCACCATAACGTTGACCACCTCTTCTGTAACCTTTGACGGATTTATAAGTTGTGTTCCAACCAGTTGAGCTAGAATGCATTTGAGATTGATGTTGAGGAGGAGCAGTTGACTTTAACTTTGTGATACCTGGTTTACCAGACATAGCTTGTTCTTCCAATTGTCTAAACTTTGCACCTAATGCCTGTTGTAACTCAGCAGGATTGAACTTATTGATCGGCGTGTACATTATTCTTGGTCTTTGTTGCTGTTGTAACTGTTGCTGTGACTGTCCATACGATAACTGATGACCATATTGCTGTTGTTGATGGTGATGTTGTTTGTTGTTATTGTAGTGATTGTTGTTATCCTGTCTCAAAGCAGAGCTCCAAGGCTTTTGATTAGTTGCCATATTATATGCTGTGAATGGTTTATTCCCTTTGAGATATACTACAGCAAGATTACTACATCCCCGAGTATCATCAGTGAAAGTTCGTTCAAATGTCAGCCCGTGTCCCGAACCACTTTTCTGCCAAGGGTGTTCACGTGCCAATAGCTGGCTTGAGACTTGACTTGAGACTTGACTTGAGACTTGACTTGAGACTTGACTTGAGGGTGTCACATGACATGTGAGATATGTCACTTGGAGGCTGTGCGTGACACACCGCCACATGAGGCTGGGCTCTATGTAGTATGTAGTATAGGCCGACGGCCGTCCTTTCCTTTCTCCTTTCCCTCTTTCCCTGGGGGCCTGGAACTTTCCCGCATATCTAAGGCAGCTGACCTTGTGCAGTCTTATCTGCCCACACCACCGTATTAATGTTTGTACACCACACCCACACAGGAAAAGAAAAAAACACACTAGGTCATCCCCCAAAAACATACAACTCAACAAATCTAAATCCAAAATATATACAACAACTAGAAGAATGTGTATGAGAAACCCAACTCACGTTTACAACCACTCAAGAAACTCATCTACTCCTCTCAGTGATTACTCCATCAACATGAACATCAACGACTCAAGTTCATCAAGCAACACCACCCCAGATCCAGCCGATTTGTTAGAATTCCAACAACTGGAATTCGACCCATCCTTAGACCTTTCCAACATGGATCAATACCAATCTAAAAACTACAAAGTGAAACCAGTTTATCAGAAAATTGAAACAGAGAAACTCGGTGGCGAATCTAGCAATGAAAACGATGAAAACCCTCCTTCATACGACAAGTTATACCAAGCTCAACCTCGTTTGCCTGCTTACAGAGATTTAGAGAAAATGGAGGCTGGCGAATATATTGAAGATGATTCACAACAACTTACTGAAGAAGAAGAAAATGCAAGAAAGAAAGTTCATCGTAGAAGAATGATTCACTACCTTTTCATATGGTTGATTATGCTCTTCTTTTTATTTCCGTTTGATTCCGTTCCATTTGGTTGTGACATGACTGATGACTCTGATGAGTTTTTAGACCAAGAGGCGTTGACTTATCAAATGCCTACCACTTCAGGATTCAACAAGGGCAATATCGTTTACTCCATCACTTTCCCAGTTGAAGAAGAAGCACAATACGAGTCAGATACCATGTGGATTATCTTTTAAGTGTGAGTGGCAAAACCCATTTTTTGTTTTCATTATTGTCATTTATGATTCTGAGCGTTTGTCTTCCACTATAGGTATGATCATTAAGTACTGCGGATAGTTATATCTAGCGTACTCTTTTTTTCTTCAAATTTCTCTCCATGAATGCCTGGTTTAAGGTCCCAACATCATACCGCTTTCCCGTTACATATTCCGGATTATTTTATGTGCTCTTCTTCGAAATGAAGAGATTTTTCCCTCATTTGTTTACTATACAACTTTCTCCTTATGTTTTCCCTCTTGTTTTATATAAATGTCAAAATGCGATTTTTTCTTGTTTTTTTTAGAACTAGCTAAAAAATGTACAAACGTAGATAAAAATAGATTGTAGAAACATGTGAATGATATGAGACTTATAATTTTGAAGAAGTCAAACCCAAGTACTTGGCATGGTGAGCGGAATGTTCACCAGCAAATGAAGAGACGAAGTAATATGAGTGATCAAAGTCTTTCACAGACTTGTATTCAACATAACCATCCAAAACGGTACCTTTGCTAGCCTCAACAAGAGTTTCAGGTCTCAATTGACGTTGATTAACTTCAAATCCATCTTTGGTACCAACATGATATAGGATGGTACTCTTTGGACCATCATACTTCTTGATCAAATGAACAGGATCATACTCCAACCATTTAGATTTATCATCACCTAAATATCCACCGAAATTTGTGTGACCCCATGGAACTTCACTTGGGTTACAAATTGGAGCAAATGCAGAGCAACTCTTAAAAAAACCTGGATTCTTCAAAAAAAACATCAGAGCACCATAACCACCCATTGAATGACCAGTCACTGAAACTCTTGACAAATCCAACTTGGTATAGGCTTTACCCACAGAAGGCAACAAATCTTTCAAGATATAACTGTACATCTTGTAATTGTTACTCCATGGCTCTTTTTCAGCATCAACGTAGAATCCAGCAGCTGTACCAAATTCCCAAGAATCATCTTCACCTGGATTACCAACACCTCTTGGGGAGGTATCTGGATAGACAACGGCAAATCCATATTCGTCGGCATATGGTTGGAAAAATGCCTTTTCAGATCCATTGTTTGGATCACAGGTTAAACCGGCCAAGTATAACAACACTGGGATCTTGGTTTCAGTTGTAGTTGAGCCAAAGTATTGCTTTGGCAAGTATATGTTGACATTCATCTTGGTCTTGGTGATTGGTGAATCATGGGAGAGTTTGAGGAGTTTACCTCCAAATGACATAACCTCTGCGTTTGTTGTGAATGACATTTTTCGTTTGTTCAATAGACTGTAATGTGATCTGTAGCAGGAAAAGGAATTGATGCTGATTAGAATGTTTTGGGACACCTTGGAAAGAAAACCGAAATACTTATGGTTGACTGTAATTCTGGTATCGCTGGATGGATTTTATATCAGTGGATTCCAAAAAATGCGGTTCTCATTTGTCGAGCTGGCGGCTGGATAAAGTTGCCTGTTTAGGAAATTTCTTGGATTCATTTTTCCAAGCATTCAACAGTAGTTGTAGGTACACACCTATAATGCGGAGTAGAAACAGTAATAAAAACCAATTTAAATCGCACGTTATATATAATTAACAAGAAATCGAATTAGTTGGAATCATATATAAACAAGGGAAATATATGTAAGTGGAATTATAAAGAACGAAAACCAGCATGATATTTCAAGATATATCGATCTAGTAGGGTACTACTAGTCATGCAAAACGGAGAACAAATTAGTAAAACAACATATGCGAGATAGATGAATTGGGAAAATCATTTCCAAAATTTAGAATCATGTGAAAAACAAAACATGAGTATAAGCGAAAAGATCAAGCGACCTCATTGAACACATTCTTTTGATGATGTGATCTGTAAAATTGATATGAGCAGAAGATTAAGGCAACTACAATACCACAACCACTCAATCCCATACCTGTGTAGAATGCATCTCTGATAACTTCAAATGGAGAATGACCATGCTTTGCGGTATAATATTCCACAGTACCAGCAATACCTAATCCAATGGAAATAGAATAATTGACGACGACATTAACTAAAGAAGCAGCTAAACCTTGATGTCTCTTAGGCAAAGCATTGGATAAGATCATGATTCCTGAAGGGAAACTTGAATCCATACCACAAGCAGCAATGATCATACTTGGGAACTTTTGAGCCCAATATATTTGTCCACGAGGTCTTAATCCACTCAATAGGATTCCACCTTCGAAACAACACATTGAAACTAGCATGACTAATGAAGTTGGAACAAGTGGTAAAACTTTGGCAGTTGTGATACCAGCACACATTCCTGAAAATGCAGCTGGAATAAATTGAACTGCTGCAACTGCAATTGGTAAGTTCAGGACCTCATATGCGAATTTGAAAGTATAGAACAACCAAATTCCAAAACTTGACCAGCCTAGGGCAATACAACTCAAAGTGAACAGAACTTCTGTATTTAGAGGAGGAACTAAAGGAAATCTTGCTTTTCTTTCTATGAAACCACAGAGAACTAGAAACAACACACCAACAATCAACAAAACATAAACGTAAACCGTTTCCCATCCAACAACAGGACCATGATTCAATGCAAAATTCACCAAAACCAAACCCGTAACACAAGTCACTGAACCCCAAGGATCAAACATGGAAAATTCTATTTTCTTAGGTCTGGAACCTATTTTGCTAGGTATAACCATGAACGAAGTGAAAGCAACACATAATGAGACAATGCAAGTGACATAGAATATCCATCTCCAATTGGTTAGCTGAGCGAACAAAGCATCAAATAAAGCACCAATGACAAACCCACCAGGGGCGACACCTGCAAAAACAGCAAATGCCATATTTTTTTCAGGACCATCTGGGAAGTAATGACCTAAGATACCCAATGCGTTAGGAACAGATGCTGAGAAGGCCAAACCTTGGAAAGCCCTGCAAATATCAAAGAATTCAACTGATCCAGAGTAATATGATATTCCTGCTAACAATGAAAATAAACAGAGAACAATGTATGAAGAAACATAAACAAACTTGTAACCTAACAAATCACCAAATCTTCCAGATATCAAGATGAAAGTACCCATGGATAAAGAATAAGCAGCTGTCATCCAGGAGATTTCACCTGCGTCATCTGCAACTCCAAAACTCTTGGCAATGAAGTTTGAAGGAACAACAGTTTGAGACATCACAGCTTGTGATAAAAGTTGAGTCAATGCCATTGATATCACGAGCATGATCTTACGCCCTTTGGAAATCTCATCAAAAGTTGGGCTTGGAACATAATGAATCAACAGCTCATCCTCAACGGCACTCTGTTGTGTATAGTGACGTTCCAACATGTGGTTTGATGAAACTACACTTAAGTGTGATAAGTGTGATAAGTGCGATGAATTTGTGTCATGACGTTGTAAGTTGTCTTGTGGTTTTTCTTTTACCCCAGGAACGAATGATTGAATTGATTTGGATTCTGATGAAAGATTGTGTTCCATCTGAGTGGACTCAACTGTTGCCTCTACCATCTTGTTGTATTATTGTTTAGGTGTTTTTATAGACGTATAATATCCTATACTGAACTTTTCCGAGAAAAAAAACATAGCATGCATGTTGAAGAATGTTGGATACGTGCCTTGTTTGTATTTGGTAAACGAATTATTCTGCCAGAAGCTGCCGATGGAAATCGGGCTGACAAAGCTGACTAAGATGCATACACCGCGTTGGAAAGTTTAAATCAACTATGACAATATTTCGTTTGAAAACTTTGAAAGATGTAAACAGTAACGTATCCTTAATTAAATGTTTCGAACGAACTGGAACTTTGATATCATTACTTTGAGTGTGACCGATAGGACCTCTAGGACCCTTAACCTCTATGGCCTGGTTTGATGTATAAGGAATCAGGGTCGGCATGTGTGAAAATTGCTTTAGTAATTAGATTTTTCAGGATTCTTATATCGTTCACAAACATGATGGTCACCACGGACCTATAATAGTTCAGTCAAAATGAATCATGTCAAACAAAACCTTCAATAACTTGACCTCATACCATCTGGGATCTTCTCAATGATTTGATAACATGGACTTTTTAATACTTGTAGTAGCTTGCGAATTGAACGCACATAAACTACACTGAAGCAGCTTATAGAAATAAAAAATCCATTTGACTAATCAACATTTCAGCCACGATGGCACAGCAGCTGCGCCACTCTTATACCCACATGTCCAAAACCCGCAGAATGGCCGAATAATTCTAGAAACTGAACTAGAAGATTTCAAGATCTTAAATATCCTTGAAAGACGCCGACAGAACTGAGCAGTGTTCACAATCATTTGACGTTTCGAACAACATATCTTTCTGATTTATCGGAGAACAAAACATCTTTTATCAGGATTCAGGGTTCATATCACCAGGTTATCTTACAACATCAACAGCAATTGACAAATCCATCCTTTACCCATCCCATACTATTCTCATCTTGACATCCACTTAACACATATCAACAATCATGTTTCCTAACACTATATTGAACTCTTTAAGACAGTCAGTCAAGACAGGTTTTAAACAGAAGTCATCAATTCATACATCATCTGCTTTGCTCAATCAGTTCACTAGGTTATCAAGACCAACTTCAGCATCATCCAATAGTTTTCTCAAACTCTCAGCAATTTCCGGAGCGGCCTTAGCCACGACAGCATTGACATTGTATGGATTAGGTGACAACTTAACAAATGACGACAAACCAACTGATCTAGAGTCCACGATTGTTGTTGATTCAACTGTGGATCCATTCCCATTAGAGCTCAAGACTGAACTGACTACACCTTTCCAAATGATTGGATCAGGTATTAGAACAGTGACTTTTATGAGAATGAGAGTTTATGCTCTAGGGTTGTACCTTGCTACAGAGGATATACCTTTAGTTAAGAGAATCTGGCATTCTAAGTTCATCAAGTCATTTTATGAACAACATGATGGTTCTGATGCGAAAGGAGGCCTTGATCCAGAAGCGTCCCATGCTGAATGTTTGAAACATGGCTTGAATGATCCAAGAGTTTCCAGTATTTTAGTTAATAACTTATTGAACTCAGGTGTCAGATTAGCTGCTCGTATTGTTCCTGTGAGAAACACAGATTTCAACCATTTGAGAGATGGATTAACCAAGACGATCAAAAACAGTGAGTTATACAAAGAGTTGAACAAGACAGACGAAGAATCAGCTGAAAGATTAGCCAAGGGTTTACATCAACTACGTGATGTTTTCAACTCTAGAAGAACATCTGCAGCTACTAACTCAGTGATGGTATTGGAAATCATTGATAATGGTAGATTACAAGTTTCATTCCAACAATATGGCCGTCATGAAGGTTTCCATAAGAATATCGTCATTGGTGTTGTTGAAGAACCGCTTGTCTCAAAATGTTTGTTTTCTGGTTATTTGAATGTTAACAGACCAATGAATCAAAAGGCTAGAGATGCTTCTATTGAATCTTTGGTTGGCCTGTTCTAATTGCGTTTTCTTGAGTATCATGTGTCATAGTCGAATTTGATATCATTGATTGCTTTATGCCTTGACCCTTCTGTCTTTTATTTATTTTGTTTTTGTTTTCCATTATGTACATATGATCCACCCACTGAAAACTAAACTTTGTTATTTACTACCAAATAAAAATCAAGTGATACTTTCCTGAAATTATGATTATTGTTGATTGATTGGTCAACCTGAATATGCTGTCTCAAGCACATAGTCAGACAGACATCGGATTCGTATGGCTGGCTATACGAACTGCAAAAGAGTTGAGAGCTCACTATAATGTACTAGAACTTTCCAGATTAAAACCCATTCAGTTAGCCTTTCAAATTGACTGTACAGATAGGCTTCGATGCCACGGCTCAGGCTGATCAGTGATCAGTGATCAGTGGTAGAGTGGTGCCAAAGCTACAGCACCGACATGTCTTTAATAGAAGTTCATCAGAAAGAAAAACTAAACTACATGAAATACACTCTAACAGAATTCATTGATTGAATCCTCTTCTTACAATCTCGTTCCTGACTCCGTATACGCCCGTGTATACGTAGGTTCTCTGACATCTCCAGGACAGATATCCCTGTATATAAATAATCAGCGATTGAAAATTGAAAAACACGCACATGAAAAAACTTGAAAAACTACTATTTAGTGTCCTGAAGATATAGATCGAGGCCGTCGAATGTATATAAACAGGAAATGGAGAGCTTTTTATATATATGTAAGACCAAATCAAATCTATTTTATCACATGACGGACTGAATAGAGATCAATAAACTATGGGCTATGGGCATATTGGCTTATATGGTATGATGCGCCTCAGTATAACTTTTGACAATTTATTTTTTAGGATATTAATTTTGTTATACGCTTTCATAATGTTGCTGTATATATATACAGGAGATCCATTGCACTGTAGATAGTATATGTAGATAGTACATGTAGATGAAACCTGAAGTACTGTAAAACAGTACCGTGTACACATGAAAAAGCATAAAGATGACGCGGTAGAAAGTATTGTTGCAACGTAACTGGGGAATAGCACTGAATGGACTGGTCACGTGCCTAGATCCGCGTGTGTTGTCTCATATGTGATAACTTTCGGGCAGAACTCAAAACGATCCAAATTTACCTGGAATCAGAAAATCAGAAGATCAGGATACTTTACGAGCACGCTAACCCGATTGGGACACGGTTTGATCGATTTGGCTTTCCTTGAATTTTGGTAATTTTGGTAATTTTGGGCAGAACCAGCTTAGTCCCACTTCTCCCACACCACAACACAACACAACTAATTCTTCACACCTCAGACACTAAAAATTGCAAATCTAGCAGGGAACACTCAACAGGCACACAGGAAAACAAGAAGACTGGAACCATATCTATTTATCTTCAACTCTCAGACTCTCTTTTCTTGTTGTTCAGATCATACCGGCTTCACCACCAAAACTACCAAAACCCACAAATCCACCACATACCTGCTAGATGTCTTCATCCCCTATGGTTGACCGTTCCTACTCTTCCACAACAACAATCATGACATCCTCTCCATCTGACCCACGCAGTTCCTATAGTGGGCCTCCTTCTCCTTCAACTCAACAGTCAACAATCAGCAGCATTAACAAACAGTATATTATTCATCAGAGTAACGCGTTCATACAATTCGATGACGATACAACCATGACTGAACCTCCTATACAACAGGATTTGAAACCATTGCATGTCATAGAACCGGACCATTCAGACCAGGTAGACAAAGAAGAACAAATCGAGCCACAAAAACCTGACGTTGGAACAGACACGCCGGCACTGTTGAAACCTTTACATTTATCCAAATCTGCATCGACGGCAAACCTGTCACCGGATGAAGAACAACGTCAGAAAGAGCTGGTTTTAAGACTGAATACTTTGGTGGAAAACCTCAAAAGTTTAACGACAAGATACAAACAAACCGAAAAGGATCTAGGTAATGCATTAGTTGAAATGAGTGACAAGAAGCAAAAACTAAAACATTTGGAAGTTAAGAAAGTGGAAAAAGATCAACAGCAACAGAAACACTATCAAGAACAATTACAAAGACAAGCTATGGAAGATCAACAGTTAGATGCAGTCTTGGAGCTGGATGAACCAGAAGCTGATGTTGTCTTTGATGATCCATATCTCTTAAGTCTTTATGACCGTGTGAAACAAGAAGATGACATGTATTCAAATATGAAAGCCAACAAAAGACATTCCAAAAAGTTATCCAAGTCTTCTTTATCCAGAATGTCAAGTATACGGTCAACTAGATCTTCTATTAGGGATCGATAGTGGCATGTGGTAAGTCATGGGTAAATGCGGTTTGCCTTTCCCCTTTTTTCTTGCAGTTTTCAGTTCTTATTTTTTCTATCAAATTGGTTTGTTGATTGATCATGAGCTGTTATCAAGATGTTGCTAATTTGGATTGCAACAGTTCGTCTGGTATATTTTCGTTTTATTTTCCCGTTTGTTTTTTCTCATACATTTGGTCTTTGCTTTCGCCACTGAATGCTTCACAAGTGCATCCATGATACATCAACACACTTACAACTTATAACATATCAAGCACCCCAAATAATCGTTTTCAATTGCATTTGGTTTTTTATGTTTTTCTGTTTTCCTTTTTTTTTTTTTCGTTGATTGCCCCTTTTTGCCTTCTACAAACAAGTTCATGGTTTTTTTACCCAGAGTCCCGATTCCCCGGTGTGTTATCTATTCTTACGTCCTCATTTCTCAAAACCTTTCATTTTAAATTTGGTTCATTCTTATGATTCTTTTTCTTTCTTTCTATATCCTTCTTATATACACTGTTTTTTTTTACAATTGCCTTTTTCTTCTCCCACACATGTTTTCTTAGAATTCTTCCAATCCTATAATGTATTTCTTGGAATCCCACGCAAAGTTTTTGAGATATATGCCATAACTAAGCTGCTCCTGCTTATATGTAACCTTTTCTATAGGTGGAGGCGGCTTGTATAAAAGTCGGCCCATCTCGTCTTGTGAGATTTCCTTTCGTTAACACTGGCATTAAAAATTGGCGGATAGTACTATAGCTGACGTATCTGACCGTTTTGATTGCAGTTTCGAAGGTTCAACTTAAGTATAATTCACGGTTCAAGATCCCCATGAATCAATTGACTAAAAGTTTACCCCCGAGCCTTTGAAATCTCACCACAAGGTCCAAGGTCTTAAAGTTAATATACGCGTTGAAATTTGAGTGTCATGATTGATTGTACGCACGTATCACCGTTTACGTACTATATACCAAGTTTCAACGGCCTACGTACACGCTCACAAGTAGTACCTGTATGTATGCAATTGTACTATTTCAGGGGATTGTCCAAATATCCTGTTCTCCTTTAACGTATACATAGCTTGTTATACTCCAGTCCCGCGTGTTTCCATCACGCTATAGCATGTGAAAGAGTGAAAATGATAAATCTGAGCAAAGTACATCTCAACTTCATACATGTAAAATGTAAACTGATATATCAATTAATACTATTAAAAAAGCCATAAGAACCATATGAAATTAAAAATTGTTAAAACTATTAGAAAAACGCTGTACAAATTACAATTCCCATTTTTTGGTGGTGATAATAACTTTGCTGCGCCAGAAAATCAAAGGCGCAGCTGTGGCAAGAAAAAAAAATCTGATTAACCCATTCCTAGCTAAGTTTGACTAAACCTTGCACAATCTAAAACGGAACACTTCTTTCAAACCTTGACCAAAAGGAACACGAACACTCAATAGTTTATCACCTTCTCTTGCTCCTCCAATTAATTCATTTCTTTTGATCAACCAACCTTTTAAAATCAGAACAACAACACCAGCCATGAAATAACAGAGACCAACAAATATTGCAGGATGTTGATACTGTTCAGGTCTAGCCTTTCCACCAGCTTTCAATGCAATACCAATGATAGGAGAGGCAAAACCAAAAACACCAGCACTAACCCAGATAGCAGACAACATGGCTCTCATTCTTTTCAAACCTGTGATAGAAGCAGCTAGTGATGCCAAAGTCACCCACATTGTACCCATTAAGGAACCTTCAAATAATGAAAACACAATAACAGTTGCATAGTTTCTACATGGGATCCACATGGCAAAGGCAAGCAAGGCAGTTATCCAACTTGCAATGATGGTGATGTTACAAGGACCAATTTTGTCGCCGAGAACACCAACTATTGGACGACCATAAATGATACCCACTGCAGTCATTGTTGAGACAGTTGAAGCATGATGAGAATCATAACCTAAAGATCTAGTGAAATCTCCCAAGTTGTACATCAAAGTGACATAACCAAACATGGTAAACATAGCCCAAGCGATGATGGACACACAACCGAAACTTGTCCAAATTGCTTTATCAAAGACTTTAATCGTTGGTTTGACTGCATTATCTCTTGATTTGATCAAGATACAAGCAATCACATTGAGACCCAAACACATGATAGCTTGTGCTCTGATACACCATCCGATACCATGATTTTGTAACAATGGTTGATATCCAGAATTGTACACGATACCACCCAAACCAGATCCAGCGGCAGCGATACCCATTGCGATGTTTCTTTTCCCGTTTGGACCACCTGAAAACCATTGTGGAAGAGCAGCTGTATTAGGAATAGCGATTAATGCCAATGAAAACCCCATCAAAAGACCTTGTGTACAGTATATGTGCCAGAGTTGAGTAGCATAAGAGGCCAACATAAGAGCTAAGAATTGAATCAAGACACCTATTATAATCATTGTTTTCATTCCCAATTTACCTTGTAACATAACGACCAAAGGGGCAAATGTTAAACCTGAACCGAAACATAGTCCACCAATGATACCAAAGTCGATTTTCCCTGTTCCTGGATAACTGTCTGTTGTTAGATAGTATTGTAAATATAAGGCCCATGCGGAGTTGGCACCCCAAGTGTTGAAATTGAAAATCATGCAGGCAAAGATACATGCTAAACCCCATCCTGAAAATTTATCAGGGTATTCGAAAGGTTGGTTCTGTTGTAGCTTTTGCTGTTGTTGTTGAGCCTCTTTTTGTGCTTCAATATCATCATTTGAAATTGAATCTTCTTCCATTGGTGAAATATGAACCTTGGAATCAATTTTATGAATTGAATTTTCTTTTTGAGTCTCCATTGTTCTTGTTGTGAAATCTGTGATTGTTGTTTTCTTTCCACTGATTGATTTAAAAGATATGATAATGCTTCGATTGTTAAACCGTCCATTGATGATCCAACTTATACATTCTCATATTTCCGTGATCATGCAGTTAATTATTAAACAGAAATAGTAAGCTATATATACCGCCAATTCAATTCTGGTACATGGAGTCCTGTTAACCTTCTTAGTGTTTGAAAAATGATATCAGGAGAAGAACACTTTGAAAGCATGGCGATAATCGCTTCTTTGAGGCTATAGTCGGCTCTAAAGCGAGTACTCGCCCGAGTCTTTAAGCTAACAAGCGAGCTTGCAAGCGATGATGTTTGTTTGTTTACTGATCAATTAGATATGTACCCATCAAACGTTATATGGAAGCTATCGGACATGAAAAAGTTATAGTAATCTCGTTTATGCTAAAACTGTGGAAGTTTGCATGGTCTTAACAAAGGCTTGAAAGTTGATTTAATATGGCGAACTCTGAATTGTGAAAGGCGAGAGTCGGCCGTACCGCTGCCAGATTGTGGTTATGTGCGAGTTACAACTTACAGCCTACTCTATATACGCATCTTCTTGAAAACATTTCAGCGTACGTACAATTCACAAGAATCACAACGCAGAACCTCGATCTCTATAGACTTAACCGGTCAACACAGACACAGACACCAACATTCAAGAATATTCAGATGTTTTTGGATCTTTGAAAATATGCCTATAGACTACCCAAGTGAAGAATATTACAACGAGCACCTCAAACATGAGGACCGTTTGGTTTATGACACTGTTAATCCTGGTGTTCTTTTTTCCTTTTGAAGAAACAAGAATGCATTTATCCAACTTCCATCAAGAACTCCTATAATTTTGAAGGTCATCTGATCCTGAGTCCTGATTTCACTATAGACGGAAACGTACCCTTACATTCCAAGTTACCCAATCCCACATTTCAATCTGGTGGCTCAAAGACATTTCAATCTGTGTATCGCTAAATTCCAACCACTTTTTGAAGATTTGAATTCCATATCAATCAAACCCAAACAGCCGACAAACAGAGAAAACTGAAGTTTTACAGAAGAGTTGACAATCATTCAGAGAAAGAGGAGTTAAGAGCTTGAGAAACTAGAGGTTCATTCCACAAGTTGTCCAGTTGAAGTTATCGTTGTTATGGACATGTTAACAGCGTTATATTTATGAAATGAAGTCAATAGGTAAACACTATAAGAAGAACACAAATTGAGTATACCAAACAGCAAGGGTTTTTAGCTGTTCAAAAAGTGGTTCCAATATCATGTCAGACTTGGATGAAATCTGACCGAAGCCCAATCACTTATTTAATAGTTGGCTCCTAAAAGCATATGGGATAGAATGGGTTTGGCAGTAGCTGTTAAGCATGAAAATGATAACGAAATATTCATGTGAGTCGTCGATCGATCAATTCTTGAAACAGAAATTATCATCACGTTAAGTAAAGCTCGCTTTAACTAGCTAACTCTTTTTCAAATTCCAACTATGAAGAAGCGAATGATATATCAAATTGGAAATGACTGTTTGCAATCAAGCTCAATAAACTGTTGATTAAAGTCAACTTTACTAGACTAGAAGCTCACTGATCCTGAACATGAAAGTTTCATAACGAGGTATATTTAAACTACATTCGGTACAATTTCCTTCAGGCCTCTATATAACCTCTCCTAATTATAAATGTTTTTTTTCATTCTAATGGGGCTCATGACCAATTTCAATCCGGTATAACTAGGTATACGTCATACAATTTCCAAGATTCGTACCGTTTCCAACGAATTCAAGTTTCACTGAACTACCGAAATAAAGGCCACACACTCATATCTGAACAATTGAAGTACAAATTAACACCTCCAGTTTACCGCTATACAGCTAGTGCTATATCAACTTTGAACCACGTACGATGGGATATCACAACGTATACGTTGCTCATGAGTCATGACATATATATCCCGGCCGGCGGACTGGCTCTCAGTAGATGACTCGAAGCTTGAAGCTCGATTAATGTAAACATTCGACTTTCAGCCCTGTTCCTTTTAATAACTATAACCTATGTATATACGTGTACAACCACGATGAAATTATTAACATGAATTCATCTTCTATGTGTTTCTTTGCGATTACACTGTCATAGGTGGGTATATGGAGGCATGGAGGCCAGCCTACGTATTGTAGCTCCGAGCTGTTAGGCAGAAGTACTCTGGTGCATGCATGTACACGTGTTTACGTTACCCGCTATCCGTTATCCGTATACGCTGTGTTGGTGGGGGTGGAGGGTTTGATAATCATACTCATGCATGGTATTTGTATTTCGTGGCTGTGATTAGAGTAGGAGTAGGCCTGTCTTTTGATAATTTCAAGTAGTATACAAATGAAGTTCATGAGTCGGCCATATATGAGCTGGTTATGAAAGTCCGCGATCATCGTCTTGTTAATTTCGGAGATGAATGATTGATGGCTAATCCTCTAGCTTCTATTGGACATTATAATGGAGAGTAGTATATAGTGAGTGGGTACAACAACGTACAACTACTACTCCATCAATTAACATTTATTTGGAAGTCATATATGGGCAATGTAACTGTTTTAAGGTGGATAAAAATTCCATGGCCGGACAGACATCCCAGCCTAATGACATTTGGCGCGAGTACAACCCATATATCGCTAACTTGAAATAGCCGGTGTACTCTAGTAGTACTTTAGTAGTAGCAGCAGGCAGGGTACTCGTATAAAAATGAATCTCTTTTGCATAGAGTCATGACTTTGATGGTTGGTTCGGTTAACAGAGATCCATTGGGCATAGTTCAGTTCAGGATCAATAAACCATCGTTGTAGTACGTTGTTGTTAAGGTCCAGATTTTATAGGGCACATGTTAAGCAGAAGATGGTTCGTGGCTCATATTGGGGGGGGGGTTTGATTTGCACATGGAATTTTCGTTATAGAGATGCAGCCTGCAGGCACTGCGATTCATCGCTACGTTAAACCATGTAGACCTCTAGAGGAGGGGCATATAGATATCGTATTGATTGTAAGAGCACAAGATTATGGACATAACTGATATAACAGTCACACGCTTAATGATAAGATGATCATCACGGTATACCATAATTAGAGAAATGGGAGGCAAGAGGCAATTTGCAAAAGCGAAACGGAATATGTCATTCGAATGGCTGGCAGATGGTTTACTGTGATTCGTTGAGCCTGAAGCCCTGCGATAGCTGGTAGCAAATCTGTGAATTTTCTCCGGGTTTGAACTTTGCCTTCATACTCAAAAATTCTGGGGCTTCACTTTGTCAGGTGTGTGAGGGAATGCTGATGTAAGCTGTTTAGTAAGCAGCGCAGTATGTCCAGTGAATTTCCAGTGAATTTCCAGTACCCCGGAGATTCACCCCGCAAGAAAAGAATTCACTCGCTCGTCTCTCTTAAGAGCGCAAGCCAAATTATGTGATTTGTAAGGAAGGCAGCTCAGTGGTGAGTGGTGAGTGGTCAGTGCTAAGAGCTCATCGCCGTGATGACCGATCGATGGGTGGCGGCTGGACTCTGCACTGTACGTGTGTCCTCCTGGGTCCTGGAGATTTCAAATTTGCTGGTGTTTGTATGGGTAAACGGTGATCTCTGTAAACAACGGACATACAGCTCATACACTCATTTTCCAATAAATACCCTCATGTATCCCGTTTCTTCAAATTGTCTTCCATGTTCTTCTTAATTGGTTTTTCTTCCTGTTTGTTCTTAAGTCTACTCAAAGAAAGTCATCTCTCTTTACATTTTTAACTCTCACACACTCTCTCACATTCAACATAACAAACATGTCTGAAAAACATCAACCTGTGGAAACTGAATTAGTCACTTTGACCAGATTCGTCTTGGAAGAACAAAAGAAATATGCTCCAAATGCAACTGGTGAATTAACACTATTGTTAAACTCGTTACAATATGCTTTCAAATTTATCGCACACACAATTAGAAGAGCCGAGTTGGTGAATTTGATTGGTTTGGCTGGTGTTCAAAATGCCACTGGTGATGATCAAAAGAAGTTGGATGTCATTGGTGATGAAATCTTTATTAATGCTATGAAAGGTTCCGGTAACGTTAAAGTGTTGGTTTCTGAAGAACAAGAAGATTTGATTATCTTTGATGGTAACCATGGAAGTTATGCCGTTTGTTGTGATCCAATCGATGGTTCTTCAAACTTGGATGCTGGTGTTGCCGTTGGTACCATTTTCGGTGTTTATAAGATCCAACCTGGTTCAGTTGGTTCAATTAAAGATGTCTTGAGATCTGGTAATGAAATGGTTGTCGCTGGTTATACCATGTATGGTGCTTCTGCTCATTTGATGTTGACCACGGGTCATGGTCATGGTGTTAACTCTTTCACTTTGGATACTCATTTGGGTGAGTTTATCCTTACTGTTCCTGATTTGCATATTCCAAAGAGTAGAGCCATTTACTCTGTCAATGAAGGTAACTCCTATTATTGGGCTAAAGAAGCTCAAGAGTACATTGCTTCTTTGAAGAAACCTCAAGCTAATGGTAAGCCATACACTGCTAGATACATTGGTTCTATGGTTGCCGATATTCACAGAACTTTACTGTACGGTGGTATCTTTGCTTACCCTGCTGATGCTAAGTCAAAGACTGGTAAGTTGAGAGTGTTGTATGAATGTTTCCCAATGGCTATGTTAATGGAAGAAGCCGGTGGTAAGGCTGTCAATGATAAGGGTGAAAGAATCTTGGATTTGACTCCAAAGAAGATTCACGAAAGAAGTGGTATCTGGATGGGTAGTGAAAATGAAGTTAACAAGTTGTTGACTTTTATCAAGAAATAAATGGTTTACATTTGACCTATCTCATTCATCACTTTATGATTCCTCCCTTTTACATGTTATGATATCGCCCTTCCGTTTTTGTTGTCATATTATTCCGATTTCCTTACAGTTCCAATTTGCATCCCTCCGTTACTACTTGTAAACTAAAAAATACACAGAAAAATGACTTTCTTTTTTGTTGAAGTTTTGTATTCTTTTTTTTTCCGTTATTTATATAGCTGGGCCAGCTCCCTAATGTTTGTTTTCTATTGCCGTGTTTGATTTCTCATTAAATTGTAAGTTGTATTGTAAATCTTGGTAATTCAATTGTAGGGTAGTTGTTTAATGATTAGGGTGTGGTATAGTATGTATAAGGTATCTCCAAGTAGTTCTTGAACACAGTGGAGGAGGTAACCGTTTCTGTTATGCTGTCATTTTGGTGAATCTTTAACACTTATAGAATCTTTGAAAGGGGTCTATTGTGCAAGTCCGAATGGCGAACCAGTGGCAGAAGGAGTTGCAAAACGGCACATGTAACTTGTTTCAAGAATCAAGAAGCATTCCATAGTACAGTATATGGCTTTAAGGGATGAAAATTGAGATGGAAAATTGGAGGTCGTGCGCGGGCCAAACGCCAGGTGTCCTTCCTGCGTTGATCGAGTTCGTTGACGTGTTGATCTCACTATGTTCGAGTTCGAGTGAGGGAATGGCCAATTAATCAAACTGTCTGAAACGAAACGTACTCATCTCTTCAACAACCACACATCCACCACAATTCCCTTTTCCCTTCTTAACAACACTCCTCATCGTTCATCCCATCAACCACATTTTTGTCATCTTCCATATATCATCAATATCACAATGAGTTGTATGTTGTCTCCCACTTTTTCATCCAAGCAGATTCGACATTGAAATTGAAAAAAAAAAGGAATCTCCGATGTGTTACACGTTCCAACTTTGAAAAAGTTTACTAACATGCATTATCAATCATCTCAAAACACAACTACAAAAAAAAAATGACAACCAAAATTTGAATCATGATTAGTTTGTCATGATGATGATAATAATGGATTAGTTATTTTGTATTTGTGTGGAAAAAAAAGTATGATTTGAAAATTGTCGATTCTATTTATTACAGTCCGTGTGTTGGATTTAGTGAAACCTTTTACACCATACCTTCCAGAGGTCATTGCACCTGAAAGAAAAGTGCCATTCAACCAAAAGTTAATGTGGACTGGTGTCACGCTAATGATTTTCTTGGTGATGTCCGAAATCCCATTATATGGTATCACTTCAAGTACTTCATCTGATCCATTGTATTGGCTTAGAATGATGTTGGCCTCAAACAGAGGTACCCTTATGGAATTGGGTATTTCTCCAATTGTCACGTCGGGTATGATCTTCCAATTGTTACAAGGTACCCAATTGTTAACTGTCAACACAGAATCCAAAGAAGACAGAGAATTATTGCAAATTGCTCAAAAGTTATTCGCTGTCATTTTGTCAGTTGGTCAAGCCACCGTTTACGTTTTAACTGGTATGTACGGTAGACCAAGTGATTTGGGTGCTGGTGTTTGTTTGTTGTTGATTTTCCAATTGGTTTTCGCTGCAATCATTGTTTTGTTGTTGGATGAATTGTTGCAAAAAGGTTATGGTTTAGGTTCTGGTGTTTCTTTGTTCATGGCTACTAACATCTGTGAACAAATGTTCTGGAAATGTTTTGCTCCAACTACCGTGAATAGAGGTAGAGGTTCTGAATTTGAAGGTGCTGTTTTGGCCTTTGTTCATTTGTTATTCACTAAGAAGTCCAAGAAGGCTGCTTTGTTGGATGCTTTCTACAGAGACAATGCTCCAAACATGTTCCAAGTCTTGGCTACTTTGATTGTTTTCTTCACTGTTATTTACTTGCAATGCTTGAAGGTTGAATTGCCTGTCAAGTCAACTAGACAAAGAGGTCCATATGGTATGTACCCAATCAAGTTGTTCTACACTTCCAACATGCCAATTATGTTACAAAGTGCTTTGTCCTCAAACATTTTCATCATTTCTCAAATGTTGTACAACAAGTTCCCAAACAATATCGTCATCAAGTTATTAGGTACTTGGGGTCCAAAGCCAGGTACTCAACAATTGTTTGCCACTTCTGGTGTCGCTTACTACATGCAACCACCTTTCTCCTTAACTGAGGCTTTGTTGGACCCAATTAAGACTGTCATTTACATTTCTTTCGTCTTGGGTACTTGTGCTTTCTTCTCAAAGACTTGGATTGAAGTCTCTGGTACTTCTCCAAGAGATGTCGCTAAGCAATTTAAAGATCAAGGTTTGGTTATCGCTGGTCACAGAGAAACTTCCGTTTACAAGGAATTGAAGAGAATCATTCCAACTGCTGCTGCTTTCGGTGGTGCCACCATTGGTGCTTTGTCTGTTATCAGTGATTTGTCCGGTTGTTTGGGTTCTGGTACTTCCATTTTGTTGGCCGTTACAACCATTTACGGTTACTACGAGATGGCTGCTAAAGAAGGTGGATTGGTTAAGAATGTCACTAGTGGTTTCTCCGATTTTTAAATCTAAATGAGTGTCAAGAAAGTTTGTGAGCTAGTCTCTTCAATCGGAAAACATTTTGATCATCAATTAAAGAAACTCACGCTATCCACATTTCACATCCACACTTGTTTTTTTATCACGTCTCATTTAAACCTTTAAAAATCCTCAAAAAATACCAATACCACCAAATAAAAATCTTTGTAACACAAAAGGTTGAACTGTTTATAGATTTTCAGCTTGGGCTCAAACAACTCAACCCCCACTCCTCAAAACATCTACCTTATATATCTCATCAACAATTCATATTCGTTAACATTATCTACATTTTCATCTTTACCAATAAATAAGTATATCCCTTTTATTCATCTTATCATCAATGGTCCTTTTCAAAAAAAGTTTCATTTTTTTTTTCTTTTTTCTATTCACTTTTTAAAGTGTTTCGTTTGTCCACTTCTTCCTTTTTTTTCATTATAGTTTTCTCTATGTATTCTACTGAATTATAATATGCGTTTTTGTTCGTGTAACCCATGAATTCATCTTTTGATGCTTCTAAATATCATTAACGTTGAGGCTTGAGCTCATTAAACCAAAAAAGGGTACACCATATCAAAATATAAAGTACACCAAAACGAGGTAGTGTGACTACCAAAAATTCATTTAGTGCACCGCCAAGCCGCGCAATCCATAGATTGTTTTCATCAAACTGAACCCATCAACTTATCAACACTCCATCACCCGTGATTCACATGTCTTTGGTTGTTGAGTCGTTGACAAGACAATCTGCATTATCAACAACGTATTTCCCATATACAGAAATTCATAACAGCAAAACAAAATGGCACCATCTATATCATCCAAGAGAATCAGAAACATCTCTGTGTCGCGTCCTATAATTTACGGCAACATTGCAGAAAAAGTATCAGAAAAAAACCCATTACCACCATCATCACCATCTGACCACACACATACATGGAAAGTCTTTTTAGCGGATCCATTAGGCAACGATCTGTCACAATACATCAAGAAAGTGGTTTTCAAATTACATGATACCTATGTGAACTCAAGCCGATCCATTGAATCACCACCTTTTGAAGTTCATGAGACAGGATGGGGTGAATTTGAAATTGTGATTAAAATTTATTTTCAAAATGATTGTGGTGAAAAGAATATTACATTGTATCATCATTTGAAATTACATCCTTATCCTACACATGCTGATATTCAACGTGCTGGAGGTGATGAAGAAGCTGCGTTACGTATCGCTGCTGCTGAGAATGTCAGTGGTCATGTTGAAAGTATTCAATATGATGAGTTGGTTTTCAATGAACCTACGGAGAGAATGTTCAAGTTGTTGACTCAAAAACCTGGGTCCCTGTTGCCTTATAAGAGTGATAAGACTCCATTTACCAAGGTGGCTGAGAGAGAAGAACTAGATAGAATTGATAAGGCTATGGAAGAGATCAATAAGTTGGTGGAACAGAGACAAATTGAGTTTAAAAAGTTGGAAGAGGAAAGAAAGAAGATTGTTCAATTGTGATGATTTGTTCTGTTTTGAGGTGTCATTTAAAGGGTTTTGATATTGACGGTATAGGTATATATCTGCGTGAATGTGAAATCTTATAGGGTTGTTGAGATCGTATAAAAGGATTGCGGTCCCGTGTGAATTAAGAGAATAAATTGGTTTTTCGATGTGTGTAATGTACAATAAAATAGTGTGAATAAATAATATAAAAGAAAAGAAATAAAAAGAAAGAAGTAGCACCCATAGTTTCTTTTGTTTAACCCATATGCCAAATGCCAAATGAAAATTATAAAATTGAAAGCCGACGCAAAGCTCCAGGCCCATCAATCAACCATCCAAGTACTTGCAAAGCTGTAGCAGCTGTGATTGCAGATTGTTATCCTCTGAATCATCATACAAATGACCGTAATCGTAACCGAGCTTTAACCTAGCTCTTTCAACACCCTGGGAATCGAAAGCGACAACTGAGGTAAGAGGGAAAACACATCCACCAAGAGGATCTAACAATTTCAGCTGTTTTGCAATGTGTCCACCTTCATCCAGGAGAATAGGAAAGTCATAGTTGTTAAATTCATCGTTGTAGTTGGGAGTGATTCCTAAAAACTTGACACTTTCGTCGTCGTGACCATCAACATTTTTCTCAGACAACCAACTTGATCTTAATCTATTGAAACAAGAAGGAATGGTTTGGTCGTGTAATCCATTGAACAGAAGGACCATAACTGAATGACCAATCAATGATTTCATGTACTCTTTAGTGTCAATATGATCAACAGAGAGTCTAGCAGTAGAATGAGCTGGGATGAAACCGATACTAACAACACTCTCAAGGATTGAATAAAGATTCACTTTTGGTAATTCGGCCTGAGCCACAACAACATTGGGGATCCCATTATTTCTAACACGAGAAGAGTCTCTGGTGTTACGACGCTTGATTGAACCTGATGATCTACCTTTCATTGATTCATTGGCATGTATTTCTCTCAGTGACAGGAACGGGTAACTGATCTCGTAATCCATGTCTTGCAACTTTGGAGATGGCTCTTCAAAACGCCTTTTTTGACTGAATGAAAAATGTCGTGAAACTTGAAATTGCATACTTTTTTCTCTTCAAATAAATTTGCTTGTCAAATGAGTCTGTTATATGTAGTTATCAAAAGTTAGTGGGAAAATAATGGCTGGATTGATTGATTGATGGGATTTGGCGTTTGGCGTTTTGGCGTTTCAAGCCAATTTTCAAAGGTAGATGGGATAGGTAGTTCTGATGGAAAACAGTGAATTGTGTGTTGGAAAGACAAAAGAAGGAAGTTAGCAATGAATTGAAGAGTATATTGTGAACCTCTTCACTGTATACCTTCTTATAAGGGGCTCTAAAGTATGGAGTAGATGAAAAAACAGTTATCAGTTTGAGTAAGACAAAAGAATTCACTCCAGATGTCGCATGATGGTACATCGAGATTAACGAGTACCGAAAAAAAATAAGACGCCTCCCGCGCCACCACCGCCACCGCCATCGCAGAACTTCCCTATCAAAAATCAGCTGTGAATTCCCAAACATCTGAAAGGCAGCACTGTACAGGTATGTATGAATGAGCAATACATCATTACACGATTCAAGTCCAAAAAAAATCAAAATACAACAAACTACCTTCAAACACAAATACAAATAATACTCCAACATAAGGCTATTGAAAATGATTGATCCGGCACATCCCCCAATTGTGGCGATGTTTCTCACCAAGTTTGATGTCCATTCTGGTTACGATTTGAAATGGTTTAAGTCACTCGATGCTGAAATGTACCCTTCCAAAGGTTTGGAATTCAAGTCATTGCCTTCTGGTCTACATGCAGTGGAATCAGATACCATTTGCTTCACCCAAGAGAAGTCTGTGTTAGATCTGACCGCTTCTGCCAAACCATCATTCCTTTATGGCATGTCTGTGTTCAGACAAAACAAGGTTCAACAGGTTAGCGGTGCCAATGTTGATAGAGAAAAAGTGAAGCTGTTTTCATTGGGTATCTTAATAGATCCAGAAATACTTGAGAGTGGTGCTCAAAATGGAAGTTCCAATGTAAGTATTGGTGAATCAACTTGGAAACCAAAGGTTTACTCGGCTTGTTGGAACTATAAACACAAGTTATCCAAGCTACTTGATCAGTTTATGAAATGTGGTAATGAGAAGGCTGAAAAAGATTTCTATTCCAAATTTGAATTGTTTTATGATGATTATAGATCCAAGTCCAAAAAGTTTTCGATCCTCAATAAGAAACCAAAATCGGTACAAAGAGCACTAGCTGATCAATTGACTGCCGAACTGTCACAGCCTATACAGACGCAACCAAGCTCTAATGATACCAACAATGTCCACAACACTACAACAAAGACATCACCTGAATTTTATGCCAATGAAATGCTGAATACCGATGATTTTCGTGCAGATTTCTCTGCCTCATTTGATGGTAACAATAACGATCACATGATTGACTCTCTGGTTCCCTTATATAAGAGTTTGGGGCCTTTGATTTACAAAATTTGGAAAATATCGTTGTTACGGAAAAAGATATTAATTTACACACCTCACAACCCAACAAACTTACCATCAATAACAGATGTTCAGGAGACCGAAACGAACTCGGAAAAACCCATTTCTATTGGTGACATGGCCAAGTTTATTTACAGCATTTCATTGATTTCCTCAGTGCCAAAAGAAATAAAGACATCTTTGATCAAGTCGGGTGTTAAAGATTTGGATAAATTGGACTTTATCACGCCGATTTATAACCTGTGTGTTAATGATATTACATTCATGAAGACACTAAATTGTGGGTTCATTGGATCCACCACGGATCAAATCATACTTGAGAAATCAGCATTGTACAATTACGCTTTGAAATTGCCAATATCACCAGCTGCTCAGGTATCATTAAATGATTTGGATAGTACTCCTCAAGTGTTTAAATCAGGTGATCTTTCAAAGAAAGCAGAGTTGGCGTCTCAACGTGATTTCGAAAGATTTAAGATTGTTTATGCCAAACTATTCGGAACGGTTGATGACGATTATTCTGACTTTCCAACTCCCGATGATACACTCACTTCTGAAGTTACATCTGAATCAGCTTCAGTCGCCGCCACTGAAGAAACAGAGGTGGTTAGTCAACAACAAGAAACAATTATAAACGAAGAAACTTCACACCAACAACAGCAACCGACAGTGGAAACACCAGCTTCATCTACTCTACAGTCCAGAATTGGATCAACCAAATCATCAAACACTGCAAGAAGACAGAAAATTGACCAGTACAACGTAACGGTTGAACCAGTCACATTGAGAGAATTGGTCTGTAAAGGTTTGACATGGTGGGCCACAGCTGGTGAATCAACGTCACAGTATATCACAGAAGACAAGTTCCAAATTGAGTTGGATACATTTGATAACGATGGTTTGTTTTTATCCAGCAACACCAATAACAACAGTAACATTTCACGTGTTCGTACAGGAAGTACATCAATTGGTGGCCCAGCAAGCAGTTTTAAACTTACTAGTTTTAACAGTGATGCGGGTGTTACGACAACTGCCTCAAATGTTGAAGTTCTAATTGGATTAGTTGGATACTTCCAGAAGTTGACAATCAGAATGTTCAATATCATGATCGACATAATCAACAATGATCTGGCAGATATTTCAAACGAATACAACCTACGACAAGGTACTGGTGGTGTCATCGCATCCTCTACCCCTACTGATGATGTTTCGAGTTCACCATCTTTTGCTGATGATAGTGATGATGAAGAGCGTGGTTTGTTGTCTGGATCCAATGCTGTTGCCTCTTCCGAAAACCCTAAACCTCTTTGGATTGAGCTCCATGATATGTATGAAATGGGATTAGATCCTTATAGTGATTCAGATCGTGAGTTTTTGGTTGAATTTGTCAAGGTTTGGTGGAATAGAGATGTCAAGATTGGTGGTTTTTGTGGCAATTTGTGTTGTTTTTAGTTTTCCTTTTTTCTTTCAGAACCCTTTTGAGCATCATTTTCCCTTCTACGCGCATATTCTTTGATAGAAACTGTTCCCTTTAATGAATTATATAATCTAATTTTTGACTATGGTATGTCAGCCATGTAGACGATCGAGAAGATGTTCTAGTAGATAATATGATTATTGAATTGAGATATGTATATGAAAAAAGCTGATTATAAACACGCAAAATCGAACAAGGGAAATATAGAGAAAACGCCAAACCGTAGAGAAATAAATATGATAAAAACACCCAACAAGGGGAAAATAATAAGGAATAACAATATGAGCCTTAAGGAGATAGAGTCCGCTTCCAAAAGCAAAACTAAAAAAGCTGAATGAGTGAAATCATATAGCAAGAAAACCTAATTCTTACTATCCTGTCCCATAGCTTTATCCCACACAGGTTTCGTCTCGGCCTTCCAGTGATTGAATCTATCCATGGCATTGGTGAAATTGTCCAATCCAGGTCTAACATCTAAGAAGAATGTAGGCATTCCATCTTCATCTTCAGGGCCACCATAGTAATCAATAACATATCTGACAGGAATCCAGTTACCATTACCATCACTTCTCAAAACAGTCCAATCATGTCTATCGAAGGGCAACTCAGTGTTGTACTTGTCTGGGAAAACCTTACTCAATTGATGATAAATCCAGGCTCTTGGAGTTAATTGTTTAGGCTTACCTGTAAACTTTTCTAGTCTTGGTTCCATCTTAGTTTCTCTAATGTATGGTTCCTCCCACTTCAAAATCTCATCCCATGCACCTTCGTTCAGGAAATTGTGTATGTTCACCATGGATTCGACGGCATCTTCTGGAATATCACCTTTACCTTTTCTTAACATGGCATTCAACATCTGTTGAGGGGATGGGTATTCCCACACACCTTGGTTGGTGTCTTTACCTCTTGGAATTGTTGAAAGGGTCTTCTCCGTAGGCAAATCAATTGTTTGACCCGGGGCCTTTTGTGTTGATATAGTGTATGGCATGTTGTTTAATGGGTTTAATTCATCATTTGAACTTTCAGCAGACACCACTGGACATGCTGCTGGTTTGAATTTTCCATGGTCAACGGGGCATTTTGCCTATTTTTAAGTGTTGATAATAGGTTGTGATTATGTTAGTAAGCAGATTTGAGGTGGAAGAGTTTGTAGTCGAGTTGATGCAAAACATACCAAAGAAGTGGCGGAAGCAGCAGGAGCAACAGTTGAAGCAGTAGTATCTTTATCAGCCCAAAACCAACCCATTATGAAGTATTAATGATGAAATATATGATGTTTTCAGAGAGTGTTAAATACAGAGTATCCCTCTTATCAGTGGTGAAGCTTTACCGAATCAACACACGAAAAAAGTAACCAGAAATTTACTCAAAAATTTGTTGTGTGGTGCACGACCCAGAACCATTATTTTGGCCGATCAACAAGAACATTGAACTTGTTCATTATCTGGTATAATTGGCAATCAGAAGTTTAACAATCCCTTTAGATTTCCCAAAAATTTAACATTAGCCCAATTACAAATGTCAGATATAACGGAAACAGAAGAACAAGTCATCGCCAGACACAAGAAAGAAACCAGAGATTTGGTGGCCACCACCACTGGTATGAAGAAGCAGGCATCAAAATCCAAAAGAAAAGAAGTTATGAAAAAAATACAGGAAATGGAAACGAATATGAAACAAAGACATGCAGAAGAATTGAAAAATGTGAAAGCAAATGGTAATCCTAAGCCTGAGGAGGCTGATGAGGAAGATGATGATGATGACGAGTTTTCTCCAGAGAAATTGTTAGCTCAATTAGAACTCGAGAACCAAGAAAAAGAGAAAGAGGCTGCTGAACAGAAACAAAAGAGTCAGCAACAGAAACAACAGCAACAACCAAAGAAGAAACGTAATAGACAAAAGGAGAAACTGGCCAAACGTGAAGAGGCAATGAAGAAACTTCAAGAAGAAGCCAGATTAGAGGCAGATGAGCAACCTGACCTCCGTGAAATTGAATTGAAAAACATAGATCAACTATGTCAAATTGCACACCTCAAACAACATGATATTACACCTGATGGACACTGTTTGTTTGCATCTATTGCTGATCAATTGAAACTAAGACATGGTATCGAGATGTCTGTTCAAGAGTTGAGAACAAAGGCGGCTAATCACATTAGAAAAGATCCAGATACTTTCATTCCATTCCTGTTTGATGAGCAGACCATGAGTTTACGAGATATCACTAGCTATACCAAAGAGTTGGAAGAAACCACTATGTGGGGTGGTGACCTGGAAATTTTGGCATTGGCTAAAGAGTTTGATTGCCCAATAAGTGTGATGATGAGTGGTCGTGCTGCTTTGAAGATGAATGAGGCCGGTCAGCAACCTGAATTGAAGTTGGTCTACTATCAGCACAGTTTTGGTTTAGGTGAGCATTATAACTCATTACGTGATGCTGATAAATGAGTAAGTTGGAGGTATTAAAATCTCATACGGGTCTTGGAGTTAATAGATATTTACAGTTTTAAATTACGAAATGCAAAAGTTTAATTATAATACAGGATAAATCATACATGATTTGTCTTTTTGTTTATATACAAGTTATATGCAGGGGCATTCTATAAGATCATTTCTTACTCTTGGCTGCAGCAGCTCTGAATGTGAGTAAATCTCCGTCTTCGACGATATAATTCTTTCCTACTCTTTGAATCTTTCCCTTACTTCTCAGCAACTTTTCATCAAATGGAGGTTTTAAGTCACGCAAATCATCATACTTGATCAATTCGGCATTGATGAAAGTCTTTTCAAAATCAGTGTGGATCACACCAGCCGCTTGAGGGCAAGCTGTTTGTTCCCTGACTGTCCATTGTCTTGCCTCGATTGGACCGCAAGTGTAAAAACTAATCAAGTTCAAACTCTTTCTCATTTCTTGGATGGCTAATGGTAATGCAGAGGTTTCATGAGTTGAATCTGGGTCTTGTTCATTCAATTTGGTCTCATAATCAGCTGAGAATAAAATCACTGCGGAACCAGGGGCATTCTCGTCTACCCATTCTTGAATTCCTTCTAGAAATTCATTTGATTTGGATAAATAATCTTGCTCGTTCACATTAACCAAAAAGACAGATGGTTTGGCAGTCAATAAAGTATGGGCATTCAAGGCATCGATTTGTTCATCTGTCCAATCCAACTTATTTCTAACTCTTTGGCCTTCCATTAAGTTTTCGTAGGCAATATTCAATGTTTCTAACTCACATTTGAATTTTGCAGCTTCAAGAGTTTGGTGACCTCCTGTATTTCTTAATTGTTTGGTGAGTTTTTCTGTAGTATTTTCAATAAATTCCATATCTTTAAGTAGTAGCTCATCTTGAACAATAGTTAAATCACGAACGGGATCAACGTTTCCTTCAATATGTGTAATTTCTTCATCTCTAAAGGCACGAACAATCTGGAAAATACCGTCAACAGCTCTGATATCAGCCAAAAATGCATTTCCTAACCCCTTATTATCTGACGCACCTCTCACTAACCCAGCAATATCAAAGATTTTCAAGACTGATGGGATCTTCTTCTTGGATTGATATAAATCAGCCAAATGGTCAAGTTTGGAAGAAGGGACCACAACTCTTGCTTCAGCTGGTTCAATTGTTGCAAATGGATAATTGGCTGGGTTACCTAGCTTACTCTTTGTAATCGCTTGGAAAAAGGTGGACTTACCAACGTTGGCTAAACCGACAATACCACTTGTTAAGTTGTTTGATGGTCTTCCTAATAATTTTCTTGCAGACGTAGATTTTTTTGCATGGTGGGGGGTTGAATATGATCTGAAGAAATATCGTATGAGGTGATTGTTGTTATGAGAAAGTTTCATTGCTTATTATTAGATATTGTACCACAAAAGGAGTCTGGAATATCACTTTTCAATCTGGAGAACAAAACTGAATTTGAAAAGTCTGTTTCTGTAAGAGTTTGTACATCATATTGGCCGTGTGGATAATAGGTACAGTCTTAATACACCACAGCTTGCAGACTGCAGTTTGTGAGCGGTTTCGTCGTGTGTGAAAATTTATGTGTAATTTTTCAGTGGAGTTGGAATTTGCGAAGATTCAAAGGGAACCCATGAACTTGTTGGTTCTAACTTCAAACTTCTCTTCCTTCCATAACAAGCAATGAATGTCACTATATACATCTAAATTTCCTTTCCAGCAACTGATATTCACCTCAGGCGGAAGAACAGATCTCCAGAAAAATCATAAATAAGCCCATGTGCAAGCTGAAAGTTGACCAAATATAGACTTTGTCATGAACGTATCACTTCCATAACAACAGCTAGATTACAAATGATTGAAATCCATAAATTGGAATGGTACTGGTTATATACCACAGCAACAGCATGGACTTAATTCAACGTCTACAATTATAGTTAACTTTAACACATCGATCGAGGCACAAATGTATAGACCACCCACAAAATATGGGTCCACAAAGTCCATCAAATCTTCGCTGAAGCCTGAGACGCCTACGATATCGTCAGATTTTAACATATAGCAGCAGCCATGTGTGTCACATGTATATATGCAGCATGAATATTCACTGAAATTACAAACTCGATTGAATCCCGTATATGTGCTGTTAAGTAAGGGTGAAGCTTTTTTCTATACAGACTCGTCTGTTCTCTCGGCCGTTTTCCCACTGCATTAGTTATTGAATTTTTGTTCTTTGTTCCATGCCCAGGTCTTTCAATCCAGATTGCATAGGCACTCCTTTGCAATGTTGACCAATCAAGCTGCATAGTGAAATAGGAAACCGTTCATATTTTTCTAATATTCCAAATTCCCATCGGAGTTGGTTGTCCCAATCAAGCTGTATTACAGCATGTTCCTTCCATGCCAGTCATTTTCATTAGTCGAAGCCGCCACTCGAGGGTTCATCAATTTGACATACCCTATATTTAATAGATGATATTTGATCTGATAATATATTAGAGAGGAATGGTTATATTCAAATCTGTTTGAAATCAATAAGTTGAAACAGTTCAGATATCGATTCTATGGTTCTCATATCAGGTCATGGCTTGTTGCAGGATCTTACTCTATCCAGCGCCGAAAATCACCTTAATATGATCGGTGCAGTCACACCTATAAGTTTCTGTGCATGACCTGACCTATTCATATGCCCTTCTAATGCTTTGAGTTACAGGCGCTGGCCATTTCATCTTTAACTCTGTTTCTCTAGCGGATAACGGATAACGGATGACCATTGTTTTTCATTCTCATATACAGCTTAGGATTTGGTGCTCAGCTTTGTGGAGGATAACATTCCTATCTCGGTCTATTTCATATACAAATAAATATAGAATGGTCAGCCATCTCCAAATGTATATATGATGATGTGCCCAATCTTGAAGAATATGAGGTCTGCTGCTTGAGTTTTATATGACACATGTGCTGATTCCAGAACCCTCACATTAAGCCCTTTTCTTACTCTAGATTTATGGGATGCACTCTCCAATCCATATAAGTAAGCTCCTTTGGTTTGAGGCGACTGAATCTTTTTAACGATCCCATTTTGTTTAACCTCTGGAAATTTTCGAATCTTGCCAGCTCTACTATATAGCATCATCACGTTAATTGGTTTTAACAGAATCATATTGATAATATCTCACTGTTCACAGCCCTCCATGCAGTCATAACAACACCTCTTTAGTCTTCCCCTAATTTGACACAACACAAGAAAATGATCTGAAGTTCTGAACTGGATCGACTGAATACGATCCGAGGTTCGTCGCCTCCACTAGTGGCACTGCCCCTGACGACAAGATATTCTTCACTATTACTCAATCCTTCTTTCAGTTAGTTGAACATGTTGAACTTACCTTGATTAATTGAAATTACATCACTACCTTCCATGAGGCACCTACTCCTCCCAATTCCCTCTCAGTTTGATGAGTTTCCACTCCTGTTTTTATTCCTATAATGTCGAAGTTCGATCAATCGCATGTCGCTAATCATAGAAGTTCGATGCATCCTCTGCAATGGCGTTCAATATATTCACTTAACGATACATAATCACATATTATGGATCTGGATAACAATTATGGGTATATAGAGTCAATTTGGGCAGCTTGAAAGATCGAGGTGTACTGTCTTGAGCTTTCATTATGATTTACAGTTAATCCGGTGTTCCTGGGTATATAAACTGGAAATGTAAGGATCCAAAGTGAATGCTATATAAGATTAAAGGCGGTTCATTATTCGGGTATAAATGTCTGAAGAGATAACCTCCGTTGATTGGTAGATCTCATAGTGGGTTGGCTAGTCTCTACCATGTGGCAATTTCGAATCATTTTTCCATATATGAAATGCACATGTTTGCTGTTAATATCCAAATCTGGAAGGTTAGCACCTTGTTAAATGCCGAATAATTGGAGATGTTGCCATTGATGATGAATTTGATTGAGCTCTCGAGCTAAGATTGAGATCAATCCTAGTTGAGAAACAAATGAGCTGGCTTCTATATATACATAATTGTGTCCAAGTATTATTTCGGTCTCTCAAGAATCGCCGGATGAATCAGGAATCAATTATTTAGAGCTGACATTAATGTTTCCATAATTATCGATCGATGCTTCAGTCAGTTAACTTAGCTGATTGTCAATAAGTGACGTGTATACATGAACTTTGAAATCTGTTAACGTTAGTCAAACATATATGCCTCTGAATACTGCAGGTCTAATTAGTAATTACAGATTCTTCTTTTATGATTGATCATCGATCCCTTCAACATTTTTGATACCATAGATGACACATATATGTCTAAAAAATTTATGATATCGATCAAATAGATGGTGCCTGCAGTACGCCAAAACTCGACCATGCGAGCTGGATATTCTCTACGTGTTCCATCTTCTTGAAGATTAGATCAAACCTACTATAAGATATCTATTTTTTTGCACTTTTGATTGCCCACCTTACAGTATATAATATTACTATCGATCGATCAATGCTCGATCTGAATCATTTTGAGTTCTAACGTGTCATCATCCTCCTGAGTCCTATGTACATCATGCCCATATTGTCTGCACTATAATAAGACGTTGATTCGACTAACTATTCAAAGCCGTACGTTGATTCATATTTCAGCCATCTATTAAATATATATATATATTTATGGAATTCAAACATTCTGAGGCCCAGTTATGGATATCAAGATTGTATTATCAAAAACATATGGTCTCTCTCTGCCGCGTACGTATATAAGATTGTCCGAATATTTTCAGCGTTCACGAACAAACTCCAGCATTTCGAAGATTGATCAAATTGATCTTTATATATGAGCCATGTGCAAAACTATTGCACTGTATTTGGCAATTGGAGGTTATATAGAACTCGATCTGCCTTAAAGCTAAATACAACCTATCTAGGCAATAATATGACGTGAAATATATAGCTTTCATCATATGGCCTATACTCACCGGCCCCTTCAAATGTGTTCAAGGCAAACCAAGAATTTCTCCCTCGATGATGATCATAGATTCGATGATGATTCTTGATTCACATATATACTCAGTAATTGATTTGAATTCTCCTCTTAAACAGTGATATATAGTTTGATCCTTGAACCATGTCACTATATAGGGAAACCACATATAGAGAGTAGAAGTCATCAACCCGCAATTAAAAAATGGAGCCCTGGCCCTGTAAGGCCGTGAACAAATTTGCATATCTAAAAAAAAACCAAATCAGGCAAGCTGCTTGTCCAGCAGGGATCAATTAATTTTATATATCCTTTTTTCAACCCTCATCGAATAGTACGTACTTCTATTTTTCACAAAAATAAGGAAAAGTTGTATAGATAATTTCAACGCTGTATCTATATTATTTGTCGAAGTCGAGTTGAAGCCTATTCATCCATGATCCTTCGTGGGTGGGTCCACTTCTCCAGCTGTTTAGTAGTCTATCAAGAGTTGTGATTCTAGCCTCTTAAACTCTTTAATGAAATTTAAATAAACATGTTACCTACATTTTTCATGAGTACACGTATAGTAACGGGTTACCGTCCAGATATCCGATCGAACAAACGTTAAGGCCACCAAGCAAGCTCTCGATGTTTCCTGAGTTGAAAAATTGCCGGATATGGCTCAAAAATGGATGAGCTAGTTAACGATGGCTTATGTCGAAGATCAATTTCAAACTCTCATATACAGGAATCTGACCTGACATGTGCATTCTTACAGTAACTTTCCTTTTTTGGTTATGATTTTGATCAGCTGAGGTTCTTCAAAAGTTGCAGTACGTGTGCAGGTTTTAGTCGAGCTCTGCCGGGATAGATTGTTGATTGTTGAGCGTCAACTAAACGATCGAGACCCGGCCGGTTGACAGACTGACTACGTATAACTGTCTAGATCATGACTGACTTCACAAATTACTAGAAATTTGAAGTTTATATGCTACTGTGATATATTTTAATCCAAGATCAATTATTCAATTTTTCAATCAAATATTTGGAAAAAAGCTGATCGATCGATGATATGGCATGCCTAGATATCTATCGATGGTTTATTGTGCCACTTTTCATAGCGGAGCTGTGCGAGAAAACAGATAGATAACTGATCACGTGCCAGTGGAAAAAGCGATGATCTTGAATTTTTCAAAAAATTTCAGATTTTTCAAATTTCAAACTTCTCGAATTTCTATATGATCTCAAGATATCCGAGTTTCTAATAATTTTTTTGTGGGGTGGGCCGTGGCATGAGGGTTACTTAGTAGTTACGCCGGTATACAGACAAAGAATCGAGAATCGAGATATGATCCACACCCACCAGTAAAAAGTCATTCTTTACATGCAAGAGCTAGCTTCAATGAGAGAAACTCAAACGATTTATTTGAAATTTGAATGCAAAGAGATGATGTATATTGATGATGTATGTATTCGTAAATGAACGTTAAGATGGAGAGCAATGAATGATGATCATGAAACATGAAAATGAAAGTATGAGTGGAAAAAAAAATAATGAAAATGAACGACTAGAAAAAAAAACTATATAGGAAACAAAAAAGAAAAATTGATAAGAGAAAGGATAAAAGTGATTCATTTGAAATCAAGTGTCCATCAGTTATTTCGCTTAACTGGTAAGAAGCAAAGATATGTATAGCAAGTTAAAAGTTAGCAAAATGGTCCCTTCAATGTAAACGATTTAGAATTCAAGCAAATCAGAGAGGTTCATCAAAAATGTTGTAGATGACAAGTTGATATTGCAAAGATATTGTTTTTTTGTAATTTTTCTGAATGTAATGACTTTTTTTTTTGTTTTGTGTATGTGGGATATATTTATTAGTATGCAAATTAGATGACAATGCGAATGAGATGAATCATAAATGAAGAAGCAAATGACTTGTTGGGAAATGATTGAAAATGTCCAAAATATTATGAAAACAATTTTGATATGTTAATGTTCTATGTTGCTGTGCTTTTAAACTGTGTTTTGTTGTTGTTATTGACTGATGTTGAGATCGGATAATTAATGACTTAAACTCTTCTTCTTTTCAAGCATTTACCGGCATCAAAATCTTGGGTGTCAGCAATCAACCCAAGATCATCAGCAATATAAGTTGTGACAGATTTGCTAGCAAATCTAGTCTGTGAAAGTGGCATATTGGAGCTGAAAGATTGGGAATGAGGCAACTGGACAGGCGTTGACACCTGACAGCTATCAATTAAATGTGAGACTGCATTTCCACCGCAGCTTCCCGAATAGACACTGGAAGTTGGAGTAGTACCTGGAGTGATCATACAACCACTTGCAACGGCATCCAAATGGATTGTCTTGAGCATTGGCCCACTGAACTTTCTTGAATTGGCGACAGGTTGCACATGATTGATAGGTGGGGATGGAGATGACTTGTATTGAGAAAAACATGGGGATCCAATCGGGGAAAGAGGATAAAAAGTGAAATCTTGAAGAGGTGATTGAATACCACGAGTAGAATTTTTGGCGGCAGCAGCTGCGGCAGCTTGAGCTGCAACTTCTTGTCTTCTTTGTTGTTGATCCAAGTAAGTAGCCAAGTTCGTTAGACGTTCAATGACCACACTAGTGTAGGAACCATGTCCATTTTGAGATTTAGAAACATACTTGGAGTTAACAATAGCAGGAGTATGAAGCACAGAATTCAATAAGGAGGTTTCTAGATCATCAAACTCAGAAGCATTTGGTTTTGTACTTTGTAGTGCGGCATCAGTTATCACAATAGCTGCAACAGCGATGGAACTTGGGGAATAGTTGAAGCAAACATCAGAATTAAACTCAGCAAGTTCACATAAGAAAAGAGAACCCAACTTTCTATCAAAACTGTCACTCTTTGTAGTATCCAAGAATAGATCCAAGAATGATTCAGAGGTGGCATAAGACAAATTCCAATTTAGGGAAGTGATGATTTGGAACTCCATTTGTAAGAAGCGAGGCTTCATAGAGATGTTATAACCAGCATGCTGTATGAGAGCATTTAACAGCTTACCTCTTGGTTTGTTTTCATTATATTTTGAAGCAATCCATAAGCAACAGTAACCACACATGATATAGTCTTCGTAGGCAATCTCGTTTCTCGAAGTGAATCTATCCAATAAATTCACCGCGAGGGAGAAAGTAGAAACAGAGTAACCGAGCCTTCTGTTAGCATTAAAAAGCGGGCTCAACACCACACTTCTTAAAGGTAGTAGTTCTCTTTGTAATGGTCTTGGAGAAGGTTCTTTATCGGCCTGCATCTCCAAATCCCGAAGATGGTTATGGATATCGATCTTGTATTGCTGTATGGTGTCCTGATGGGTACGTCTTTCCATAAATTGGACAAGAGCTTCACTTTTTTCAAATATTTGAGACATGGTTGAGTAAAGTAATAGATACTAATTGATATAATGTGAAGGAATGGAGTGTATTGGTCGAAGATGTTGAGAAGGGAAAAAGGGGAAACGGATTTTGCTCTTTATGAGAATGCTAATTGGGGGAGAAATAAAAAAAGAAAAAATTAATACAGCGGTTTATAACAGAGAATGACAGAGTATTTGGAATATGATAAATGCAGAGATGATACTATATTAGAGTAATATAGGAAGCCAATTGATGGAACATGAACTGACAAGCGGAGAGAGGATGGGGAAAGGGAACAGGAGGGAAAGTGCTGGAAGAGGTTCTTTTTTGACTGAAAGAGTGACACCCAATTGAAATCTAGCAGAGAGCAGATGAGGAGGAGAACCAATGGTCAATGTAGGTGTTGATGTTGTGAAGGTGGAAGACTTGAAGAAAGAAAAAGAGAAAAAAGGCAACGGAGGACGGTCTTTGTAAGAGGGCAAACTTGTTGGAAAACGGCAGAGGGCCAGAGATATATAGCAGCTGGAGATTCTCTACTTAGGAAGAATGGATCGATCATGGTCAGGCACAGCTCTCGCAGCTCACACAGCTCACACAGCTCTCACAGCTCTCAGCGCAGTCAGTCCACAGCTTCGATCGCTGTAAGAAAACCCTCCCTTCCATACGTTCCACAATCAATTAATAAGATCGCTCAATTCCTGCTCTAAAAAGAAAATTTTATTTCCCGTACTAATCCAATCAGCTCCAATGAGATCTTCCCTCAACCGCCGGGCCGCACCACTTGCCTGCTTCTTCTCAGATTCTTCTTTCCCGCTCTTGGTGCGGCGTGTTTCCAAAATGTCACTTTATTTTTTCTGACCATTACTCATTACGCAGATCAAATTATTAGGACCGGAAACTATTTTTCAACCGCAGCCGGAAACCCAAACCTTCGATCTAGCTCTTTCTAATTGTAACTCCGCAGGAGGTGGGCCAGATTGAATCCAGCTCTCGTTAAACTTAACTTAAACCCCTTTCAATAGTTTCGTTTATGCTGTAAAGTACTAGTTGGATCATATGTGGTCTATCTAAATACAAATGGTGTTGTAGTCTTTCTCTATGTCGAACCATTCTTCAACGAATCCTTACTACTATGGAAAAGGATGGTTACTAAATTATCATTATCAGGCTAACGTACTGCTGCTACAACAACAGCACAACACAGCTCTCGTTTTTTTTTTCAAATCTTTCCACCTTCTGTATTGCACACATCCTTTCAATCCTGACACTTCCCACTCTAGTAAATATATCGGCTGCTATGACTACAAACGTTGTATAATCGTTATATTGCAATATTAGACCGGTCAACGCTCATGTTGAGGTGACCTAGTTTAAACCAGCTGGCTTAGTGGTGATTCTTGGCTGTTGTAATCCCAACTTACGTTGCCTAATCTGGTTTCATTTAACATATCCCTTCTAACATGCAAATATAAACTTCACACACGTTGCCAACTGCCATATGATTTGGTATTGGAATGAAGGTGATGAATCATCATTGATGCTTGTTCAGTATATAAGCTCATGTGGAAGATATATGTTAAAAGCTAGGCACATTCTAACTCAATAAATATTCCTTCAAGTGCATTCTCATGGGAGATGTGGATGAGGATATTGAAATGGTTAGTTTCCCTGCGAAAAAGAGTGAGTATAACCCTCATTTCGATATGGATGGCATGCGATCGCCTAGTTAAATCTTAACCTTGTGCGCTATATATAGTCCGATGCCATATTGGACTCGTGGAGGTTTGATCATTTCCCTGTAACTCATAAATTCAGAACAAGGGTATTTTTAATCTCGATTCCGGTTTCTTACAATCGATCGTTTTATATCAATTTGAAAAACGTTGACATCTGTTTTTTTGAAGATTATGCCATGGCTTTAAAGGGGCCATGAAGTTGACAGCGATACCCCCAAAGCCAAAGCCAACGAATCAGTGATCACACCATGTGAACCATACACACTCTTTCTTTTAACCAAGTTAATTCAATAAATCATGATTCATGAATCATGATCCATTGATCATGTCATATTAAATTTAGATAATCAAATTCATCGAGATAGTCAGAAATTTTAAAACTAAAAAAAAATTTAAATCCTCTTTGCCAGGACAACGAACATGTACTATGATGGCATGACTACCACCTCTATAAATGTAGACCTTTTCTTTTGAATTTTTCACCTGTCATCGATCTAGACAGACAATTGATGGTTTCTACTGCCTCATGATCTACATTCCATTACAACTTCTTCTGGTGATTTAAAATGTAGAATGTTCAATGACCCATGCCCATAAGAAAAACGTATACATGCGCTGTTCGTATCTCAAGTTTCAACCTTTGCTAGTGTGTGTGCGCATAGTGTACAATAGTATGTGTTGTCTTTCGAAGAGTTACATGGGTATGCAAACTATTTGTTTCATTCACTATGATATCCGTATATGTCTGGTTTAGAAAGAAAAAAGTTATCATACGAATCATGATATCTAGTATCTATACGTATGTTCTATACTACGTACTAGTTCATGATAACATTTCATCTGTGAGTCTATATATATTCAATCGACATGTTTAGTTGCTGGTTAATGTATGCTATAAAGACCTGAAACCTGCATCTATGGGAAGTTTTACCAGTTCAGAAGGGCCATCTTGGTTCTGTGGTTCTTCACCTTAATAATGACAGTAGCGAATCATGAATGACGAATTCGAAAGAAGTCGGCTATATATCTGAACAATTCATGCTAAGCTTGGTTTACTCAAGATCGACTCAAGGCAGCTCTAGAATATACATCGATCTCAAAGGTAGTAGCTGTAAAACTCGTATATGTACAAGTAACTTTGCAAGCTATTTTAAGGGAATTACCAATCTAATGGAGTACGTACCTACACTATGAATTGGTTGATTGAAAAATTGATTGCTTATATGCTCTAGAGCTTGCATATCACATGATTGAGATTGTGACGTTTCAATTTTTGGCATTATAAATTGCATGCATACATGCAGTGAGCATCATAGCCGGATGAGCCTTGATGTACGAACTAGTCTTCAAATTGGTAGGCAGGAAGATCTGGTTTTGAAAGCCATCTAGCCCGTATGATGGTGGTAATAAGGTCATCAGCAGTACAACCTATATAAACTATTTGATCGTAAAGCTGAAAATTTGTACAGCACTGATCTCATTGAAACCGCAACTTCCACAAAGATCGTGAACAAAATTAGAAACCGGTATACAATCAAAGCTTAAAATTCTAAGAACCAAACAAATTCATTTGATTCACAAAATTGTTCTTCCCATATAATATTCTTATAGTTTTAAGCTAAATTAGTACATGGTTGGGACGAGTTAGAATAATCTGGATTTATTCTCGAATAACAGTACCTACATCTCCACCTTTTGTTTGTTTGACCATGTACTATGAAGCTGCGGTTCTTTTGTGAAACCAAATTAACTTTTTTTGAAGGCTCGATGGCTATCTGCAAAAAAAGAAGGGAAACTGGTTTGGGAGATTTTACTCCTCAAATTAGTCAAGATCAATCACTGTAATATGTGAACGGTCTTCTGATATCAGCTTTGTGAGGAAACACGCATTTTCTTTGTCGACACTTGACTTTGACCTCAGACTTCTTAATCAGGTATTCTTCCTCCTCCTTCATGACTGGTTGGTGTGCAGGTATTGGCGCACAGTGCACACCCATTTGAGTGAATAACTTAAGAGTTTTCTATCCATCAATTTTTCTTGATCATGAAACATTCTAGTGAAAAAAACACATATGTTCTTTCTTGCAGTGTTCAATTGTCAAAAGTCAAGCTAGATGGACAGGTTCTTCCCTCCTCAGATCTCATGTTAAAAGATCAAAGATGTCGACGAGGGTGGTTCTCACCTTTTTTTGAACATTTGCCAGCCATTTGTGCATTCTCCGCTTGTCGACAGAAACTTTTCAGTGCGTCCATGGCAAAAACGATATTGTCTACAGTTTCACATTGTGAGCTGAAATTTGAACATTATGGTAGACATGATCAATTGCTGTACCAAGACTTGGATGCCTATTGATTTAACAGGATGGCCAACGATAACCGGCTTACTTTATAAGTATAACCGATATTCCGGTGGTTRAAAATTGTTGTTTCACGAATCACACYGAATTCGAATGTAATCGATGATTCTCWTCAATATAGTGAAGAGGCTATAGAGAATACTCATAATTGCCAGTGGAGGATGGATATTTGCCGTGAACGAGTGGGTTTTGGTTCTTCTCCAAATTGGCCTAGGTTTCCACTATAWTATACATGCCGAGGCCCGTGCTCACTGCTCATAAATGTTAGTATTTCCCTTCAAATCATGATCAGGTGCTGTACRTATATCWTCCATCTATATATAKAGAGATTGATTAAAGAAACTGAAATACGAAAAGTCTCGATCGATTGAATTGCCAGCCATGGCTGCTGATATATGTGGTGCGCATTGAACAAAATGTATGTGAACCAAGCATTTTAACCCACATGTGGAGCTTGCATGTGCATATACGATCCATTTTGATGAATTRGATGTATTTGATCGAGCATATTTATCCAACTTTTTTGTACATGTGTATCGAGTCGTATACCACAATAGGGGTACGCCTGATTTTTTTTTTGTACGCATATATATATGGCAGCTCATGCCCGTCTTATATGCTGCGCAAAACATGTGTGTGGGTGTTAAACTCATTCATGTGTGATAATTACTAGGGTATTATTAAATTGTTTTTTTAAAAAAAGAATTGTTAAGACAAATCTATCAGTCGTCGTTGGTGGTCACATCATGTTTCAATTTTGTGTCTGGAGCGTAGAAACCCCAAGTTGATCACACGGACATCAAATATTTCTGTTCGGCGACCTAGCTAGATCTAAAATGGATCCAGAATTATATATCCGAAGGACACCTTTCCGATGTGCCGGTCTGTACAGTGTGCAGTGTGCTGCTTTTTTTGTCAGGTTCATGTTCATGTTTTATCTTGGACCATGTGCACAGTCCAGGCATATGATCGTATGTTAATACAACTCCATTAATGTTTCAATTTCAAATCATGTAGAAAATCGTTTTATATATCGTACTATATACGTTACTTGTGATATGGTCGTACAACCAGCTTGATGAAACAACATGGTTGTCTCAAACATTCTCTCATGCTCTTGCAGCTTGCTGTGTGTCGGGTATATTCAACCTTCGAAGAACCCTCATGCAAAGRGTCAAGCGATGATATCATACAACTTCGAAAAAGGTATCAATCAGTCCTAAAAGAGGAGTAATTCAGCCCAAAAAGACTGTGTGTCATATGGATCTGCCATGATGTTTGAATTTTATGAGCTTAAATTCTGGCCGTTTCACGCCCCAAGCCGCTCATTAAGCGTAAACGGTTATTTTGTATGCACCTAACATCGAGCTTATCGGATTAACTCAAAACCTTATATGACCACCACCATGAGACAATTTTCATTTACTTGCATACGTGTTAGATGTGGGTTAACTTTTGATGACTAAGTCCAACCCCAACCAATTTGACTACCTTCTTGGAAACACATGGACTYCAGTATTTATGATCTACAGGGATGGTTACTTATAGTTAAACCAGTTAGTATGTATCGTTCTCGAATTTCATATACGTTGATTTAGCGAGTATACCGAGAGTTCCATTTTTCCCCACATGTGGCCTTGTGCAACCGCTTTCTGGAATGTACATGTAGCTGTTTCATTTCTTTACATGCACCCTATATATATTTCATGATTTGAAAAGGTAATTTTGACAGCAGCCTAATTATTGAGCTGTATATTTATCATCAGCTGTTAGAACAATATAAGGCAAGCAAGGTATATAGAGTTTCTGAAGGCGAACAATGCGAAAATGCTGGACAGATTTTATACCTAAAAGTTTATGCAAACTCCATATATACACGCTTTTTTCTCAATAAAATACAACTCACATCTGTCGGTTGTATAATTTGGGTGTATATTCAGACGTACGTTGCATTGACAATTTGATTTCGAATTTGTGTCATGTACAAGACTCAAGTRTTAATCCCAATTTCCTCAGCCAAATTTCCTGGGTTTCCATTCATCGATCACTAGAGGCAGATCGATATCAGTTTATGTTACTCATATATGGCAAAATATATAATTTAATTAGTTGAGTAAACGTCGATCAGAAAAAAATAGATGCATCACAGCAGTGATATAGTTCATAAATTATACCCTTTGGTTTGTTGTGTTATTTATACCGACTCAAAAATGGCTGGGTGGTACATTCTTCAGAATTGATTATCACTACTATCAAACCGACAAGTCATATGTATGTCAAAGTTGTGTTCTCTATCTCTTCTGAGTCTCAGTTGAAAATTTACTGAACTCATATAGGTCTGACTCTCGGCAAAAAGGATCGCATGAGTATARATACTTTTGCCTACAACATGTGATGTCTGAACTCGTTCACACATATCTGACCAGTCCATACTTTGAGTTGAGAAAACGTCATGGCACATGCRAGCAATAAATGGAGATGATGTATAGTGYATAGATGATCATAACAATTTGAAATTGTACGTTAATTGCAGGAGCATTAGATGGATGGATGAGCTGTAATAAAAAAAACGAACTACTCATATAGCACTGCACGTACATTAGGCTGTCACTAAAAACCGCACAGCTTATACTTACTTAATAATGTATAAGCTGCACTGGATTGAATTTATTGTATATATACAGCATGATCAATAACATACAGTTGATGCTTCTTCCTGTACTTAACATGTCATCTAATTTGTATATCTCCTATAGAGACTTGGGGAGGAAAGCCTCGGCTAGACTCAAGATGAAGTCTGGAGATCGTCAAGAGAGAAAAACATAGCGCATACGTGGATCTAGCTATAGGTCTGATCCAAATATATATAGAGTTTAGGTTCTTTTTCTCCAAGTTCTCCTTGTTCACTGGACAACGAATCCATATTTTGGTCAATTTGGGTCGATCACTTCTGTGAAACCACCACATAGAACCATGGAAATGGCCTAGCCAAGCCGAGATTACTAATTAGCACACAGAATTTAAATTTGAAAATGAACATGAGATCAATGAGTGACTCTCAATATGAGCTGTAGATTCTAGACGACAGTTTACACATTTACTGTCGGATAATTTTGAAAGTGAAATGGGGTTTAACTGTTTTTCCGGGCATCTTGAAGAATATTATTATCGACCCCGGTATACTTTTATGGATTCTCAACTTTAAGTCGGTACGTATAAATTGGTGCGGCTTTTATTTCAGGAGTTAGGACTCGGTAGTCAACAGTCATCAGCTTATATCGGGTTGATCTCTCCAGATAGCCAGCTTTCATGATCATCTAATACTCATATTGATAGTACTAGAGTGCATATAAGCTCTAAATTGGAAAAGGCTCTCATTCACATTATAATCTGCTTTACTCATCTTGATTTACATGTGAGGTCTAAAGAGTAGTTCACTATCACCTAAACTATTAATCATATGTGTGTGCCATAAAAGAAGCTCATAACTCAGACTACTTTTTTATCAACACATTCACAGTGTTGAACAGTTAAACTAAGTGGATCTACAAAGTTATACGTGGCCGGGGTATGGTACTGTTATATATATGATACTCTTTATACATGTAATAACAACGGCACTGTCAGTATTGGTTAGAACATATGGCCAATGTACGCCGATATAAAGGCTGAAAACTACATCGATGTGAACTACTACACTACWGTAATGTAGCCCCATTAACTGCCCAGAGTTATACACCATATATAAAAGGGAGTAACGTCACACACCGAATCATCATGTGTCTCATTTAATAATTTTAAAAAACTGAAATAATACAGTCAATGGTGATATAGAGGTACGTCATATGGCATCTTCTTGAATTCWTGAAATAGTGAATTCATGTCAATCTCAGATTTTACTTAATTAAGTGCACTCGGTACATGATACATCATCATCATAACTTTGGTGGTCAACGTACAGTTCACCATCAAGTGAGTCTAGAGTGTATRGACAGCACAGCACATKTTCTTAAAGTCGAATCGTAAGATCATGGGCTTAATTCGAAATCACAWGGTTCAAAATCACACAAGTTAATTGGCTGGCAGTTCAAAAGTCGCCGGGAAGATAGCCGGCTAAAAGTGTGTCTTATTGTATGAGCCGCACACCAAGACTCAGAGAAGATCTGCTTCATTCGATGCTGCACATAATTTATCCAAACAAAGCGAATATTTTTCATGAATCCCTGTCAGTGGAGCCGCACAATCTCACGAAAGGAGAATTTGTTCTTGGATCGTTCGTACACAACACCTGGCTGTTGCCTGTAAGCTAGCAACAACACCAAGGAACAAAACAACTTAGTAGTTAGTTCGTCGAAAAACACCACAAAAGTAACTGCCAACATCAAATTTAATACACAGCCATTATAATCATGTTTTTTTCCTAATTGTTCCCTACATAGTATGCTCCATTGTTGCAGTCTTTGTCAATCAAATTTTCACAATTACAACCTATTAATTTACTATCACTTTTTTATGAACTGGCTATATATGTGTCTCAGTAAGATATGATGATTTAGCGAAGAAAATTAATTGGATCAGCATATCGATTCGATGCCTATATTGACTCAGAAGTTCATCCCGTATATGTTTCACACATTTACGTTTGAATTTCAAGCTTGTAGAGTTACTATGGTTATTCAGCCCAAAAATCAAATGTGTTGAAGTGTTTTCTTTGCAGTGGAACCTGATCATACTTGTATGCATGCTCGAACATTCTTGTTGAACCGTTTTGATTTCTCGGTGCTGTGAACTAGTTGGTTCAAATAACTAGTTACTACGAACTCTATAGCTATTCAATCTTATATATATTCAAACATGTGATGACATATCGGTATACATATGGCGTGGGGTTATTGATATAAGGCTGCATCATTGAAAAKAAGTGTCACCTGTATTAAGAGTTGTCCTGGCAGTCAAWTAGGTACAACAGAGTCTGTTGCAAAAGTGTCCAATTAGAATAGTGAGACGATTACAACATAGCTATGAACTCTGAATTTAAGGTTGAGTTTCCGGTCTTTTTTTGACGTGAGCTGGGTAAGGTTGACTAGATCAAGTACTWAGACTGGATCAAACAGGAGCTGTCGATGTCAAAAAAAAAATTGCTAGAGTCACCGGCCATAACTTCGTATACAAATTATTCGTTCGGATCGGCGAATTTATTTAGCCTGACCCACTTTYCTCTAGGTCAATATTGCTGATKGAAAGCTCTATTATAATTTATAGCCATATACTTAAAAAATTTATGAKACAAAAGTGTTGGCAACAACATCAATATTTCACTGGATCAGTGAAATAATTTGAAAGCTAGTACATGGAAAATAAGATTGACGTTAAGTCCATGGCTCGATCACAGATTTTAAGAAATAAGCGAATCTGATTCCATGCGATCTAGTAAAATAAGYGCATTTAAATCAGATTTATAAGATCTGAAACTCCTCGTTACCTGGYTTCAAATATATGTRCTAAACTTYTGTGGTTGTTATGGATTTGAAATTGTATCTCTAGCTAGAAGCYATTGAAAAATTGAAAATGAAGATCTATTTACCCGGTGTGGAGCGTGMTGTGTCKSTTTATTGAATTGATGGCTTCATTGCTAGCTTATATAAATTTTACATTTCCCCGGAAGCCTATACTTTAATAGATAATTATATGATTTTCCAGCTATATATATATAATGAAATGGTTATAAGARAATATGCATAATTCTCTCCAATAAATCAGGAATTTTTTATCTATATTAGACTTAAATTTGGAATTTCCTGTTGATGTTTGATCTTTTTTAATTTGTCTTTTTTTTTTATATTACAAAATGGTATAAAATTCAATCATGTACACATAAAAAAAAGATTTTCAAATGGAAATTTCTAGAATTCTATTTTTTTTTTTTTTAATATGGCTATTATCGAGGCCTAAAGAACTTCTTTAATTTTGAATTTCTTTTAACTAATTAATAAATTTTAGAATTAAATTTAAATCTTTTTTTTTTCTTTAAATTTCTTTGTTCAACTTGTATGGATTATTTATTACTAAACTTATGTGAAAAAAAAAATATGTATAAATGATTACATATATATATAATTCGGAATTCCTAATTCGGTTTTTTTTTTTGATTGATTGAAAATTGAAAGATGTTAGTAAATGTTAAAATCTGATCTGATTTATAAAACGTTCTACATGGCTACAGCTTATTTATACTTTTACATTTTTCCTTCATTTATTTTTTTTTTTTGAATTTTTGCTTTTCTGTCTTTTATAATTGTTTACACTATTTTATCATTTCATTAGTCTCCGGTAATCTTTTCGTTTTCAAATTTTTTACATTTTTATATTTTTACATTTTTAAGTGGTTTTTAGATTTTTAAGCGTTTTCATATTTTTACAGTTTCAAATTTTTAAATTTTTGGAACTTTACATTCTTACCTTTTTAAATTCTTCCAAGTTTTCTTTTTTGTATAATTTTTGATTAATTTACCTCTTTTTTATCTTTATATATTATCTATTCCACCCCTTTCACTTTTTTTTTCATTCATTTATTGATAATTGTTTYCTTCTTTTTGTTTGACTTTTTAATTTTATTTTGTCTTTGTCTTCTCATTTGCTCTTTTACAATTTCAGCTATGCATCTTCCTAATTGTATTTTTTTTCTACTTTTTCAAATTTTTGAATTGATTATTTCACAWTTTTCAATTTTTACAATTTTGTGTTTTTTTGTTTCTTTATTTTTTCATTAATTCGATAAATGTTGTATTTTGACATCATAATTAAATTATCTGAATAACTCAACTAAAAAAAAAATTATAWAGATGAAATTTYTATTAGGCGAGAAAGAAAAACAAAATCCATTATCAACTTTAAATTTGCCAATTTGTAGTTTCATMAATTCAATAGATGGATTTATTAGATCACAAAAAAAATAATGTTTAAAATCAAAATTACAAAAATATGCCAATTAATTGTAAAAGAGAAAAAGAAAATTTTAAATTTCATTGATTTTCCTATTTAGTAAATATTTATTTGATCATAACTGGCATCTGGTAAAAACATTTATTTTGCTTTTTACATTTACCCAATTTTTGACTCAGCAAATATTTTCGTAGTTTAAAATATTATGAAATGTTTTCTTTAAATTTCACCCAAAACAAAAAAAAAAGAAAAAAAAGAAAAAAAAGAAAAAAAAGAAAAAAAAGAAAAAAAAGAAAAAAAAGAAAATTGGAATAAACATCACTGCATAATGAATTATATGGTTCACTTTTCAGATCAAGTTCATGTACTAAAATTTTTATATTATAGCAATAAATCTTTGATAAATAAAAATAAAATACRATAATAAAAATAAATTGCTCAAAAAAGGATAAAAGAAATACTTTGGATTCAATATAAATTAATAATACTCTATAAATCATCAATGGAAGTTATTATCGGGCTCGTTTTTATAAATAAATCACTATAGCATTATACAGTCCCACTAAATTTAAATTGAATTGTAGATATTGTTCAAGCATCGACAAATTATAATTTTAGAAAATTAAAACAGATAAAAATCTCTAATTTCATCAAAAAGTTGTTCTTGTTAATTTACAAATTTAATTGTCTCAGTTAATGAAAAAAAAATAATGATGTATAAAATACTCGRGCACTGATATACAGCACCAATACAATAATTTTAGAGTSTTTTTATAGGTAAGTCTAAAACTTATGCGATCTCTTTTATCTTAATTTTTCATTCAAAAATTAAATTCTTTTCAATCTTTAAGTTTAAYAACCAAACAYTTTTCTAAAAAATAATAATTGTTTTTTTTTTAACCTATATAAAATTTCAATTTTTTATGAAATTATAAAACCGATGAATATTTAATTTGAAATAAGTCTGAAGTCAATACAAAAAAAAAAGCTATTAAATATAATAAATTGTTGGAAATAAAATTATTTGCAAAGAAGCTATAAGGGCAATGTGTCTCAAAAAATTGAAATAATTTGCAAATGCAAAATTGAAATTTTTTTTACCTAATATAAAGTTCAAGATTATATTAATAAATTATAAAACAGGAGAGTCTATTCAAATTCGATTAGACTTTCAGGTATAAATATATGTTATATATATAAAATAGTAGGAGGATCATCGAATTCAATGATCCCTTTAACAGCAATTAGTTAGTTGTTATTGGGTATTGGTAGTATTGAACCACTTTTTTTACCACTTTCTTCAATTGCGTCGTTGTCACATTAATTGAAATGTCGATGTGGAACAGTTACCTTTTTGATTGCAAATTTTATAAAATCTCTAAACATGTGGTATATGTCCCGGTGCATATATTTGTAATYAAAAGAAAATATACAAAATAGGAAGATGATTTCGTCTTCTATAATAATAACATATGACTGAATCCCTTTATACATATTTCTATATATAAGAAATCCGAACAATCTCGTTTGGAAAAAAAAAATTCATTGATTTTTATTGTTTACAATTAATATAAGATTAGGTTAAAAAAAGGGAGCGTTACAAAATAATTTACATGTAAACTAGAAATTTCTTAAATATTTATAGGACTTTTTTTTAACCTATTAGTTTAATCTGTAAATTAAAACGTATATATATAATCTAAGTTTCACCATACACAATAACCTCATCACTCAAACCAATGAACGTCAGGATGCATTGAAATATCCCCTCCAAAACATCTACCGGGGAGTGCAGATCTCGAATTAAGTTCAATTAACAAAAAAATAAAAATAAAAAAAAATAAATGACGATTGAATCTATACCGGATGATTTTTATACAAGATTCCCTATCTTGATAATTTAGATCCACCATCATCCATTTAATAACAATCGGTATACACCGAAATATACAAGAAATATATTTGTCATTTATATGTACAGGTGTTTTTCATGCATATGCTTACATGAATATGTTATTTGACAAAAAATCAAAAAAAAGGAAACCAATCTAAATTGAACCACAACCAGAATTCTAGAATCAGAACCCACAATATCTAAAAAAATTGTCTCAGAATAAAGTAGTGTACAAGCAAACTGTGTGTTATTCTATTGCTTGATAACATCAGGTAACTTACCAAAAGTTAAAACACTATCGATTCTGTCACAGTCAGTCAAAAGCATAACCAATCTGTCAATTCCTATTCCCCATCCTCCAGTTGGAGGCATACCCCATTCCATAAATTCAGTGTATTTGTAATCCGGTATTATTGTTTCTAAATCATTGAACTCATCTTTAGATTGCAACTGCTGTTGAAATTTGGAGACTTGCTTGAACGGATTATTTTCTTCTTCATAGGCGTTAGCGTATTCCCTTCCATTGATATACAACTCAAATCTATTTGACACTGAATGTCCATTTTCTGGGTTTGTAGATGATTTAGCCAATGGAGACAACACTTCTGGCAAGTTATATAAAAATGTAGGACATTCTTGACATAACGGTTCCAAAAAAGTTGAGGAAAGGTTGTCTAGTAATTGCATTGAGGATTTCACTTTGGGTAGGGGTAAGTTTAAAGATGTGTAATATTTGATCAATGAGTCTGATGAAAGATCCGATGGTAATGGGGAACCTGCTTGTTTAGCCAGCTCTGGAAGAAAGTCAATTTTTTTGAATGATCCACCGTTTGCCTCTATTTCAGCGAGAAGTTTCTGACAACGTTCATGACAAAACACCAATTTCTCATCTTTCAACAATTCATTTATGATCTTTAGCAATAATTCCTCAGTGATCTTCATCAAGTCTTCCAATCCAATGAATGTTTGGTAGAACTCACAACTGGTAAACTCAGGGTTATGTGTAGAGTCAATACCCTCGTTTCTGAAACTTGATCCCACTTCAAATATCTTATCAAATCCAGAGATGATCAATTTTTTCAACCATAACTCAGGAGCCACTCTCAATGTCAACTTTTTGAAATCATTACTTTCAGGATCTTTGAGATGCAAACTTGAGGTTTCAAAAGGATTAGCATTGGCACCTGAATTACCAGAACAAATGATTGGTGTGGACACTTCAATGAACCCCTTTTCATCAAAGTACTTTCGAAGCACACTTATAATTTTAGCTCTGGCTAATATCACATTCTTTGATCTTTCATTCACCAAGTAATCAACGACTCTATTGCTGTAGATCAAGGAAGGATCCGTGAGTTTCGGTGGTAATGGATGAAGTGAAGGTGCTGCTAGTTGTATTGGCTTAGAAACCCTCAAAGACAGTTCACCAACTTTGGTAATACCAGGTGATCCAACACATGATATTAGATCACCAGGTTTGAAATTAGCATGATGTGAACTGAATTGATCTTTTTCTAATCCCATAACCTTGTGATGAACCATAAGTTGAACTCTAGAACCATCTTGAATCAAATCAATGAAAATACTTCCTTTTCCTGCTCTTCTAATTGATTTGACTTTTCCATTCAAGATAAAATGTTGGTCTTCAATCTTATTGATTGTTGGATTCTCTTTGAAAAAACCCTCAAATTGTTGTCTGAATTCAGGTATTCGGATCGTTTGTGCATTGTCTAACTTTGCCCTCACGTTGCTGATGGGTGGATAATATGTTTCATCTTGACTTTTGAAGTCTAGTTTTTCAATTTCCTGTTTTCTGAATGCAAAATCTGCTTCACCGATGATTGATGATTGTGCTTGTTTCGTTTTGGTTGTAGTTTTGGTTTTGGGGTCATCCTGTTGTTTTTGTTGCTGGATAGATGAGGAGGAGAGCGATCGAAGAGCTAATGGACTTCTTGAAATTGCACAGCTTCTTCTCAATACTCTGGATATCATAGTAATGTTGCTTTGGCTTTTATTGTGGGATTCGGAGTCAGTTGTTTTATCCATATGGTGATCCTCCTTAGAGTCAACTTTCTAATTTCATGAAGATGAAAAATGGCGCTCGCACGACCCTCACCTTCTCTAAGAAATCGAAAACCTGGCGAACAAGTTCAACACAAACATCCATCAGGTGGCAAAAACGGGGAAACTGTCAATTGAACCAAGTGATACAAACCAAACCCACACATCATCAAATATTCAATCCAATAAGATACAATACAAAAAATGTCTCTCGAAGAACTCACAACAAAATTGACTGCACACTTCAACTTAGATGACTATGAAACCTGTTCAAAACTTTTAGGCAAGATCAAAATTGAATTGGTCAAGAGCAATTTGCTTATTCCAACGTTGCATACAAGAACCAACCCAAATGATTTGATAATAACCAGATCCATATTAGAAATTGGTGCTTTGGTGTCTATCAATTTGCTGAAAATGAAGGATTTCTCCAATTACATCACCCAATTGAAACCATTCTATGAGATAGGCGTTAATGAAATACCTGAATCTAAGAACAAAAACAAGTTGATCAGTTTGTACTTGTTGCTTTTGTTAACTCAAGATGATTTGGCTTCTTTCCACATTGAATTGGAGAAGTTTTTAAACGTTGGATTGTCCATTGATGAATTGGAAAAGGATCAATATTTGTCTATTCCAATCAAGTTTGAGAAATGGATTATCGATGGTGACTTCAATAAGGTTTATGAATTGTTATCTTCCAAGCATAACTTCCCTTGCAAAGAATTCAACTTGTTTGAACCTGAACTGATAAACTCTATTAGACTCAATATTCTTAACAACTTGGAAAGTGCATACTCTTCTTTACCATTAGAGAACTTGAAATTGCTGTTGTTTTTGAAAAACCAAAGTGAATTGAATGAGTTCGTTGATCAATTCGGTTGGGTTGTTGAAAACGGTGTTGTTCATTTCGATAAGAAGCAAAACAATGAGTTGGCTGTTGAAGAAGTCAATGATGAAAGAATTATTGTCAAAAATGCATTGGGTTACGGTAAGGAAATGGAGAGTATTGTTTGAGTGGTAATATTTCACTATCATTGTCGAGCTTTTGTATAGATGCATATAAATAGATCTTTTCTGCTACTTTACCATCTGATTTTTTTGATAAGAAAGTAATAATATAATATTGTTAAACTGTTTTTTATTTGAATTTGTCTTATTTACTTGAGTGTGGAGTGATATGATTATGTATGTGAGAGTTCGTGTTAAAATATTGAACTGATGAAGAAGTTGGAGAATGCAAAAGATATATATAAGAGAGAGTATGTATAATGAAAAAGGTAAATATATAGATTGATTTGATGTTTATAAAAGCCCAGAATCTATAATAAAATACAACACATGATGTAAAAAGAAAAGAAAAGCATAAACGAATGAATGAACGAAAGACAGAAAAAAACAGGAAACAGACAAACAATGAACCGATAAGTAAAGATAAAAATGAAAAAGTAAAAGATTCAGAAGGATAGAAAAAAAACTTTGTATAGTGATGTAGAAGAGGGAAAAAAAAGGAAAAATAGTTTTTTGGAAGGTTCAAACCAAACAGCTAGTAAATAAGAAAGGAAACAACATAAGGAGCAAAACATGGAGAAAACTTTTGGAAAAATAGTGAGAAAATGATGATAATAAAAATAAAAAAAAAAGACTGTGACCAATTAAAATAGCACAAATCCTATGCAAGATATAATGAAAAGGTATGGTCGGGAATTGAAAGCAGATAGTTTGAACAATGAGACTTATTCCAAGTTGAAAAAGAACAGTTGGAAAGAATGAACCAAATTGAAATTCAAAGTTCCAATCAAATATCAAACATCTCATGAGTAGTTCTCTCAAGAAACTCAATCTCAGAATGAATGAAATCACAATAATCTCTCGAGGAAACACCAGCAATCTTCAAATAACTCAGAGTGATTCCTTCATCACAGAAATATCTCTGAAACAACTTCCATTGTCTCAACTCGAAATCAAACCCTAAAGTTCTAGGCTGATCCTTATACAATCGGACTCTATGATTCGTGACCGGATCAAACAATCTCTTCTCCTTTCTCAACGTGACAGGATCCAATTTCGGAATATTAGCATGCACGAACAAAGGCCTGGATTTGGACTTTGTGAAATAGTCAGGGAAAGTATGGTCATTATAGACAGATCTATCAAATTGATTATCACCGTCAATGAACAAATGTTTCAAACTTTCGAAAAACCCAAGATTATGTTGCTGTTCTTTCCGCTGTTCTGTGGATTCTTGTTGTCTTTTGTATAACCAAGTTTCATAGTTGTTTAGGTTCTCGTAATCTGACACTGGGTCGTATTGAATCATACCGACTCCAACATACCTCGTGTTCTGATCGTTCCAGTACCCTATACTATCCACTGCTTTTTTAACTTGATAAACGGTATGGTTGAAGTAATGAGCCGCAGCATAGAACGTGTCTTTGTCTCCTTCACCAGAGGAACCTTGCGCCAATAAAGGGTAGTAGTGTCTAGGACCATAGAAATTATAGTAAAAAGCCAACTGCAATGACCTCAAATGGGTTTTCTTGTTGACTAACAACTGTCCAGACTCAGTTGATCCATCAGGAATGGTGCCTTCACGATCATGCAATGGGATTGAATTGATTGGATCTTCTTTACCGGTGGAATAGAACTGTGGTGGTGTCACATCATCATGCAGGTTTCTCACACGTTTTGAACCAATTTGTTTATCAATGATCTTGTAATAGTCTGGATGGGTCACTCTTCTCCAGAAATCTGGCCAGAGAACCATTCCTGTGTTGGTGAATGGTTCAGAGTTGAATAGTGGGTCTGGGTTAGACACAGCAATGTTGTCTGAATCCAATAACAACACTTTTTCAAATGATGATGCTAGTAATGCCATTGATTTGTATTGATAGCCTCCGATGTTCAATTTGGTGTTTTTGATCTCGGGTAACATGTCTGATAAAAGTAAGCATTTGGCGTTTAGTTTAGGGAAAGTCACTTCACATAGTTCTTTCTCATATTCTTTTTCAGTTGGAACAATAACTTCAACTGGTAATTGAGATCCAACCAGTCTTAAGTTTTCAATTGATAGTAATGCCAACCATGAGAATTTCCCACCAGCAACCATAACAATACCTTCACCATGATACAGATCTTCCGGATATGTGTTGGGGAGTTCTTGAACGACAAACATGTGAGATTTCTCGAGTTCTTTGGACAGTTCAACAGGGATTTTCAATCCTTTGGAAAGATAAGATTCGGATAAAGTTGGGAAATTTTGACCATGGTCATGCACTGCCACATTGATGATTCCACTTGAGCCGTATTTTCTATCAAAGATGAACTCATCTTCTGATCCAATGATTCTTGCACCACTTGTCAATTCAAAACCTGCTCTTGGTTTGTTCTGTTTAATGATTTGAATCAAGTTTTTGAAATAATGTTGCAGTTTCTTTTCTCTAATCAAGTCATCTCTCGATTTCGGCAAAGTGACAAAATTTGGAGATTGATCATTGTAAATGTTGCCTTTCTGTAATTCGGCGTTGTTTAAATGTCCACCATCGATCAATTGTTTCAACTGGTGTTCATAATGTTGAATCTCGGGTAATAAATTAGCATGTTGTTCATCCAGGTTGTTGATTCCACCATTATTCAAGCCTAATAGTTGTTGTTTTTGATCAGGGTCATCTTGTCCATCATCGTTATCAGTTAATCTGTAATTGAAACCGGACCTTATCCCAGAACGTAATCTATCCAATAAAGAATCAGCTTCTAATTTGACACCAATTGACGAGTCCTGCTCGTTATTCTGTAGCATTTGTTCATAGTAGGACAGAGTCTTACCAGTTGATATTGAAGAAGAAGATTTGATGATACTGTGCAGTGAAAAGGATATTAGAGAGACGACAGATAAAGCCAAGAGGAAAGATTGAACGAGTCTGTTTGAACATCGAAATGATCTCAGGAAAGAGTGGTAAGATCTCTTCATCTTGTGAGGTATGAGCATGTGTTGAGTCTGAGTGTGTGTCTATGTGTCTATGTGTCTATGCGATGATGATGTGTGTAATGTCAGTGAAAGAGTGTCTTAGATTCAAAGGAGGGAAAGAGGTGTTTAGGAGATTAGATACTTTGCTTGTTGTTTAGTCGATTTCAAAGCAAAATTGGACCATGGGATCATCAAGAGTAGTACACAGTACACAGGACACTTGTGAATTTCTTTTGTCCTTTTTGTCCTTATAGAATCCTTATAGAATCCTTACATAATACTCTACTACTACTACTACTCTACCAAGCAAGAGCGCTCATCTCTTTTACTACGAACGCACTTTAGCAGGGCATGCGCACCATGCGCACCCATGCAGACGATCACAAGCTTTCTTCATTTCACCAATTCTCACACACTTCTCGCTCCCTCCCGGTTTCTCCAATATGCCCGTATCAGTCTCACTTTTAGACTTTTCACCTGCTTCCTCATTCAATCATCATTCTCTTTCACCTTTATCATATGTTCAAAATGTACAACTTATACAAATATCATCTGTCTGACCACCAACCACCACCAAACATATAAGGATGCATGAGCTGTCAATGTCAATCACATTTATTTTTAGTCATTCATGGCTTTAACAAACTTTCCCGTTTACGGCTTCGATCCTGTCCCGAGTCCCACATCCAAGCGAATTGCACAGCCTGGAATCTGAACAGCTAGGTTGTTGTTCCAGTGGTGTTGTTCCAGACTTCTTGGCCACACTTCCAGTCCCACTACCACACCAGACATTTATATCATTGCTCTTCTCTAATGGTTCAGAGTTCACGCTGCTCTTACACACGAGTCCCTCGAGACTTGAGACTCGAGAGTAGAAGGGTATTAGGCAAACATACATGGACACGTCGGCAATATCTCACATTGATTGTATCTTAAGGTACACATGTGTGACATGCAGTCCTCGAGGCCTCGGGTGTTGGAACAATTTAGCAACAACTTTTCATAATTGCTCTGCAAGCAATTCAGAGATTCCAGAATTGTAGTACGTAGTTGGTAGTACCCTGCCCAGGTGATCTGAAGACACAATCTTGTTATAATCTCTGATAGAAACTTGATTGATGTCTGTTTAAACTAAATCATGGTTCATATATGGAAAGTCCTGTTGAATATTGGGATTTGATGGTTGATCAATTTGTCTTAAACTTGAATTGAGACTCAACTATTCAAGTTCTTGTTGTTGAAGCATTGAAGAGTAGATTTCCCATGTAATGGAGGTTTTCATCGAAGTCAATTGCTCAAATTCATGCTCGAGTCAATCTGAGACTCGAGAGTCTTTCCAGAGTCAAAGGATTATGTTCAGAGATATAGTTCAATTATGACTGTATTATGACCAGCTGAAAAAAAAAGATGTTGTTTTGTAACTTGTGACAAGTAGAAACATGGTTGAAAATTAACCTAGTAGGACCATTCGAGTTGATTTTGAGATGCACTGGTGAGACTTGAGCTCGTAAGCTCGTAACTCGTTTCCATTTTAGAACACCTGTGCACCGATAAAAACTGCACATCAGAATGTAGCCGGATTTTAAGTAGAATTGTACTGCTACTTACATGATTTACTATTCTATCTCAACCTTAGATATCATAAATGTCAGTTGTTGATTCGGTTCGGAAGCAACATTTTTAAAAGGTGAACATACAACCGAGTTGTGATGTTGCCCAACTAAATTGCCAGAATTCTTCGAAGAAATTCCAACGACTCGCCTTTAAAATTCTGGCAGAAAGGGACTATCAATTAATAACGCACAAAAACTTTCCAAGCATACAAACTTATGTGGGAAAGCATTTAACGCGTTGACAATAATTCAAAAAGTAGTGTCGGTGTTCACATCTTCACTGCCCAGTCAACTCGACTCCTCTCAGGAACCTGACTGTTTGCAGTTTACAGATAAAAAGAGAGTTTGATCACTGTACTGTTAAAATGAATCCATCATGATGATTGGTGCACCTGTATGGACCCTTGTTAATTTTCAAGCCATATGGTAAGCTCTGATATCAAATTGTTGAGAAGGAGCTCTCAGCTCTCAGCTCCCACATCCCACGAACACATGTCACTGCTGCTGGGCTGAGGGTTCATGCAGCTTTAAGAGGTCGCCTCGTAAACGCGTTATTAAAGCTGCTACCGGGACCGTCCCTTGGTAAACTCGATGAGCTCGGCCCCTGTCATCTTTAATAGAATGAAAAATCTTGTATTTAGTACATATGATCAAGTATACTAGCTATACTTATTAAATGGGTTGTCTAATATCTATGCCATATAGAAAAGCTACCATACCCCGGTCAAGATTGAAATTTCAGAGTACATGTTTATCCAGGCTGTGCAGCTTGCAGTAAACGGAAGGGTCGGTTTAATTTTCAGATTTCTCAGATTTCTCAGATTCTCAACGATCTGTCAACAGAGAGAACTCCAGAGAATCCAGATTTCAACAATCAAAGTCAACTAACCAGAAAGTTGAAACTGCCTTACCAATTTCAATCTGATCACACTAAACCTATCTTTCACCCCTTCCTCCCTCTTCAAGTACCCCACAACTCATAAACATACCTCCCGAGTCCTAATCTTCCGTCTTTCCTTTATCAACTAGTTTTTGTTTCCACATACCGTGTCTTTATCTCCGCACCTCAACACCAAATCATCAAAACACCAAAAACAGCCCCAACAAATGTCTTCTCAAGAACCTGAAGGACCAAGAAGAAGACGTAAGTCTTCCGTTGGTCACATTAACTTGGGTGATACCTCAGTCCATGCTTTACAAACCATGCAATCTCAACAAGAAGCCAACTCAACGAAGAAATCTCAAAGAAAACAAATCAACATCACTGCTTCAGAAACAAATGATTTGGATATCTTGAACAAGATTTGGGTCTCCATCAAGATCTTAAGTTATAGACACACTTGGTTACCTCCATTAGTAGCTCTATTGATTCCTCAAATCGCATACTGGTTTTCTAACAACTACACTGAGTCTAATCCATTACACCAATTTTTGGAATTATCTTATGAAATTCCAGGCACTGAGCCAAAGATGTACGGTAAAGGTAAGAAAGATATCTGTTTTGTGCTTTACATGATGATTTTCTTCACTTTTTACAGAGAGTTCCTCATGCAAGTGATTTTGAAACCTATTGCTAAACATTTTGGACTTAATAAAAACAAATTGAATAGATTCATGGAACAAAGTTACTCAATGTGCTACTATGGTATCACTGGTCCTTGGGGTCTTTACATCATGAAACACACTACTCTATGGTACTTCAACACCACTGCTTTCTATGAAGAATACCCACATAAGACTCATGACTACATGTTCAAATTCTACTATCTTTCCCAAGCTGCTTTCTGGTCCCAACAGTCCGTTGTCTTGATTCTGCAATTGGAAAAACCAAGAAAAGATTTCCATGAGTTGGTTTTCCACCATATTGTCACCATGGCTTTGATCGCTTGTTCATACAGATTCCACTACACTTGGATGGGTTTAGCCGTTTACATCACCATGGATATCAGTGATTGGTTCTTAGCTACAGCCAAGACTTTGAACTATTTGGATTCTCCTTTGACTAACTATGTTTTCTTCTCGTTTGTTCTCGTTTGGACTTATTTGAGACACTATATCAACATTAAGATCTTATGGTCTGTTTTAACCGAGTTTAAGACCGTTGGTCCATGGATCTTGAATTGGGAAACTCAACAGTATAAGTGTTGGATCGCTCAACCTATTGTCTTTGGTTTGATTTTCGCTTTGCAGTTGGTTAACTTRTATTGGTTTTTCTTGATTCTAAGAATCATCTATAGAATGGTCACTACTAATGTTGCCGTTGATGACAGATCAGATGACGAAGAGGAAGATGAAGAGTTGGAAGAAGATGGTGAAGCYGAAGTTGTCTCTGAAAAACAAGCTGTTRTCGCTGATAAGCCAGTTGAAACTGAGCCTGTTGCTAATGGTAAGGTCGAAGCMGAAGCTGAAGGTGACAAGAAATCTTCTTAGTTTAGTTTGATATGTATCCCCAAACCTACCCTATTCACCCCACATCACCCCACACCATTCCACTCCTTATATCGTCAAATACCATACTTTTTTGCACTTTTGCATCTCAGAAAACACATACACTCCTTTCTCTAAAGTTACATTTAGTGTAATGCCCTAGTCCCCTTACCCCATTTTTTCTTATTCATATTTTGTTCTTTTTTTGTTTTGTTTCATCTCTCAACTAACATTCATCCAAGCCACATCACTAATTACTTTATCCTATCTTCCACCATCCCCACAATATTGTATATAGAGTGTCTTTTCTTTTTTTGTGTATACTTTCCCCCTTTTTTTCATTTTATTTGTGTCTTATTTTCATCTTCATTTTTTTTTTTTTGATTTCACAAAATTCATCCTTTTCACCTATCTCCTATCCCCTTCTCCCTTATTCCCTACCCACTATCACCGCCTCCCTTATTCCCTACTCCCTATCCCCTTTATTCCCCACCTCCTAACCCCCTTTTCCCTATTCCCTATCACCTATCTACCTTTCTACCTGTCTTTCGTTTTGCTCACCTATTTTACATCATCCTTAGTTTCCTTGTGTCTTTAAGGTGTCATCAATTAACTACTAATAATCTCATTTTCTTTTTTGTTTTATTTATACTATAGCTTGTTTTCCTTGTTATTTCACCTTATGGATTGTTATATATCTTTTACCCCTACTTCGAAAGAAAAACTTTGAAACTAATAAATGCTACATTTTTTGACAATTAAAATGCGTCGTAGTTGTGAATAATACAGGCCTTAAACAGGTAGGTCATTTTACTGTAACTGCYCACACAATTTAGAAAGCATGAGGTGAACTGTTTACATGACTAATACAGCAAAACAACCARTCACACAGATGAGGCAGAACTAGCATCTAATTCTGTAGTAACAAGGGCCATGGCCTGTGTTTTTYCATCGGGTGTCATCGGCTGTCGCTTCGGCCTAATTCTCGGTGTAAGTATGCTCGGTATAATTACCACGCATCGCAAGACTCAGCTGTCAAATTTCAATGGGCCATTCTAGATTTCAGTTAAGGAGATGCCAGAAACTGCCTTACGGAACTGAATGCTCCAATTGGACCAAACCCCAATGAACTTCTATATCTTCACCTTTTCGTCCCTTTTCAAGTTTCTTGCCCAAATGACAACTCATCTCATCTCTAGGATTTCTCCTAAACTCATATTCCATACCTTTTTCTTTCTTTCTCTTTTTTCTTTACCATCTGGTTGTTGCTCCTCGTTATACCCTGTATTTATCAAATTACCATTCACCATTCACCATTCACCATTCACCAATCACCAGAAAACCTAACAAATGTCTGAACAGTTTCTTCAAGAGCCCGAATTACCCAGAAGAAGACGTAAGTCTTCAGTTGGTCACATCAAGTTGGGTGATACTTCAGTTTATGCTTTACAAACCATGCAATCTCAACGAGAGGCCAACTCTACAAAGAGATCACAAAGAAAACAAATCAATGAAGCTGCCTCMGAATCCAATGATTTGGATATCTTGAAGAAGATTTGGGTCTCCATCAAGATCTTAAGTTATAGACACACTTGGTTGCCTCCATTTATAGCCTTGGTTATTCCTCAAATCACYTACTTTTTGTCCAACAACTACACTGAATCTAACCCATTACACCAATTTTTGGAATTATCTTATGAAATTCCAGGCACTGAGCCAAAGATGTACGGTAAAGGTAAGAAAGATATCWGTTTTGTGCTTTACATGGTTGTCTTTTTCACATTTTATAGAGAGTTCCTCATGCAAGTGATTTTGAAACCTATCGCTAAACATTTTGGACTTCGTAAGGATTACAAGTTGCACAGATTTATGGAACAAAGCTATGCTATGTGCTACGCGGGTATGACTGGTCCATGGGGGCTTTACATTATGAAACACACTACTCTATGGTACTTCAACACCACTGCTTTCTATGAAGAGTATCCACATAAGACTCATGATTACATGTTCAAATTCTACTATCTTGCTCAAGCTGCCTTCTGGTCCCAGCAGTCCCTTGTGTTGATTCTGCAACTGGAAAAACCAAGAAAAGATTTCTATGAGTTGGTTTTCCATCATATTGTCACCATGTCTTTGATTATCTGTTCCTATAGATTCCATTTCACCTGGATGGGTCTAGCCGTTTACATCACTATGGATATCAGTGATTGTTTCTTAGCCACGGCAAAGTCCTTGAATTATTTGGACTCTCCATTGGCCACCTATGTCTTCTTGTGTTTTGCATTTGTGTGGACTTATTTGAGACACTATATCAACATTAAGATCTTATGGTCTGTTTTGACTGAGTTTAAGACCGTTGGTCCATGGGAATTGAATTGGGAAACTGAACAGTATAAATGCTGGATCTCTCAACCTATTGTCTTTGGTTTGATTTTCGCTTTGCAGTTGGTTAACATTTATTGGTTTTTCTTGATTCTTAGAGTCATCTATAGAATGTATAAGACTAATGTTGCTGTTGATGATAGATCAGACGATGAAGACGAAGATGAAGAGTCGACAGAAGATGATGAGGTGGAAGTTGTCGACGAAAAGCAAGCTCTTAATGGTAATGTAGAAGTTCAAGTTAATGGTGAAAAGAAGTTTTAGCTTATTTTATTTTAATCTTTATCAACAACTTACCTTCCATCCACTCCCTCATATCAGTTCATTCAAATTCGATATACCACACCACCATACCTTTTTGCAACTTAAAAACACACACTCCTTTCCCAAAAGTTTACACGTTGTGTAATTACAAATACCACAGTTCCCTCACCCCCAGTTTTTTTCTTATCTTTTCTTCTGTTCCAACTTTCAGCCCTTGTTACGCACACTAGAACCCCAATTTGAAACCACATCACTAATTCTTTTATTATATCTTCTCCCATCCCCACCTCCTTCTTTCTGATTTTTTACTTTGTTTTCATTTTTCACGTTTTGATTATACAAACTTCTTCCTATAGGATCTCTCATTAATTTTGCTCACCTAGTTTACATCCCCAGCTTAGTTTCCTATAGTGTCTTTATGTTGTCACCAATTCATTTTTTTTTGTTTTATTTTGATTTTTACTATCTTTCTAATTTCTTTGCATACCTTCATCATCTCATTGTCTAAACATATATGGATTGTTTTATATATCTTCTTTCAGCCTAGAACTAGAATAAATGCTTGCTATTTTGAACTAGCACATTTTTAACCTCTTTACGTTAGCACAAACCCTGTCAATATATGATAAATGAATGTAGTGAAATCTTTTGAAATGCGTATGTACAAAGACAATTAAATCAAAATACTAGAACTGTCCATACAAATTAGAACAAAAAAAGAAGTGTGTGTGAACTATTTACATGACTAAGCGAAACATCTAATTAGAACTAGCAGCATTCTCAGTTTTCTTAGTGGCATCAACATTAGCAACCTCATTTTCGTTTTCTTGATCGGCAAACTCATCTTCATCAATCTCATTTTCAGCATTATTGAAAGGAGCATTAACATCCAATCCCAAGCTGGCTTTATAAGCAGCAACTTTCTCCAATCTTCTTTGATATCCAATTTCACCAGCCTTACCCAAGACACCACAGATCAAGTTTGTAGCTCTGATAGAATCATCATTTGCTGGAATTGGATAAGTCACCAAGTTAACATCACAGTTAGTGTCAACCAAACCAACAGTTGGGATACTTGCCTGTAATGCTTCTTTCAAAGCGACCTGACAATCTAGAGGGTTCAAAACAACCAACAAGTCAGGTTTCAAGACAGACTTGGATTCTTTTTCAGAAAGTGATTTACCAGTTGGTAAATCAGCCATATCGACTTCCATTCTAGGTCTTGGAGTCTGTAATGAGTTGGTGATTGTACCTGGAGACCATTTATGAGCAACGTAGTAACCATTACAACGTCTAGCGGCTTCTTTCACAGAACGGGCTTGACCTGGTTTCAAACCTAAGTATAAAATCAACCCACCATTTTCAGCGACTCCTTCAACGATCTTAGCGGCTCTTTTCAAGTAGTTGATGGTCTTGTCTAAGTCAATCACGTGGATGTCGTTGTATTCACCGTAGATGAAAGGTTGTGTTGATGTGTTCCATAGTTTTGTAGAGTGACCTAAATGAGCACCAGCAGCCATCAATTTGGAGACGGTCAACTGGTTTGTCGTAGGTGGGTTAATGATGAGTTGATGTGGATGATACACGTTTCTCACTCTAGAACCAAGTTTACCAGAAGTGGAAGCATGATATTTTTGTCTAACTGCCAATTCAGCAGCTGAGTATGGTTCACCTTCTGGAGTTGGAATCAAGTTTGGAAATTGTGTCATTTTGGATGTTGATTGAGAGGAAAGCTCACCTTCTTGTTGACTCTTGGAAACATAGGTTTGGAATAATTTCTTGAAAGATTCTAACACTAACACATCTCTGTTTAAAGTTGGCTTAGGTGCCGAGTTTAATATTTCTTCAAATTCACCCTTGGTTAATTGTTTCAATATATTTAGTTGTGATTGACCTTCGTATTTCTTATGTAGTTCAGCAATCTTGTTTGAAGTGGCTTCTGACAACTTGGATGTTTTCACAGATGGTGTAGCTGTTTCAGTCTCTGACAAAAGTGACACATTGGCCTTAGATGATGCTGTGGTTGGTTCTGGAGCTGAAGTTGGGGTAGAAGGAGCAGCCTCGGTGGATTGAAGTCTCTTTGCTTGAACAGAAACTGCCACGAGTCTTTTGCTGCTGGCCCTCGTCGTTAATGACCTTATTGAAACGAAGGACATGATGGGTGTAGATAGATGGAGTGTGCTTAATGTCAGTCACTGAATGGTGTTTTTCGTTTTTCAGTCCTCTCATGCCTACTTTCAATGTTCAAAATCAACCACTAAAGTCTTGTGTTGAATTTTTCAAAAAACGAGGAGGTCGTGTGATACTCAATTGATTTGGCATAGCGCACCCGTACACCAACTAACTCTCATATCTATTAGCGATCTTCCTGAAGATTTCTACCTGAGAGTATTTCTCCACTATAGTTTCATGAAGACTAGTGTCTACTATGGTAATTAGTTGTTTGTCGAAAAAATAAATAAGTCCTTCATGTTTAATAAAAAAGTTGAGTGATCAACTCATCTTGAACAAGATAAAAACTAAGAAAAATGTGGAAGATAAATAAGGCAAGCAAATAGACTATCAAAAAAGTGACTCTAGAAACGGCAAAGTGTATTATTATAAACTGAAAAGCTGAAATGATATGTACGGAGAATAACAAAAAAGGAAGAACAAGAAAAACAATGAGAATGAATCAGGTGGAAGTTGGGGAGGTTGAAATAGTATTAGCTAGAAAAGCAAATACAATGCAAACACCAGAGTGATTTTTTTGTTTTTTATTTCAAGGTTTTTATTATTTTTTTTGGTTTTTTATTGGGTTTTTTTGGAGATCTCAMATGACGAAGTAGGAAAAGGCATTTTAGTTCTTGACACCGAATTGCTTTTCAGCGTTTTCAATGATACCTGCAACACAGCTTGGGTTAGCCAATGTGCTCATGTCACCCAAACCTTTAGCTTCACCAGAAACAATCTTTCTCAAGACTCTTCTCATGATCTTACCAGATCTAGTCTTTGGCAAGTCATCGATAACAATGATAGTCTTTGGAGCAGCAAATGGACCAATGACACTTCTAACGGACATACGCAAGTTTTGTCTTAATTTCAGTAGAGCAGCATCATCATCGATTTCTTCATCTTCTTTCAATTGAACAAAGGCAATGACAGCTTGACCAGTCAAGTCATCATTGATACCAACGACCGCTGATTCAGAAACTTCTTGGTTATCCAAAAGCACAGCCTCAATTTCAGAAGTAGACAATCTATGACCAGAAACGTTAACAACATCATCAACTCTACCTCTAATCCAGTAGTAACCATCATGGTCTCTTCCGGCACCATCACCTGTGAAGTAGTAACCTGGGTATGGTTTCAAGTAAGTTTCAATGTAACGGTGGTGGTTCTTGTAAACGGTTCTTGCCATTGATGGCCATGAGTCTCTAACAGCCAAAACACCTTCAACATCGTTACCTTCCAAAACGTGACCAGTGACTGGATCAATGATAACGGCATCAACACCGAAGAATGGAAGAGTAGCAGCACCTGGCTTGGTTGGAACGGCACCGGCCAATGGAGCAATCAAATGAGAACCGGATTCAGTTTGCCAGTAAGTATCAGAGATGTGACAGTTACCTTTACCAATCTTTTCATCGTACCACTCCCAAAGTTCAGGAGCAATTGGTTCACCGACAGAACCTAAGGTTCTCAAAGATGATAGATCGTATTGGTCAATGAATTGTTCACCGGACTTCTTCAACAATCTAAGAGCAGTTGGAGCAACGTAGAAATGAGTGGCTTTGTGCTTTTCAACAATCTTCCAGAATCTACCAAAATCTGGGTAAGCTGGAGTACCTTCGAAAACGATAGTTGGGACACCCAAGGCCAATGGACCATATAGAGCGTAAGAGTGACCAGTAATCCAACCGACATCACCAGCAGTGAAGAAGACATCTTCAGGTTGCACATCAAAGACGTATCTGGTAGTCATAGCAGCACCTAACAAGAAACCACCAGTAGCGTGAACAACACCCTTTGGAGCACCGGTAGAACCAGAAGTGTACAACATGAATAATGGGTCTTCAGCATTAACTGGAACAGGAGCCAAGTAAGCTGGGAATTTCTCAGCTTCTTCGTCCCAGTAGAAATCTCTACCCTTCAACATTGGAATGTTTGTGTTACCAGTTCTCTTGTAGACCAAAACCTTTTCAACGGTTGGACATTCTTTCAAACCTTCATCGACAATCTTCTTGGTGTTAATGGTCTTACCACCTCTCTTACCTTCATCACAAGTGATAACGGCCTTACAACCAGCATCAGAGACTCTGTCCTTGATGGAACCAGCAGAGAAACCGGCGAAAATAACGGAATGGATGGCACCCAATCTAGCAACGGCCAACATAGCAATCAAAGCCTCGGCAGTCATTGGCAAGTAGACACCAACGGTATCACCTTTCTTGATACCCCAGGATTTCAAAACACCGGCAACTCTAGAAACTTCTCTTAACAATTCACCATAGGTCAACTTTTTGCTAGCTTCTTCGTTATCAGCTTCAAAGATAATGGCAGTCTTGTTTGGGTTCTTGAAAGCATGTCTATCAACACAATTGAATGAGGCATTTAATTCACCACCGACAAACCAAGCAGCATCACCATTGGCCAAAGAACCAGTCTTAACCTTGTAGAAATCTTTGTCCCAATCAAGGAACTTCTTAGCCATTGGACCCCAGAAGTTTTCAGGATCTTCAATGGATTGCTTGTACATTGTCTTGTACTCCTCCAAAGTAGAGATTGATTTGTTTGGTTGCTTTTCATAGAAAGCCTTTGGAGTTGGTCTTGCCTTGATGTTGTTGGCTTCATGAACCACTTTATGGAAGTTTTCAGAAGTCATTGTTGAGAATTATGTAGAAGGGTTTGTTTGTTTTTGTGATAGTAAATACCTAGAAAAAAGGGGCGTGAAAATGGGAATCAGCAAGGAAAATAAAACGTTCAAAAAAATGTGAGGGTTAAACGAGCACGATTGAGTTGAACAGAAGTGAAAAGATCAGGGAGAAGAAAGGGAGGATGAGTTGTGAAGATGCTCTTTTTGAGAAAGGTAATGAATCAATTCAAATGAGGATCTGTGGGGAAAGGACAGTAACAAGAAGGAGGAGTAAGGAGTAGCAGAAAGAGGGAAAAACAGGGAGTAGAGGTCTTTAAAGGTGAAGAGTCAAACGCTGAAAAGTGTTGATCAGACCTGCGTACGACTGGTAATTCTGATATCCCACTCGTTTAACTCTTAATATGAGGAACTAAGGTCCCACCGGCCTCACGAGTCACCGCGCTTCACCGGGGCGCTCCTTCTCTTCTAAATCTTCTCTCAAGCTAAGTGGACTCTCTCTGTGTCCCTCCAGATCGTTTTCTTGGTGTTGCTCACCCCCAATTACTCACAATCTGTGCCTCTCCAAGACTCTCATCCCACCTACTGATTCAATGACATTTTCTTGATCGTTGTTTGGCCATCTTCTGAATGTATTAAATCACCACTTCATGAAGCTGTACACCTGGAGTCTTGCAAAACCCCAGATTACCATTGGTTGAATCCAGACTTCATCCGTTTCCCCAGAACGCGGGCGATTGAGTCGTGATCTTTTATCAGCGTTGGTGTCTCTCCGATGTCCGTCCCTTCGGTGCGCTGGAGAAAAGGAAACGAGCTGCCAATATGCTTTCAAACGCATATATGCATGCACAATGTGACAGGCTATATACGTAGTATATGGAGATGATTCAGCTTATCGATCATGATTTCTGACTTAAATTTAAATGACGTTTAATCCTTACTCCGAGATCGTGAATGATTCAAAATTGAAATCTCGATAGCAATTCACACTGCTGTGGCTGTGCCATACTCGCTGTGGCTGGGTGTGGTGGAGCAAATTCAACAAAAAAAAATGAAAATGGGGGACTCTCAACAAAAAACCAACAAATTCGCCTCTTTGTAACTTGTTGGACAGAAATTCCCCATAGAGACAATTTTACTTTAACGAAGACTCTTATAAAAAGGCACTATACCCCTTTAACCTGTGTCGAACATGTAGCTACAGGCGACTTAATCGAATTAGTATTTAAACCTTTAACCGACGCTTGCCATATTACCCAATTGAGTAACGTAAGTGATTAAACCTTTAACTTGATTTATCAAAAATGCTTCTTTCTGCAGCTTAGGTTTTTTTTCCATATATTTAGATCGAGTTCAATTAACGATTTTGATTAAATTGAACTCCATGAAACGGAATTGAATATAGCTCGTCTCAAAACTTATGACTATGGTACCCAGACCATTTGAGGTGATTGTGGCGGGTAGAGGCTCTGTAACTCATTTCACCATACTCAAGGGGTGGCGCAGCATACACTAAGCCGCATACGGCCACAATCACCTAAGTTTTGAGACGAGCTATACTCAATATCGGGTAATTGCTGAATCATGCAAATACCATGAATTTGAAAAACGTTTCAAAGGACACAACTGAAAATCCCAAATCAGTTTTGCTCACCTTTTACCTTTTCCGCACTTCGCCGAAAGTCCTACCTTACTTCACCGATCGTGCCTATTGGGGTTTTTTCGTTGTGCCCATTTCAGTCACATTTCAGCTATGAAATTACCGTGCCACATGTGGCGCACCGGTTATCTGGTTAGCCTCCGAAAAAAAACGTATTTTGATGCATAATACTTTCTTTAACGTACATCTTTTTTTTGACCATGGCCTATATAAATTTCCAAACTGATTTTGGATTATCATGACAATCACAGCTGCTATTGCCATTGATATAGCATCTCAACTTCCAAGAGAAATACAAGACTTGATTCTTCCAAATGTCGTCTTAAGGTACCACAGTTTTTACAATTTTGAAGACACTAATAAATTATCATTTACAACTTCCAACTCAGATGATGTTTACGATAACAGAGACGTGCTTATTCCATTGATATCATTGATCAATTTGTCTGACCCATTGGTAGACTATGTTGTTTTTTGGCGCTTCCCCAACTGAGTTTTGATTTGGACTTGGAACATAGTCGGCTTTTTGATCGATTTGCCATGTTTACATTATCCAAATCAAATATCAAGATGAATACACCTTTCAGAAAAGCTTATGCGTTGGCACCATTATATTCACAACTCACGGAATTGACATTTAAATCTATAGTCATTGATTATAGACGGTGGAACAAACATGCTGATTTGCTAGCCGTAATTGAACAATGTACAACTTTGACACTCAGCATTGTAACTTTCAGAACGATGTGTGGTGGTTTTCTCGCTATGTCACAGAAGATAATGACTTTGAAGATCGAACTCGATCTGAATTATGAGTATGGAGTGTGTTCACTGCGTCGGTTCATTAAAGATTTACGAGACTGGTTTAATGTTGATCCGAAAAGGAAATTTGACAAACGCTTGATATTGGACCTCGATTGAAACAACAGAGACATTTGACGTTTCCCCAGAACAAGAGACCTCAATTATGAACAATATCTCGGAAATCAATACTTTCTTGAAAAACACACAGGATTTGAATGTTAGGTTTGATATTCGATCAACATTAATCGAGGAAAGTGAGAATATATTGAATGCTATTGTTAGTTTGATGACTCAATGGCATGATAAGTTTAATGGAACATTCAAAATGGATTGTTATTTATCAGAGGATTCTTTTTATGGATCAACAGTTACTAAATTGATTGAAACAATTTCAAACTCTAAGAGTAAGACATTACGGTTTTACAACACTATTAATGATGAATATCTTTGTTCCATTGATGCTTTATTCCAACAATCATGTTCTTCGTTGGTTGACCTCTTTCTTGGTGGTATTAAAATCTTAAAGCTACAGAACTTGCCATTGTTGAAAAGAGTAGTTTAATATCGATGCCAATTTGACTCTAATGTTTTCAAAGATAATACCAATTTTCTTGATGAATTGTCGTTAACTGACTCTAGCTACTGCATTTCTGATGATCCCGTGGCCTTGCCTATTGGCCTTCGCTTATTATACATTGAACATGACGCTTTTGGCGTGGATAGAATTCCAAAATTCCTAAACCTCCGAGAGTTGCAAAGATTAAGTTCAGTCAGAGTTCGTATCTCGCCAGTGAATTGCTTGAAATTGCCTGGTGAACATCGCTTACTGTTTATAGCATTCCCAAAAGAATTTGTTGATCAACTACCACCTACTGTGGAATCATTGTTTTTGAAGATGAATTGTACAGAAGGTGGAGAACCATTCACCTGGAATTCACTCTCTTACCCAGAAAGACTTCGATTTGATCATCTTCCCAATTTACATACTCTGTCTTTATTGATGGACAGTGACCCATTTTCAGAAACCCCATTCAAAACTCCAATTTGCCATGGTCTTTGTGAAAACTTGAGATTATTGTCCCACCAATGTTTATAGGAAATCTACCAGAATCACTTGAATCTTTAAATATCAATTTTCTTGCTTGTGAGAAGTTTGAATTTTATGCTACATTTGCTGATTTTTGGAATGAGTTAATAGCACCTTTGAAACACTTACTTTCTTTCAAAGCAGTTAATAAACATACACAGACTATTGATTCTGGTTCTTTGGATTTTCCCCCTCGTCTTCAGGTTTTTGGCATATCATCGTCTTCCTTTGATACAATATCGCTTGTCGATGGTCTTCCTGATTCCATTTTGCTTTTCAGTGCTCATAGAGCTGATAGATATCGTTCAGATGATGATACCAAGTCAAAACCAGTGCCTTTCTTGGTGCGTGATGAATTACAATTTGATGAGTTGAAAAAACGGGTTGAGCTTGAAACCACTGTGCTTAAATGGATTTTACAGGGAAATGAATAGTGGTTTGAGGACTGATATCTCAAGACTAAAACTTGAACAATATTTGAATTTATTGATGTAATGATAGTTTTATTGATGGGATCTCCAGGGCCGGGGGCCCCTGCCCTGCGGCAGGCTGCGGAAGTGACTTGGCACGGCCCGCGAATTAGTTGGGACTTGTCAAATACTAAACATACATGCAGTCTAAACCTGTAGCTCAAATTTGAAGTTGTTACTTTGTTGTTGACTCCTTTATCCTACTCATAATGTCAATTGATCTTTTTGAATCAACTTGGCCATTATGTTTAACCCAGACATTGCGAGAACCACAGCAATTGAAATTACATCCCAGCTTCCAAGAGAAATAAAGGACTTGATTCTTCAATCTGTTGTTTTGAGATACTACAACATTTACACTTTTGAAGACACCAGACGAGGTCTTACAGACATAACAAAGTCAGATTATAGAGATGTGCTTGTCCCATTAATATCTTTGATTAACTTATCAGACCCCTTGTTGAATTATGCTGTTTGTTTGGCTCTTCCAAAACTAAGTTTTGAACGTTCTAAATTGACGAGAAGCCTTTTTTTTCAGCAGTTTGCTGATTTTGCACTATCCAAATCAACTACCAGAATACACGAGCTCTCCACAGATACCTATGAGTCATTTCCATTGATTGAAAAGCTAATGGAATATACCTTTGAACAAATTTTCACTGAGTTTTCTTTCAATCCAGAAGGGCGACTACCAAGTTTGCAACTTCCTGTATTAGAACAATGTTCAACTTTGAAGATTAATACCCAAACTCTTGAGCATGTGTGTCTTTCCGGTTTACTTACTAGATCCAGAAGATTAAAGGTATTGAAGATTTCTGTTGTTATGGCAACGAGTGGAGCATATTTGTTGAATGAGTTCTCAAAGGGACTTCGAAACTGGTTTAGTGTTAATCTAGGAAACAAAACTGACAAGTGTTTGATATTGGATCTTGAAGTTGATACATTTTTTCCAAATACGGAAGCTTCGTGCCTGAACAATATCACTGAAATGAGTACATTTTTGACAAATACAAAGAATTCGAATGTGAGGTTCGATATTTTCTTAAGGTTGGATAACGAAAGCGAGAATATATTCAACGGGATTAATACTTTTTTAACTCAATGGCATAAACAGTTCAATGGAACATTTTCACTTCACGGTTCCATAAGAAAAGAGTTTTACAACAATCCAGTATTTACTCGATTCATTGATACTGTCTCAAATGCTAAGGTTAAGACGCTAAAACTCAATAACATCCACGACAATAATATCATTTTTCACTGTCCAATTGATATTTGGTTTCGATACTCAGCTTCATCAGTAGCTGATCTTTTGCTCTCTGGTGTATCAATTTCCAAATTTCAGAATTTGGCATCATTGAAAAGATTGACTTTACTAGATTGCAAGCTGATTGCTCATGATGCTCTCAGTGGTATACATGAACTCTGTGATGAGTTACTGATCTCTGGTTGTAAGTATTATGACAGTAATGTTTTCATTACTTTACCAACGAGCCTCCAATTGTTGGAAATCAGTGGAGATGTTTCTTCTCTAGCCAACTTGCCAGAAATTTCAAACATGAGGAATTTTCAAAGATTACGCTCTGTAAAAGCTTCATTCAGAACTTATGATAGGATAGAAATGAACGAGGAAAGAAGAATTCGTGCAATATCCTGGATGGAAAGATTTGTTTTCCAATTACCTTCAACAGTGGAAACGTTATTTTTGAGGATACATAAACATCGAAGAGAGAATATCTCTGGAAATGCTATTTTTCACCCAGAAAAACTTAGATTTGACAATCTCACACAATTGCACTCCCTATCCTTGTTAATAGACAGCGATCCATTGTCAACAATTCCCTTTGATTTCTCCAAGTTACCGATTTCTTTGGAAGAACTTGATCTGGTCATGCCATCGTCGTTTTCAGGAAAACTACCTGTGTCACTTCAATCATTAGACATCAATACGCGTGCTTGTGAAAAGTTCAAGGTGTATGATACATTTGCAGACTTCTGGAACCAATGGATAGCCCCTTTGGAAAACTTACTGTATTTCAAAACAGTTAATGATCACACACAGACTCTTGATTTTGGTGTTTCAAGGTTTCCTCCTCATCTACAGGTTTTCGACATATACTCCAATTCGTTTGAAAAGATATCGTTTATTGATGGTCTTCCTAGTTCCATCTTGATTTTTACTGCATACCGAAATGGCTTTCGATTTTATGATGAGTTAACACCTTTCTTACTGCGTGATGAATCACAGATTGAAGATTTGAAGAAACAGTTCAAATTTGATACCAGTCTTTCACCTTGGTATAAATGGGTTTTCGGAGAAGAAAATGAAATTGAGTAATTTAAGAAGCTTGCTATTTTCATCTAATATCAATCAGACATATATGTATCACATATCACGATAATTATATATGTAGTACAAAGTATATATACCCAATTTCACCCTCGATCCAGTTTTCATGAGCATCAAATCAAATCTCGATCGTTGGAATACATGTCCATGGTATAGCGTAGCTACAATTTGGCAAAGCAGTATCCGCTATTCTGGCTATATATGACTGAATTGACCAAAGTGATTAATCGAAACTCGTTTTGGTGTCTGTATATATATTATATCTTTCAGCACATATGAGTGTAGGATATACCAATTTGATCGTTCTTGATGAAAGCAAGCCATGTGGGGAACTTCGAAACTCATGAGTTACAAGTTGCGTGCCCATGACGACATTTGCTAATTTCGCACTATCCAAATCAGCTACCAAAATGCGCAAGTTTTCTACTGATACTGCTGAATTAGTTCCAGTGATTGAAAGATTAATAGAATCCACTTTTGAACAAACAACCACCGTGCTTTATGGAGATGAAGTAGAGCTTCCACCAGATTTACAAGTCCCTGCATTAGAACAATCTTCAACTTTGAAGCTCAGACTTGAAACTCTTGAAGATGTTTGCCTTTCTGGCTTACTTACTAGATCAAAAAAATTAAAGATATTAGAGGTCTACATTGATATGTCACACAATGAAGCGGATATGCTGAATGAACTTGCAAAGGAAATACGAAACTGGTTGAATCTTGATCCAAGAAACAAAACTGACAAGAGTTTGATATTGAATCTTAAAAAAAGTTGATACATCTTTTCCAGATACGGAAGGTGTATGCTTAGACAATTTTTTTGAAATTGAAACGTTTTCGAAAAATACAAAGGATTTGAATGTGAGGTTCGATATTTCCTTAAGTTTGAAAAAAGAAAGCGAGTATATATTCAACGTCATCGGTACCTTATTAACCCAATGGGATGAAAAGTTCAATGGGTCATTCAAATTTTATGGTCATATGAGCGTAGAATTTTTCAGCAGCCCAGCATTTACACAATTCATTAATACCGCCCCAAATCCTATAAGATTAAGAAATTAATATTTGATTACAATAACAGAGGTAACTAACTCAATTTTTTTGCCCCATTGAAGGTTTGTTTCAAGATTCAGTTTCATCGATAGTTGATCTCAAACTTTCTAGTTTATCTGTTTCTAAACTCCAGAATATGCCATTGTTGAAAAGATTAACTTTAAGCCAATGCAAACTGATAGGACATAGTGTTCTAGGTGGTCTACCTAAGTTCTGTAAAGAGTTATTGCTCCTTAGTTGCAATTATGATGAGAATGATGGCTCCATTATTTTGCCAATGAGTCTTCGATTGTTGATAATCAGTGCCGACGCTTCTAACACAGATGAGTTGCCAAAAATTTCAAACGTGGAAATGGAATCAAAAAATGGGAATTAATGTGAGAAAGGCTTGAGGAGCTCCAATCTGAAAAGAAATTGATGTTTATTTTTATTGCCAGAAACAAGCGTAATGAGATCTTGATATGCACCATCATCAACAAAATCTGGTTCCTTAACATCTTCTCCGGTTTTAAATAATGGTCAAATCAGTATATATAAGACACACCTAAAGAATAAAAAATAGATTGATCTGTGGTTTAGTGGTTCTGAAGCTAATCTCGTGAAGTATATATGTACAGTAAATACTAAATTGTAATGTAAATTAGGTTAATTTCAAGTTTTTTTTATATCTAATAGGAGTCTTATAAAGTAACATAATTTACCGATTCAAACTCACAACCTAATGAGTCTTAATGTTACTGTAATTACTGTATCACTGAAAAATAGACATAACTTATAAGTTGGAAAAAGGACAGACACACAGCATCTGTTTGCATCGATCATGTATTAAATTTGTTCCAATTTAATGTCGTTTTAACGACGAGCAAAAGACTCGTATTTGATTTCGATGTTCAAGCAAAGAGACTTCAATCCACCGAGGCTGCTATATACTTCTATACCCCAACTTCAGCTTCAGTCTTCAGAACCAATCACAGCATCGATCATTGATAATTGGTCGATGTGTCACAATTTAACAGATACTCAAACAACTATACACCATCTTATGAAGGTCAATCACAACGTGTTCGATATTGAAAGAATTAACAGAGGGTGAATTAATTTCAAGAAATTTTAAACTCAGCACCTAAACCACAGACATTAGAATCTTTCAAGAAAAATGGAGGATTAGTTAAAGGGTAGGGTTAGTTAATTGCTCTATATCTTTGAGTCTTGACTGACTGTTGTTAGATGGCCTCCTGGTTCCTGCATGAGCGGGACTCCGTCCCTCCAAGGCCTCTTCAAAATCCTCTGATGTTGATATGGTCACGTTGGGGTAATCAATTGAAGGAGCTTCCATTATCCAAAAAAAAAAAAATCTAGTTTCCAATCGATTCAGCCCAATTCTGTTTACATGTATGTCACAACACGTAGACAGATCATGATCAAGATAAGAAAACTGATGTAAGTGTGACAGGTCGTACAGTTAGCTTGTTGACGTGTTGCCACTTGCACAATGCAGACGCGTTAATTTGTAAGATTGGGCCTGTACAGGCTGTTGATCCTGATTTGTTACTGCATCTTTCAAAACTGACCTGTTGTGTATCAGTTGAGAATTCATAGCTAGTTCAACATCATTGCATCATTTTATGGATCTGTCATTAAAAAAAAACGAATTAACGAGAATCATTGAAATTCTGGAATCTGATCCCTTTAATTTTTTGAAGAAAAAAAAAATGGAATGTGGAGTAGAAGTGGCCCGAGTAATTACTTAATGATTTACGTAATTGTGCACACTGGATTACGTAAGGATAGGCATGTGGTGCCAGATTCTGGAATCTAAGTTACCCGCCCTAGGTACAGGTTACAAGTTACTTCGATGTGATGATGGCTGGTTTCTTCGAGGGCAATATTGGTAATTATGTGGACTCGAGACATAAGCTATGTACAAGCTGACCGTTGTTTTAACTTATAATAAGGCTAAGATGATCCAACGAGATCAATTGAGCTACGTGGTTAAGAGTAGAGGGTGTAAGTTTCTGTTGCAGTGGTGAATCGGTGAGTGGTCACTGGTCAGTTTCAAAGGGGTCTCCTGAGTAGATCGCTGGCTGTCTGCCAGTTGGACAGTGGACAGTGAGAATAAACTCCCGAGAGCCAGAGCCAGAGCCAGAGCCAGCCAGACTCTCCCACTGTAATTGCAGCAGTGCAGTGTGCAGCACTTGGTAAAACTCAATTACAGAGCGTGTGCGCATAGTACGTACTGCAGTCAGTACTGCAGGCAGAGTACTACGTACTCGAGAGTGAGAGTCTCGTACTAGTAAACGCTAACTATGGTGAAGTGGTGAAGTGGTGAAGTTTGACAAAACTGAACATTTCAACAATTGACAACCAACACGTATCCCTGTCCCCCCATTGATCCCATTGCCATTGCCTTCATCAACTTCACTCCTGTTCCCATTTTTCCACCCAAACTCCATCATTACACGAGTCACTTGCCACTATAAGACTCTTCCTTCAACAAGACTGCGAAAAAACTTGTCCTTACCACTCCCACAGACTGAGACTAGAGTCCCACACTGAACCCCTTTCCCTGTCGACTTCTGTCCATCTGTCAAACTGGCCTCCCTGTTCTTGTTCTTTTTTTAACACTTCTCTCTGACTCATAACTCATCTCATCCCTGTATATACAATTCACTTTTGACTAATTGTACAGGCCTCAAAAATCAAGAGTCAAGAACGTACTGGTTTCCCCCAATTCTAATTGCCACTGGCTGCTGGTTCAGTTTTTCCTATTTCATTTGACTATTCCTTTTTTTGTTCCCACAAACATCTTGCATACATCATCTCTTATTACATTACATCAAAATAATAAATAATAAACATTAAGCAATGTCTTACAATAACAACAACAACGGTCAAGATGACTATCAACCACAGTACAATCAATGGACCTCCGACCCGCAACGAAACTCACTAGCTGTGCCTGGTCCTTCCACTTCCAATACACATCGTCCTAGATCAAGCTCTTTTAAATCAGGTCATCAACCACAGCAGTACACTACAAATGCTGCTCCCGCTACTCCTAGAATGTTAAGAAATGCCTCGAGTTCAAATAACATGGCTGATGATTATACAACCGCCGCCGGTGCAACTGGAACAGCCGGTGGAAATGACAACATGACTGGTGTTCAGAGGACACCTTCTTCCAAGAGAGGTTCCGTGAATTATCAACAATACCAACAACAACAAGCTGCCCAACAATATAATGGCTCTCCTCGTCGAAACACAATTGATCAACAAATGCAGGCGCCAATTGATGATGCTAAGAGAGGTTTACTACCCGGCGTTGATTTCGAACCTCAATCTGCCAATGCCAATACAAGAAACGTGAACCCTGGAGTCGCCGGAAACGTTTTCAGATCAAATTCTCAGCATAAGGCTCCGAAAACTGCCAATCAACAACAGCAACAACAACAATCAAAGAATACGGCGACTACCTCTTCACATGATGCCAATCAACAATTCCACAGAAAAGCCATCGGAGATTGGGATTTCGCTAAGACCATTGGTGCCGGATCCATGGGTAAAGTGAAATTAGCAAGACATAGAGTTACAAATGAGATTTGTGCTGTTAAGATCATCCCTCGTGCTGTGAAGATATGGCAAAGACAACATGCCAATGATCGTATACCGACTGATCCAACTGAGATTGCTAAGAAGAGGAAAGACTTGGAAAAAGAAGTCGCTAGAGATAAAAGAACCATTAGAGAAGGTGCATTGGGTCGTATCTTGTACCATCCTTACATTTGCAGATTGTATGAGATGTTCCCTATGACTAATCATTACTATATGTTGTTTGAGTATGTATCCGGTGGTCAGATGTTGGATTTCATTGTCTCTCATGGTTCTTTGAAAGAACGTCATGCTCGTAAGTTCTGCCGTGGTATTGCTTCGGCATTGGATTATTGTCATTCGAATAATATCGTGCATCGTGATTTGAAGATTGAGAATATTATGATCAATAAGAATGGTGAGATTAAAATCATCGATTTTGGTTTGTCTAATATGTTCGATAGACAACATTTGCTTAAGACTTATTGTGGTTCCTTGTATTTTGCTGCTCCTGAATTGCTTTCCGCTCATCCTTACATTGGACCAGAAGTTGATGTTTGGTCATTTGGTGTTGTCTTGTACGTGTTAGTTTGTGGTAAAGTTCCATTCGATGATCAAAGTGTTTCTGCGTTGCATGAAAAAATCAAGAAGGGTCATGTCGAGTACCCAGATAAGTTGTCTAGAGAATGTGTCAGTTTGTTATCTAGAATGTTGGTTGTGGATCCTACTAAGAGAGCCTCTTTGCATGAAGTCATGGCTCATCCATGGATGGTGAAAGGTTTTGAATGTCCTCCATCTAATTATTTGCCACATAGAACTCCATTGGAGTTGCCTTTGGATCCAGATGTCTTGCAAATCATGGTTGAGTATGAGTTGGTTTCATCTGAACAGCAAGCTTCCAATGAATTGACTTATCTTTTAACCTCAAGTCAGTACCAATTGGCTACTAAGAATTGGCATGCTCGTTATTCTCAACCTGAGTTGTACGATGAAAGTATTCAGGATCCTACTCTTGGATTCCATCCTTTGATTTCCATTTATTACTTGGTTGATGAGATGTTGAAGAGAAAGAGAATCAAAGAGGAGTCCAATAAGGCTAGAGTTTCTCAGAAGCAATCTCAACAGCAACAACAACAAACACAACAACCATTTACTACAACCCCACAAATGGCTCAAGCTTCTAATTTCAATAACGTTCCAGCCTCGCATCAAAGAACTTTCAGCACTCCAAATCCTGATCCACGTTATTTACAGCAACAACAAGAACAACAACAGGCACCAGTTCTCACTTTCCCTCAAGCTGCCTACACTTCATCCCATCAACAATCAGACACCATCCCAGCAACAACGATAACCAAGAACCAAGTGCGTAATGAATCCACTCCACCACCACAACAACAGATTCCATCTGAAGCTTACAACAGTCCACTGTTTAGAAAACTTAGTGTTAAGAAAACAAGACAAGAGGCTGCCGTGGATGAATTGCCTCCACTGGAAAGCAAATTGAGTGACTTGCATGTGGATAGAGCTACAGGCCGTCCTGTGATGACCACCGACTACTACAACAACAGCAATGATAACAACAATACCACGAATAATACCGTTCGTAGAGTCGGTAGTATGAAGATTACCACGAAGGAAAAACAACAGTTACACTTACCTCCTTTGCCTGCTTCTTCAAGACAACAGATTCAACATCATCAACGTGCTGCTTCCGCATACACTCCAAAACATTATGTTCCTGATTTTGCCGAGAAGCCATTGCCATCAGCTAGAAAAGGTTCCGATAACAGTGATATCATCGGTACCATTGGTGCCACTGGTGCTGATACCAGTGGTGGTAATTTGAAGGTTCCTGAGACAAGAAAGTATCATCCATCTGCAAGAGCCAAGTCTATGGGTCATGCAAGAAAGCATTCTTTGAACATCAACACAAAGTCAACAAGTTTCAACAATACAGAAGCATTGCCTCCATTGCCTACAACGGCTATGGTTATGGAAGATGGGTTCTTTGATGATGTCGATATGGATGATATTCCATTTGATGGAGACTACACTAAGCCAAAGAGAAGACCTGCTGATGATGAAATCATTTCACAATTTGAACATGCTGCTCCTGGTTCAATGCCATCTATTGAGTATCCAAAGACATTGTTTTTGAAGGGTTTCTTCTCTGTGCAGACCACTTCTACGAAACCATTGCCTATTATCAGATACGATATTATTTCAGTGTTGCCTCAGATGGGTGTCAAGTTTACCGAGGTTAAAGGTGGATTTGTCTGTATTCATTATCCTTCAATTGTTGGTTCTGATGGAAATAATGGAAATGCTGAAAACGCTGATAAGACCTTAACTGATGCTGCTGGTACTGAGACCGCTACTGGTGTTCCAACTGCCACTGCTAATACTGTTGGTGGAGGTCCTCAAAATTATCAATACCCACCACCAGTCTCTGTTGAAGAGCCTGCTGCTGCCTTACCAAAGACCCCAACTATAGAAGTTAAAATGGAGGATCAATTAGCTGCTAACGCCGCCAAGTCTGTGTCACCATCAGAAGCATCAACTCGTATTCCAGACTACAAGAGAACCTCACTTTCCTCTAGAAATTCAAATGAGAAGAAAGGAGCCGGTGACGATGATTCAACAATTGCAACTACTGGTGATAGCAACAAGCCAACCACTCCTTCGAAATTGCATAGAAGAAAGTTCTCATTGGGTAATGGACTACTCAGCTATTCCAGAAAACAACCACCTGCACAACCATCATCACCACAGACCTCACAAAAAGAGAAACTATCACTTTCAACGAATGTTCCTGCGAATAATGACTCACTGTTGATCCCACAGACTCCTGCACCAGCCAACTTCGTTCGTCGTACGAACTCATATGATCAAAGTTCAGAATCAATGACTTTTGATGAACCAAATGGTGGTTCAGATATGTTGGTTTCTTCAAGACTTGAACAGGAGAATCGTGTTCATAGATACAGTTCAAGTGGAGGTGGTGCTGGTGCAGCTGCTTCTGGCAATGCCGCTGCTGGTACTGGTGCTCAAGGTGCAGCTGGACAAGGTGGTAAGGCTGCTGGACATTCAGGTGCTAAGAAGACACCATTGAAGTTTGAAATCCATATTGTCAAGGTTCCTTTGGTTGGTTTGTATGGTGTTCARTTCAAGAAGGTTAGTGGTAACACTTGGCTTTATAAGTCTTTGGCTAGTGAGATTTTGAATAGGTTGAACTTGTGATTTTGGGGTTTGATTTGTCAATTTTGTCAATCTCAACTCAATTTGTCATTGTCTTGTTTGCATGTTTTCCTACTTGTTCTTAATCTCATCCACTAGTGACTGGTATTGGTGTCATTTCAAGCGTTGGCGTTTTCAATTCTTATGTTGCAGTGGTGCTCCTACTTCAAATCCAAATCTCTATTTTTGTTCACGTGAATCGTTATTTGTGTGTTTATGGGCTCTTCTGGTATTTCATATCCTCTCTTCTATGCATCTCCATTTTGCTTTCTTTTTTACATTTTTTGGTTCTGTTTTCATCTTCACCTCATCCCTACTTTTTTCATCTAATCATCGTATCATACCGTGTGTGTCCTCTTACTATACTTTATTTCTCATTGTTTTGTCCTTCTTCTGATCATCTTTTTCAGTGTTTTGTGCTTCTGTCAATCAATACCACTGTCCATACTTTTCTTGTTTAGTTTTCTATATAATTCGTTGTCGGTGCCTCTTCAACTCCCTCTTTTTTTATTGTTTGTTTGTGTTTACTTTTTCTTACTTTCTATTTTTTTCCATTCTTCTTTACTTTACTCTCCATATTACTCTTATGTTGCTGTTAAATTCCATTGTTTTTTGTTTTTTTGTTTTTGTCTTTCTTTCATTCATTCCTCTCTTTAATATTTTTTTTGTTTTTTTCTTCAAAAATCATTCCCCTTGTTATTTTTTTGTTCGAATTGTCTCTCATTAGTTCCTCTATCCTCTCTTTTTTTGATATTTGTTGCTAAATTTATTTTGTTTGTTCGTTTCTCGTTAACTTTAACTTTCTACCCTTTTTTTGTTTCCTATATCTTCTTCGTTCCTCTTGAAAATAAATCTAATCAGTACATTGTTCTAATAAGAAAGATCCCGAATGACCCGAGCTTGATCAGACTATTATTAATTTGGTGATAATCCCTTAATTTGTATGATAACACATGCATCATAGTCAGGTTCGAACTTCGAACGACGAACATCGATCAGGCTGAGTATTCGATCTGTTTGCAAAAGAATTGATCTTCGGTAAATCAGTCGTCATGAAGCCGACCCATATGGAAAAGGGAATGATTGATCACAACTTGTCTTTTACCAATGAATGACTAAACACATTTCATAAATAATCATATCATCATCCATAACACATTCAAAACTAACTAAAAAACACATCACACAGGATCAAGACCAAAATCAAAAATGTTGACAAGAAAACACTGTGTTAAACCCGAATTTCAAATAAGTCACCACACACCAAACAAGTTCTTCACACAAGATTACAATCAAGTGGCAGGAAACCTCACATTAAATGTAACAAACTCACTTCAAGATATAATATCCATTGAAATCGGATTAAGGGGTTCATGTCTTACCCGATTCCAGGAATACTACAATCTCGGTAATCTTGCAAGCGACCAACATCACAAACATACAACCCCACTCTTCAATCAGTCCAATGTCGTTTATCAATCACCGGCAACTGTCTCTGTTGTTCCTGGACAAGCTATGGCGATTGATCCAATTGCACCCGGCTCAGTGTTTCATTTCCCATTTCAATTTGAGTTCCCTAGAGGGTTTGCCTTGCCTTCTTCTTGTGATCGGGTAGGTGATGACCGTGATGATAAAGGGTATCTCTCGGTTTCATACCAAGTGTATGCCCGTTTCAATTATCGATCATCGGTGTCTAATAAGGTTGAGTTTTTTGAATACACAACGTTGTTGAACTATCAAGGTGGGTCCAATGTTGGTGGTGGGACAGTGGGTGTTCGTCGGGCATATTTCGAGACTGTGTTCACTGGCAAATCGAAACAGTTGGTGGTTGATGAGACATCAGGTCAATTGGTTGAAAGCCAAGTTAAGGGTGGGAAAAAGAATTCAAGAGCTCTCAGATCATTGTTCAATGATAAGTATAAGAAGCAGAACATAGGGAAGTTCGTGAAAGATGTTGCCCTCCGTATGGCGTTGGATGTTCCGCAAGTGTTGAACATTGCTGGTCCTCTTGATTCGATAACGGTGACATTTGAATTTCCTGGGGTTGCTGAATTGGAACCTGATTTTGCATATAAGGGGAAAAGTACAAGATTAGGGTGTTTTAAAGTTGAGTCGGTCTGGTTCAAGTTGATTCAGGATTTGACTATCCATTGTGAAGGTTTTACATATCAAACTACCAAAAGAAACAGGTTGTTCAAATTCAATGATGTCAATAAAGAGTTTGATTTAGCTACCTTTTCATACAACCAAGAACGTCAAGCATACTGTCACACGGTCAACTTGGGAGAACTTGTTGGCACAAGTTCATCCATAATGAGCATCCTAACTGAACCAGTAATAGGAGACTTCAACATAGCTGGTGTCTTCAGTAACAGCAACACTTTGGCTGTCAATATGGAGATCTCTGATGCTCAGGCAACGAATAGTCATTCCAAGAAAGCGAAATTTCATGTTCATACACAGTTAGCTTGTTCTTTGATCAATACTCCTCAATATATTCCACAGTATCAAGTCGATGTTCCCCTGAGTGTGGATGACTCACAACTGGTCTCATCTATTCCTCCTCCCCTTGCTCCTCGTCCAACTTTCTCATGATAAAACACTGGCCATGCTGACTTGTATATTCTAAGAGTGCCCAGCCTGCAATCAACTGATTCAGATTTGGCTTTTATTAAGGTTTACAGATGCCCGGTTTCAACAAATTCAGGTCAGGAACTTGAATTTGTTTTTGCTGATGGAATCATGGATGCCAATTAGAATGAACAATTGCTGAGATGGAACTTACAAGCTGGATTTACATATTGATGGTGGATGGTTTATCTTTTATGGATGCATTACAAGGTTTTGGAGTTAATGATGAAAAGGGAAAAGCATGGAATAAGTACAAAATAAATTATAAAATAAGGATATCACAAGGTACAACCCTTCTTCATTCCTTTTGTCATCAGACGAATTTACAAATTTTCTTTTTCTCCAATGCTAGAATCCACAACATTGAACTGCCTTTATTTCCAAATAGAACAAGAAAAAATATCTCAACAGAGCTGGTTCAATTCAGTCTATCAGGGTATTGACAGAGCTATAGGCATTGAGATTCAGTTAATATGTATCAATTTCTAAGAATTTGTATCATTCAATTTTTCCGATTAATTTCATTCAAAACAGATCGAATTTTAATATATTTTTTTTTGTTTTTATAGTTGGCCGGTAATTCAAAAACGATCGATGCATGTGCACATGGTCTATGAGTTTAAGTTGAAAAGAAATAAGTTCGATCTGGAATTTGAGTGTCAAAAGAGAGCATAGGATCTAAATAATCACTAGGGGGACATGTACAGTTGAATTTTATAAGTATTTTTTTTAACCTAAAACATCAAACCCAAAACCAATTTAAACAGTACTGCAACAGGGTGTCTTGAAGAACCCATTGGTTCCAAGAACCCGAAAAGGCAGGCAATTTTGCCCTATTCACCACCAAATCAAACAAACACCTTACCTCAACAACCTTCAACAACAAACATCACCACCAACTCCAACTCCAACACCAACCTTACTTCCTCTCCTCTGCTAAACAACACCTCTACCAACTCTACAACATCTAACACTAACACTAATTCCAACCTTAACGCTTCTTCCCAACAGGGTTCAACCACCAACCACTCACCAGCTCAAACCCCCTTCTAACACCTCCTTCACAACACTCGCGACGAAAATTCGTCCCACTCTGCGTCGATTGCACCTCTCGATTTTCTGAAAGCATGCCGCACTGATCCATCCCCAGACGTGATGGTTCCAAGCTTGAAAAAAGCTAGCAGCAAAGACAGAAGACCAACCTTCCAAATCCCAAAACGACTTTTCGGAAACTCCGGATGACTTACAGCTAACCTTGAAGGTCAAATCAGAATTGCTGAAGATGATTCAGCTCACAAATTGACTGAAGAAGACAACCTCACTAAATTGCTGAAATTTATAGCAGCAAATACAATAGAAAAAAAATTTTAAATATCTTATGACTATTTTTTTAAACATAAAAAATATTGTATATTCATAATACACAAGGATATATTCCAACTAAATAAATTGCAGTTATTCCCAACATTCCCAAAAAAGAAAAAAATAATAAAAAGTTGATTTTTTTTTAACCTAATAGAATGTCTTATATTAATCGTAAACTATAGAATCAATACATGGATGATAAAATATAAAGAATCAAAAAATTAAGAGCTTGCATTGTCAATTTAAAAGACAATTTTATAACCATAGGCCCCACTTGTTGGTCAAACTTTTAGGATTGTGAAAGAACCATGATAGGAACTTAAACTAATCCATCTTTCTTGTTGGGATTCAAAACCTGAACCTCCCATGGTAATAGACCTGGTGAAATATGCTCGGAGAAATAATTCTTAATTGAGGTTTCCAAGAAAGGTACCATAGTTGACTTTCTTCAATGGAACAATACTGGATCACTTACTGATGCTACTGTGGATGATGACAAGACAATTGTCATGGGCAATGAAGAGACGGAAAATGCCAACAGGCTAAGAATTAAATTGTGTCTCTCCCGACCAGGATCAATGGGTAGAGGAAAAGGACTTGTAGCAGTGACTAGTATAACCTTCTTGTAAAACCATCTTGTTGTATGTATGTGTTGTAAAACAATTGATCTTCGACAACCAACTTGTCCGAATCCTCTTTCCAAAAATTCCCAGCCGCTATACAGTAGTAGAAATCAAAGTCCAAAGTGTTCAAACTAAAATTCATTCTTTCAAACTACACTCTTGATCTCTAGCACCCTATATATCAATATAGAATAGTACACAGTACCAAATTAAACGACAACGATGAATAAAAGTATAAACATTGGTTAAAAACAACAACAACAAAAAAAAAGGGAAAGCATTCTGACTTCAGGGAGAAAGAGTTTCATTTTTTTCCAACCCATTATAAAAGAACTGTAAGTGTTGGAATAGTCTTAAAATAAATCAAATTAAATTAAAAATGTAAGACAAATAAATAAATAACAAATGACTAACAGCAATTTACTCATTCGACCACTTGAATTGAAGACTTGTTCATATCTAATCGTTGATCAGGGGTTTTCACTTCAAAATGATGTATAGAGACTGCTTCTGTTTGGTTAATCTCCCTAGAATCGTTGTTGACTTCATATAGCTAGTTGTTATGTGCTCTATTGATTGAACTTTAAAACCATTGGTTGCATAATAAAACCTTGGTTTCATTCGTTTTTCATCGGATGTGAAAAAGAGAAAAGGAATTGACAAGTTACAACACAGCAAGACTATCGACCTCTTTAAAACGGCGGACAGACCACTAAAACAAACACTAATTCTCAATTCGGCAACTCACAGCTGACATCACATTTATGGAACTCTAAATAACACTCATATTCCAATGGTAATTCAGAGCAATAACCGAGTAGTTCCTTACTTTTCTCCAATATTTTTATTGTCTAATGAGTCATGACAAAATTAAACTTCAGGTCAGCTTGTTTTAATTTTATTTGTATAACCTATTTTTTAATCAATCAACCGATAAATTATTTTTTATTCGAATTTCAGTAGTTATACAAGATATCAAAACTAAATTGCTGGTTCACAAAGATCAAACACCATTAATTATTGAATTTGGAGTTGTCAATTTCTCTTTCAAACTCAATCATCACTTGTGTAACGGATAAGTGCCGTTCAAATTAACAAAATCGAGGCCTTTCATTCTTCAATTATAATAGTAAAAAAATGCTTTCACGTATTCAAAGTAAACTTTAATTAACTTAGTTAATCAGCAACAAAAATCCATTAGTAGCAGCCTATTTTCTTTAATATGGGGATTTATTCGTTGCTTAATTAATTGATCACTGCATAGATTTGAACAAGAAAGGAATTGTTAGAAGCCATAAACATTACGTAAGAAAATCAGAATAATACGTAATCAAGCAACCAATGCTAGAAACTAGCTCACTTGGTTAAAGCACATGAAAGCGTAAGTGGCCGAGTGGTCTAAGGCGATAGACTCAAGATCTACTCTTCGTGAGAAGGCGCAGGTTCGAACCCTGTCTTACGCACAATTCATAATTTTTTTTTCTAGTTCTTTCCTTTCCCATCTTTTAGATGGGTTATTCATGATCAAATGGTTTACATCAGCTGATAAGGAATTATTTATTATTTTCTTTCTTTCTCAAGTTTGTTATTGAGGAATAAAGATCTGAGTTTCAACTTTTTTGAAATACTTGGGTAAAAGTTGTTTGTTCTGAATTTGAAGCAAACTGATCGAAGGTCAACAGCTATATCCTAACAGAAGAGAACATTTCTTCTCTTTTCACTCAAACCTTCATCATACCACAAATTGCCAAAAAACTCCTTGCAATAACATAATGCTAAGAACCACATGTTACAAAAACATACGGCATATTGAATCCAATTTTAGACGTTTCTCATGTATCACCTGTTGTTTGAATGAGTCCAACAAGAGTACCGAAGAATTTCATAAAGATGAATCAACATTTTCAACTCCGTTCAAAGTGATATTGGAACAAGCTAAACATAAACAAAACATTGCCTATTTTAAAGGAAAGTTGAAATTCAATCACAAACAAGAACTACGAAGTTTACGATACACCTATGATGCAACGTTGAAATCAAACGGAGAGATACACAATGAAGAATTGGATAAGCGTGTGAAAAATGCCGAGTCTCTTTTACGAGATGTCACTACACAGCAAACTAAGACCACAACACAAGAAGAACAAGACGATGTGGTAAGACCCTATTCAATTTACCTGAAACCACAGAGGAAAGATAATATAGAGTCATCAGAGTGCACTAATGGTTATTTAAGGAAGAACTTAATGCTTGATTTGCTCCCTCCAGTGAGCTTGTTGAAAAGATTGACATACGAAGAGAGACAGAAACCAAGAAAAGAGTTTAGAGTGAAGATTCCACCCTTTCCAACGGATCTTGATTTGAGTTCGATCAATTCATTGGTTGATGATTTCACACAATACAGATATCCTACCGTCAACGACTCCAACATGGTTAAGACTGTTGTTGATGAATTATTTCGAGTGATTATAAAGAATTTCACAGACCAAGACTTGATTGTCGATGATTGGGCTGAAGGTTTTGGATATGATAAAGTGAGTGCATTACACAGAAAAAATAATAATAATTATGATGATGAAAAAGTAGTTACTTTTAGTACTATTGAGAAGTTGATGAATTACTATGTGTTTTGGGCCGATTTTGAGAAATTGATAATTTTGAAGACTCTTTACTGCGAAGGAAACTGGGAAAGACAACAAATAGCATACTTGAATTTGATCACTGCCTGTTTTTCCAAAAAGAATCAAGATCCAGATGCATTGTTGAACGTGTTAAGGGAGATGAAGTTTGATCGAGTCGCATTCAGTGCTCAGATGATATATTTCCTTTACCCTAGAGTGTCAGACGAGGAACGTCATGCGTTAAGACAAATGTTCAAAGCTAAGAGATACCCATTAACTGAAATATTTGGTGTGGAGTTAGGAATGGGAGGTATTGATTCGATTGATGAATTGAACAAGAAATTCCGTCATTATGAAGGTGATTTAGATACATCTGAGATGATAGTTAGAAAAATCAAGATTTATTTGAAGAATAATAATTTGGATGATTGTTTGAAATATTTGAAAACTCAACAAGTTACCGCTGTGAATGATCCAGTTGCTTTAGAGATGATGTTACAAGGTTTTATCAAACAAGGTAGATTACAAGAAGCTTGGTATTTCATGAAAACACAAAGTCTCTTGACAAGACGTTTCTTAGAATCATTCGTTCAGTATCTTTCAGACTCGAAACAGGCATATTTCATCTTACCTTTCATTTCTTTTTGTAAGCCATACAAAATATATCCTGAATCGAATGGATGGTATTTACTCTCCAGTCATCTTCAAAAGACCTTCGATATGGACAGTGCTGATTGGTGGTTATTGTTTTATGGATTATGCGTGTTTTCAAGGGTGTCTGCACCATCATTCATTAGTCATCAATTCTTGAGAAGAATGGGATCATTTATGAGAAAGAAATTGGATGTTGGAAACTATCAACTATTTCAAAAACCCGAAACCAAAGAGATGTACGATTTAAGACTCTGGATTCAAACCAATCCTCAATGGGCCAGTACTGAACCTAATTTCAACTTAAGTAAGAACACAAAACAATTTCAACAATTTGCCAAATTATTTTACAACGATTTAGAATCAAAGACCATTGAAAGAGAAATCCATGAGTTATCAATGTTGTTTTTAGAAGAAGATGAAGCTGGTGCTGCGGAACTGATGAAAAAAATCGACAACAAGAGTATCCATCATGCCGAGGTGTTCATTGAGTATTATTCCAAGACGGGCAAGTTAACGAATTTGCTAGCGTTTATAAATTACTTGGAGACTCATTCACAGTTAAGAATTCGTTTTGAAGCATTATGGAGGTTCACAAATCACATCGATGTTAGCAAGTACATTCATTTGAACGAGAAAGAGAATTTGAAAATCGTGTTGACTTATCTTTACCATGAAACGAAATTAGATCATCGTATTTGGAATCCATTGTTGCCTTTTATGAAAAGTATAAGACGCGCAGGTATATCCGGTGATTGGGATGAAGAGTTGAGTCTTGCTGATAAGAGAAGAGCTTTCTTTGTTAGGAACCCAATTCCTTTGAAACAATTGGTTAAAGCTGCTACAGCTTTACAGAATGTGAAAAATGAAAGTAAAAAATTAGCGCCATCAACGGATTGATCCTGATCTGATGATGACGATGATGGATATTTAGCGGTTATGAGCTCTGAGATATGACTGCTTACTGTACATATACTACGTACTGTGGATTTTGAAAGGGCTATTGGTTTTTTCTTTTATGTATATAGAAAATAGTAAACCAAAAGAAACAAGTACAAAGAATACAAAAATGTGCCATGTACCATGGACCAAAGCATGAGACATGTAAACATATATAAGGGGGTAAAGGGTAAAAACTAACAAATTGAAACAAAAAAAAAAGCTTACAACACACACAAACACACCAAAGAAAACTGTTTGATGATAAAAAAAAGATAAGGAGATAAAGGAAACAAATGCTTACCTGAAGTATATATTTAGTAGATTAGTAAACATAATAATAAAGATCAAAATTGAACAAAAGATAAGTAAGATTTATTTATAAAAAATGTCATTTGTGCCCGTTTGATTTGAGAAGCAAAGGTTAGGAGCAGAGGGGGAAAAGTACAACTAAAATAAAAATAAAAGGGGAATATGATTATAAGTGAATTCAAAAACATGGAACTATTCAGAAAACCACATCTAATCAGCATATTTCTCCCAACCGACAGGCTTTTGCAAGTTGGTTAACTTGAAGAACTTGTTGGTACAAGAGTAACCCTTGAAAGTGAAATCATCGTTTGGATTACACATACATTTCTTTTCAGCTCTAACGGTTTCATCGATAGGACAGTTATTGAAAGGAACATGGTAGTAACCGACATCACCAAAGAAATGGATCTTATCCTTAGACAAGAACAAAGAGGCAGCAATGGAATGGACAGGAGCATCACCCCATCTTTCATAAAAGAAACCACCTTTCTTATCCAAGTGTTCGAAATACTTAAGGTAAGCTTCTGATCTCCAGAAATCCAAAGAGGCAACTTCAAAGTTGGACCAGTAATGACAACCGTTATATGAAGCACCACCATCATCAGAGACCCATTGCATCAAGTTGTCTTCAGGAAGATATTGTGGGTTTTCCTTGATGAATTCCTTAGTTGTGTCCCAAAGAGTTGGAATGGTTTCCTTGTATTCAGGTAAAGTGATGGTGAAACCGTAAACCTTACCGTTATCCTTCATGTACTTGAAAACATCGTAGTCGACATCACAGAAGATCTTGATACCTGGTTCAACTCTCCAGTACCATTCGTAGTCATCCAAAAGTGGGTGTCTGAAGAAGAAACCGGATTCGTATCTACACATGTGTCTGTAGGAGATGGAATCACCATAGATGATCTTCTTTTGTCTCATTTCTTCTCTGACAGCAGCAGCCTTATCGGTGTCAATCCAAGGTGGGAAACTCCATTGTTCATTTGGAATAACACCATAACTGGTCTTACCAGAGACCAATTCAGAAGTAACCTTCTTGAATTCTTCATTGAATTCTTCATCGTTCAAGAAAACCCAATCGTAATGGAAACGATGGTTGAATCTGTCTTCAATGTGTCTAATTGAGCCAACCAATTCCCACAAGTCAGAGTTTCTAGCCAAAGACACGAAAGTAGCCTTTTCTTTACCACCAGTAGAAGGTTTTTGGGTGGAAGCCTTTGGAGAAGCAGCAACCTCTTTAGCAGAAGCATCTTTGATATCGGAACCAGGAGCAGCGGCAGCAGCAGGAGCAGAAGCATCCTTTTGAGTGGTGGCACTTGTATCTTTAGTGATATCTTGAGGTTCAACATTTGAGTCCACGGTGTAAGAAGTCGATGAGCCTCTTGACAGAATGTAACCACATAATATGAGTACAGTTGCAAAGATTGCAAATCTAATTAGCCTAGCGTTAGCTCTTGCCATTTTGAAGATGATGGATGATGACAATGAGGTGGATTGGAAGAGGGCAAGTTGGAGGTGGGAAGGTGAAAAGGGGGAAAAAGGGGAACAGACAAAATTCTTGAAGTCGTGTTCCAAAAATTCACACCAGACGTACACGGTATCTCTGATGATGGATCAGTCTTCAGAGCTGAGAATCAGAAAAGTGCGAAAAATTTAAAAGACACGTATCGCAACTTGGGCCGCGCACGCAACTTTGATTCTACCAGGCCATCTCAGTATACTCTCAGTATACTCTCAGTATACTCTCAGTAGACGTGATCTCAGTTCTCACCGAGTCTCACCGTACGATTTGTGCCTTTGACGTATGCTGTACGCCAGCCAGCTATATAGTATAGGCATGTGTGCGTGCGTGCTATATATACTTCAGTGGGACAGCCGCCGGCAGCTGCTTATATGGGCCCAAAGTTCAAGCTTGCTGCCGGCTGTACTGGCTGTACTGGCTGCCGCTCAGCGTGTTTCTGTTTCTGTTTGTACGTCGTCTGTTTATCTGTTTCAACGGGCCAAGGAGCCCAAGGAGCCCAATGAAGCGCCTTTTAAATTCTTCGATTGCTATACCAACTATAACAAGTTTCATCAACCTTGAAGCAATCCAAAGTATCCATAATTGAGTGAATCAAAATTGCATGGCTTCAGAAGTCAGAAGAGCCTTACTTAGAAACAACGAAAAACACGAACGCCAAGGCCTAAGGTTGAAAATTTGAAAAAAAGCTCTCCTTTGAAATTTTACCATCAATGAAATTCAGCTCGATTATGACATTACAAGCAGAAGTAAAGACAAGAAACTGTGTTGGTTAATAACGATGAAGTATTGATGATATAATGACTTATCATTTTGAGTCTAGACAGGAAGTCGACTCCTGTGCGTTAGAATGATAGAATTTGTCAAGTGGTATACGGTATAGTACCAAAAGAAAATTGGGAAGTGCTTCAAATCTTCCACTTTGGTGACCAGGTCACCACAACCACAACTACTAATTAAATCCAATAAAAAACCTCAAGTTAGAGTACACATGCATGAATGTCTTATACATAAATAAATCCCAAACTTCAAACTTCAAACTTCAAACAAGCCCAAGCACAAAACTCACTTTAATTGAACCCAGTTTCTTCAAATCCTCATCACTTCCCCTCCCAGTAACATCGACCAACTCACCATGATAAAACTCACTAACACCACTACTCCTACATCTCAAACTAGCTGTTCTCAAAGTCGAACTACCGACAACATAACCCATGAAATAAACCACAGGGTCAGGTCTAGGATCAAGATAAGCCAACGGTGGAATCAACCTATATTGTTCAACATTGTTGCCTCCTTTTTTACCCTTGCCCTTGATAATCCCACTGCCTGGAGTTTTGGAATTGATTGGCTTGCCGTAAAGATACTCCACTGGTTTCCCGAGACAGTCTGTTCCCTTTGAATAAATTACATTGCTATCTATCTCTTCAGCCAGTCTAGAAGTGTTGTTGATACTATACGATCCGGTCTTCATGGTGTCGACTTGTCTGATGTACATCACATCGATGAAGTTACTCAATGCTCTTGCACCTTCTTCTGACGTAAACTCTTCCCTTTTGATAGACACACTATAGTATGATCCAGCATAGAAAAATGGTTCAGAACTGATAACGATACCATGATTCAATCTTTCTAACCCCGTGAACTCAATTGACATCCGACATGGAGGAATCTTTGTCTTTGCCTTCTTCGGATGACTCAAAAGTTTTTCAGAGATTGGGGTTTCTACTGAGAAAACCTCATCTGTATTCTGAAAGTATGTGTAAGCAGAATGGGAACTATCCTTGGGAACAAACTTCACTTTATTATTATGATTTTTAGAGTTTTGAATAGCCAATGGTAACGCAGCAGCATTGTTCAAAGAATTCTGAACAGTGGTTTCATGAAGGTAATGCATCCCACTGACATCTTGGAAAGTGAATAGTTGAAACAACCGTTCATTGGAAATTTGACTCAATATAACATCTTCATTTAAAACACGCTTCAATTCAACAGCTTCATCAAACTCAGTTTGAATTCTTCTCTCTATCAACTTTATGATAAACAACGCCCTATCAAATTCATTTGGAACAAAGAAATAATCCTTGGTTATAATATCGATGATCAATTTAATAGGGAGTCCGTCCCATTTCTCAACACCCAACTGCCACCCATTTCTCAACATGAAGCATTTACAAGCTTCAAACATATGATTTCTGGAATTCACGACATTTGATTCCAATTTCTTCGAATCTGATTGTAATTGGTTCGAATAATTATCTGGATCCTTCAAAAAATTGATGAGATTATCGGGATCAGCATCACCCGACTCAACAACTGCATCCAGCACACTATCGATGATCTCAGGAACTCCAAAGAATGCACCCGTGCTCATCATTTCATTTGGTATCCCACACTCTTCATTGACTTTTGGTTCGCCGTATAGTCTATGCAACATCAATTCAAAACTTTCCTTGGTTACTCTTGAATCATTTCCAACAGTCAAGTAATAAAATGTGTCTGATTCTCTGATCACTGAACCCACGTCTCCAGTATATTGCAACTTTTTTTGAGACTTCTGTTGTTGTTGCCATTGCATCGGTTGTGGTTCTCGTCTCTGTAACTTTTGCTTCTCCGACAATGGCTTATCAACATCTTTAGAATCAACAACGGTACCAATAGCACCTGGGTTCTTCGAATCAACGATAATCCCCGCAGATGAAACACCACCACCACCACCACCATTATTGGTCTTTAAATCAGAACCAAGCTGCCAAGATTTACCACCCTTGATATCTGAGACATCAACTGTGGGATCAATCCCACTTTCATCGTAATCTGGAGGACATAACAAATCATTGAAAAAGGGACAATTGCAAATAATGATCCTATGTAGCTTGTAATCTATACCGAATGCATTAATGGTGACATCTGAAAACTTACCACTTAGCAAGAGTGAGTGATTTGAACTTAATCTATTAGTTGAAGGAGATGATTGACTACCATAGTTTTTTGTAGGTGTTGTTGCTGAAGTAGATGAGGAGGATTGATTGCCGATTGATGATGAAGATACGTTGGAGTAGTCTGTATTGTTGTTGCTCAGATTCTTATCCGGCTTATCCTTATCCTTATGAACTTTCAATTGACGCAGACGAGAGGAGAATGATTTCATTTTGTGGATGTGTGTATGTATGTTATTGAAGTATCTGTGGAAATTACTGAAAGTCTTCAGTCAATCAGCATCTTCTTCAAGAGTGAAATGGGTGAAGAGATACTTCCTGATCTCTGTCAAGCAATGTATTATTTACCACTGCACCGATTGCATTAAATTTAGGAGACAGGTCCAACTGGCGACAGAGGCGAAGCCCGCGCATAGGTGACTGTTGACATGGATAAATAGATTTAGTCAGGACTCAGTGGTCATTGGGACTCGGTTTTATCACTTGCTACCAACTGTAAATTGTGATGGATAATGATTCTAAAGGTCATCTTTAAACGCTGATATGTATAAAATTACAAGACTATGAGTTAAGAAAAAAGGAACTAAAGCATGAAAATGAAAGGTATAAACAACAAACACAAAACAGTAAAAAAAAGGAAAAATAAAAAAAATACACCAAAAACCAATATATCTAATTGACCAACAAATCGATATAGTCAAGAGTTTATCAATGAATAAATGAATAAATGAGTGGGGGAGTGGAAATTCAACTACAACATACTCCCCTATTGACCAGCAGTAGCGTTCTCTTCAGCTTCTTTCTGTTTTCTAGCTTGCTCTTTAGCTTCTTCTTTCTTCTTACGTCTTTCTTCAGCTCTTTGCTTTCTCTCCTCTGCTCTCAACTTAGCTTGTCTTCGACTCTCTTCTAGTCTAGCTTGTCTCTCTTCTTCTTCAACTCTCTTCTTCTCAGCAATGATACCTTCATACTTCAAAGCATCCTGTAACTTGGGTTGTCCTGCAACTTCCAAAAATTGCAAATTACAAGAGGATTCCGACGTAATTGACCAATCACTCTCTGGATCACAGATACAATGAGCTTTCTTATATAGTGAATCATCCAAAGGACAAGAACCAGCGACTGTGTGCTTATATGAGATATCTAAGAACAAATGAACCTGATCTTTTCTCATCATCTTAGAAACGGCAATTGTGTGAACTGGAGCATCACCCCATCTTTCATAGAAGAACCCACCAGCATGATCTAAATGATTGACGTAATTTTCATATATTTCAGATCTATAGAAATCCAAATTAGCGATCTCGAAATTGGTCCAGTAATGGCATAGGTTGTAACTTGTTCCGTTATCATCACTCATGAAATTCAATAAACTTTCTTCATTTGATGGTAATTGAGACTTGATATCTTCTCTTTGGAAATACTCTTCTGATGTGGACCATAGAGTCTCAATGGTTTTGGCAATCTCCGTTAAAGTCAATGTGAAACCATAATCTTTCTTGTTGTCAACCATATACTTGAATGGGTCATACAAGATATCACAGAAGAAATCAACTTCAGGTTCAACTCTCCAATAATACTGATACTCATCCATGATAGGATGCTTATAGAAAAACATCGAGTTGTAACGACACATGTGTCTATAAGACTCACTTGATCCATAAGTGATACTCTGCCATTTTCTAGAGGTTCTAATATCCTTGGCTTTCTTAGCATCAACGTAATCCGGATAAGACCAGTGTTCATAAGGAATAATACCATATCTTGCCGTTCCTGAAACCATAGATGAAGTCAACTCGATAAACTTATCAGTGAAAGGTTCATCATTCAAAAACACCCAATCGTAGTTATAGTCTTTATTGAATCTACTTTCCAACTGTTGAATTGATCCCAGCATCAAATACAACTCTTTGTTTCTAACCAATGAAATCAAAGTTGCGTTTTGTCTTTGTGGGTTACCGGCTTTTTCTTTAACGATTCTAATTTGCTCATATGGACGGTACTTGTCTGTCATCATTCCAAAGTTGTCTATTGGCACAGGTGCTTTCTCAGGGTTTGTCTTTTGCTCGTTATCCAACTTAGTACCATTTAGTGGGTTCCTCACGACGACCAACGGTGGTTCTTCAACTTTCTTTTCTTCTTCCTTAACGTCACTGACTTGAGCAGAACTTGCTGCTCCAGTCTTTCCTTCAGTATCATAACCATCAATACTTTGATCTTTCACACGTTGAGAACCACCATGAAGTTCAGTGGATTCATTGTTTTCAGTGCTCTCATTCTTTTCTTGATTATCTTTGGAGGCCTTTTCAATATCAGCCGATAACTGGGCTCTGATTTCAGTAGCATTGAAATTCAGCATATCTGAGATAGAAGTCTTGACGGAATCAGTAACTGAGAATGATCTAGTCATGGTGGTGTATATCGTGACAGCTAATATGGAGATAATGAGGAACAATAATAGCTTAACTCTGGAAGAATAAAATCTTCCAATCTTCAACATCGGAGTCATCTTTAATGATTGTGATTATTAACTGTGAGTTCTATCTGGATAGAGTTGTGTGTGTGTTGTATGTGAAATGTTTTTTAATTTAGTAGATCAAACAAATGAACTTGAACTAAACTTGACAATGAAAATGTTCCTGAAAGCAAGTGTTGGGGTATAAGTAATTTTTGTAGTGACTGAAAGAATACGTGAACAAAAAGAGGCTTTGGCGAATTTTCGTGTGAGAATCTGTTTGATAGAAGGACAAAACAATAGTTAGGTGTCTGATGGATGCGTGTCTTTGGGTGATCAAAATTCAAACCTTTATAAATTCAAAGCTGTATCAAAGCAGGAACCTGAATATATGGAAACAATCTGTATGATATAGATATAATTCAGTCTGTTATAATTTGTAAATCGATGTTTTGAAAATAAATGAGAAACGGATTAATTCGAGAATTCAAAATCAACTCGTTGTTTGTTTTCTGACCGATTTCGGAACTATGACTGGTTGGGTATAAGTGAGTGTGAGTGTGAAATGTGATATAACCACAGCGGATCTTGATGATTGTTGTGAAACCGTGATTTTGAAGTTTTCAGTTATATAAGAAAACAGAGAAAAAGCAAGAGCAGTGAACAGAAGTACGTATTTATTGACAGAATCCAGCTCAAGTCCAACAACTCGATATTGTTCAGATCACCCGAAAACTAAGCTGAACACAACGGCGGCACCTGCAGATTGGGTGGCACACGTCCTTTCCTTGTCTATCTGGCAGCATCTGTTTAGTCTGTCCCCCGGTGGCTGCTGCTGAAGTGCTCGATCGCGGCCCATCAGATGGTCAGATGGTATGCCCCGCCCGTGGGACCGCACGCGGTGGCTATTCATCAGGCTGACAGCTGCCTGCGGCCTGCCTGGAATATTTCCGGTGAGGCCGCCCAACGTAAGCTCACGTGGGCATATACAATATTCAACTTACTCAACTGTAGTTGTACGCACATTCCTTTCCTATGCCCTATATTTCAATACAGAATCTTTCTAAACTCACTATACACAAATGTTATCTTAATTGGTCAATATACAGAAAGATTATACCGAAATTCAAGGCCCAAGGTCCACTCTCAAGAAGTCATCGATCAAGCTTAAATAGTTCACAGGAACAGAAATAAAATTAGCCATTAATGAAAAGGTGAGCCGCACACTCTCTTGTCCCCCCGGTGTCTAGCCAGCTTCATTTTTCTTGGCAAAAATTATGTTCAAATGCCGTGAAGTCCGTACAAATCACAACCATTTCAACTCGAGAAATTGGGAGGTAGATCGAAAGTCTCTGATCCCATATCGTTTGAGTCTTGGCTTGCATGGAGTATAGAGAACCAATTTTTGTGTTTCAGATTGAATTTGTTGTTATCATCATAGAAATTCAGGTTGCATGATGTCTAAATGAAAGGCGTGCACGCGTTTACTCATATGCGCCGCCGCTACTATTTTTATTGGATCAAAATTTTCAGTGTTCGGACAGAAATCTTCAGCCATGACGTATACGCGTGATAGTATATATTATATATTTTTGAGGATAATCGATCACACCAGGCCCAGCAGATCGTAGTAAAAGAACAGGTATTTACAGGTACACTGCTCAGCCTACTTGCACTTTGAAGTCTGAACTTTGATATATTTGGCCGGATATCACTACGTACCTCGGCGAAACCCAACTAATTTGTTCATAAAGTTTGTCCGTATAATTTGACCTTCAAGACTCAAGAGGAAGACGGCAGGCCTAAATTGCAGTCTCTACTATAAGAGGCTTCAAAGTCCAGCTCAAAATTGTGATGTTCAGGTACGGATAGGCACAACTGAAGGATACAGGGCCAACAAAGGTTTTAAGCTATATAAGTTGAACTAAGTAAACAGATTAACACAGAAGTTGGAATATCATCGAAGGACGAGCCTTGCAGGGCCAACTTTAAAAATGCCAAGTAAAAACCGGCATTTGATGACCCTCATTTTAAGGTACGTCCTATTTTTTCTCTAGATGCATGTCAAATCAAAGTCCAGAATCAGTAATTGAATTTGATTTCAAGGTATCTAGAGGAGTTGTATGACATGACATGGGTCTTGTATAAGCTTAGAATTCCAGTGAAAGGGGAAACTGAGCAATCTGTCTAGCTCTAGTTGTTTTAACAAGGAAGGGTATTAAACCACCCGGAACGTAAACGATCATATGAATATTTACGTTGTCACACTGCTGCTATCGTTAAACAGTTCAGACATGTACGAAAATCAACATTGTTAGCTTAAATCACAAGAACTAGGGAATTAACACAGATGAAACAACAACCTGAAACGGAAAACTTAAAACAGATATATTAGAAGGAAGAAAGAAAAAAGTGATAACAACAACAGAAGGAGATGAGGGAAGAAATAACAACGAACAAACAATAATGAAAGAAAGAGGAAAAAATACAAGTTACAACAAAGCTATAAAAAGAAAACTAGAGATATGCTGGGAATGAGAAGAAAGTTGCAAGAGTAAATATGGATGGTTGAAAGATAAATATGATTGCGTAAAAAGTTAAAACAAAGATATATAGAAACACATGTGGTATTATGAGGAGAAAGAATCAAGATGGAAATGGGGAATAGGAATTTGGTAATAGGGAAGATGTTGAATTTGTAATGAAAAATAAAAGCTAGTCAATGCATTTTCCTTTGCATATGCAATATGCATGTGCCTGCATTCCGAAATGTAAACATGCCAGCATTAAACAACAGAAAAGAAAAGAACCTTCGAAGCAATGAGAGTTCAAATGAGTGATTCAAAATCTAAAGGTCGGCATATTGTTCCCAGTTATCAGGTTTCTTCTTACCAGTGACTTTAAAGTAATGTTGACCACAAGAGTAACCTCTGAAAGTGAAATCTGAGTTAGGTTCACAACTGCACTTCTTATCCAACCAGACGTGTTCATCGATAGGACACATAGAATAAACACCATGGTTATAACCAATATCATCGAAATAATGAATTTGATCACGGTCAGCAAACAAAGAAACACCAATTGAGTGAACTGGTGCATCACCCCAACGTTCATAGAAGAAACCACCTGTTGAGTCCAAATAGTTGAAGAATTTCGTATAGGCTTCTGATCTCCAGAAATCCATATCTGCGATTTCGAAATTGGACCAGAAATGACATAAGTTGTATGAGTCACCACCATCGTTGGATAAAAAGTCCATGAAGTTGTTCTTGTCCAGGTACTGTGGGTTCTTTTGAATGAATTCCTTGACGTGTCCCCAAAGTGATTCGATAGTCAACTCGAATTCATAGATGGAGATGGTGAATCCGTATAACTTGTTGTTTTCTCTAAGGTATCTGAATGGATCATAGTCAACATTACAGAAGAAGTTAACATCTGGTTCAACTCTCCAATAGTACTTGTATTGTTTCATCAATGGATGTTCATAAAAGAAACCAGAATTGAAACGACACATGTGTCTATAACTTTCCATCTCAGCATAGATGATACCTTGAGAAGCCATTCTTTCTCTACCTTCTCTTGCCTTTTCTTGATCCACGAAATCAGGATAGGACCAATGTTCTTTTGGAATGACACCAAATTTGGCTTCACCGGACACTAAACTGCTTAATCTTGTCTTGAACTCATCGGAAAACTCATCGTTGTTGAGAAAAACCCAGTCGTAGTGGTACTTATGGTTGAATCTGTCTTCTAGTCTTCTCACGGACTTGATGATGTCCCACATGTCCTCGTCTCTGCATAACGTCATGATGGTGGCGTTTTCTCTCTTGTATGGAGCTTCAGATTGTGAATTGAGTAATTTGGAACCAAGTTTCTCTGTTAACGATTGTTTAGAACTGGATTGGGAATCTGAACTTATGTCATCAGAGTTAGATTTGGATGGGTTTGTAGTGGCGTCTATGTTTGAAGTAATATTTTGAACAACTATATCACCAAACCTAATTGATGAAACTTGGGTTGTGGCATTGAATATCTTGACTATTGAGGATAAAAACAGTAATGTCGTCACTGTGACTAAGATCGTTGTTGGATCTAGCAGCATCAATTTCTGACGATATCTATGAAGTGAGAACATCGTGTATATGTATAGTGTTTTGTTATGTGCCTTTGTCTATGATCTATGTCTATGCTATGAGATGACGAATATGCTGATATCGACTCTTAACTCTAAGGTATTAAATGAGCTGTGGATAAGAGAAGAGGAAGGGAACAAAAAAATGCGATGGGGACCGAAACTAGGATGTGATCAATGGATTAATGAATCGAAGAATTGATGGATTGATATGAAGTATTGATCAAGTTGAAGTCTTGGTTGCTGTTGTCGCTGTCCTGCAAAGTGTGGTATGATGAACTTCGATCTGATATAGTCACTTGTAACTGGTCACTTTGGGTCACTTGATGTAGGCTGTTAAAAGTATCCTCGATCAAATGACAAGTATGTACTCCGTGAATAAAATTAGATGAAATTTCAGAATTGCGACTTCGAGTCGAGAAAAGTAACAGTAAAGGCTGAAGGATGAAAGCGATAGCTGCTCGGCTGGGGACAAGAAGGGATATAGGGGTGATGGAAGGGACCTTTGACTGTTCAAGAAGAGAAAAGCTGTGATATGGATTATGAGTTATCACTGAACAGGCTAATATTACCGTGTACGTGGTGCTGAATTTTGGGATCTTGCAATCTTCCACTTTGCATGGTTTCTGTAAAATTGTATATAAGCCGGCAAATCTCAGCTCCTCCTCGAAGCCATATTCTGTTCTGCCCAGCTGTTACATAATAGCACCAGCCACAACAGCACCAGCTTCACCAGCCACACACATGATACGTGTCAAATTAAATCAATGCGAAAAACTTCTCTCGCCCCTGATTCCCTTGATCGTTCCTGAATTCTAAACAGCATGAATGATTGATTGATTGATTGACTGATGTCATTCCCAAAACTCTATATACCCGACTACACAGTTTCCCGGTCTACATCATCTATACGTAAGAATTCAATTCGTATCACCTCTCTATGTAAATCCTATACCTCTCGAGAAATAAGAAGATGGAAAGCTCCAAATTCCAAGTTTATCTTATTTGGTGGGATGCTAAGGCAGACTACCCTGGCCGTTTAAAAGGAGTAAAAAAAAAACTCAATTTTTCGCCCGGAAGACAGAAATCTATCGTGGCTAGTGAATATTTTCACCTGCGAAAAAAAGGAACCTGAACTGGCCAAAATTTTGATATCCAGTCTCCAGAACAACAAGTTGGCCGTTTTTGACACGTAATATGTATAGTGCATGTAGGGTAACACTGATCTGTCTGTCAAGTACATAAACATGTAGCAGAATTGATCAACATTTCCGTTTCAGCGATCATACTGCATGCATGTCTTTTCATGTTTCACGGTTACCGGTTGCTCAGTGCTCGGTGCTTCAAATTCAAATGAGCAGCTATAAATGCATGTTATAAAGGCCAAAACTTTTCAAATTGTACTAACTCCCATCGGCAATATACAAAAGCTGCCATGGCCCAAGAAGTATAGCTTTGTTCAATTGAACCAAGCTCACATGCTCATGTATAATTGAAGACAGGCTAAGTTCTATTTCTGGGCCGACTATTTTAGCAGTATCGACACACCCCACAACAAGCGTATACTTTAATTATAGCTATACGTATCGATGAAAAAAAAAACAGTGATACCGCAGTCCGGACCGGAATAGTATACTTTTCAGTAATTATTCTTTCTATTTATATTTTGATTTCAGATCAACAATTAAGTCCTTCAATTAGAGTTAGAAACAATTTCCATATCATCCTTTCTATTAAAAAATTCAGTTAAAAACTGAAATGCAATTAAATATATGCAAACGAATTTTAAAATGCAAAATTATATAAAGCTATTATATATGCCTTCAACAAAGCGATAAATCGATCACCATAGGGATAGCTTGGGATCAACTACTCACTCTTTGCCGTCTTTTCCTGAATTTTCAAAGTCTTAAACTCTTTCAAAGATCTCAACAAACCCAGAACCAGAATAGTAGCAAAAGGACCCAACAACGGAGTGTAAACAGCCATCTTATGTTCATCAGGGAAATACACTTGCTGAACCATATCTTTTTGGAAAAATGCCTTTTGAGACAACACAAAAGCATCACCGGATAACTTACTTGCTTGGGACCAAGAACCCTTCTCGAGTTCCTGAATTGTGGAATGAATCAATTCAATGGACTTCTTCACTTGATCGGATGTGATTTCAGGAATGGCAATGTTAGGTAACTGTTTCACTAATTTAACCAATGACACAAGGTTGTCAATTGAGTTATCTAAGTTTCTAATGGTTTGTAATCTTGTCAATGTGTCAATTCTAATGTATGGCGACTTAGGTTCTGAAGGGACACCTAACAATTGGAATAACTGGGATGCAAAGATCTCAAAAATTTGAATTAGCTCTTGCTTTTCAATGTAGTTTGATTCGGTGTTGAAAATACACACACCTCCCCATTGTGGAACTATGAATGAGTTGGATTGGGAGTTTTCAATCTTGATTGGTGTAAATTTCTTGTCTGGCACATACACTATGAAGTTGATGCTTGGAACCAATTCTGTGTTTTGATCTAGACCCCATTCAGAGTAATCGATGAATGTGGACGTGTCAGATTCTTTCAAGATAAACTCTCCCTTTTCTGAGTCGTAGACTAGATCAGTGTTGTTGGATAGTCTTTCATAATGTTCAACTTGAGAATCAAAGGCAAATCCAGCAACTGATTTCAAATTGTTTAAGTAGTTAACAAACAATTTTGAAGCTTCTTCAATATCCCATCCAGTTGGAGTGGCACCACCTTGTAATAAAGAAATTGTGACATGGTAATTAGGAGAATAAGGAATCTTTAAAATGGATTCAGCTTCATGTATTTGCTTCAGCATACTGATTTCAGAACGGAATATATCGTGAATCAAAGTTCTCATGATGAAATCTGAAACTAATCCATTGACAATCACAGTTGGGGACAAGAACAATTTTGTGGTACGATCTTCGAATGGAGAAACATAAATTGAATCAGCTTCATCGTCTTCTAACATAACCAACTCCAAATTGTAATCATTACTGCTTGAATTGTTATTCTTGGAATCACCATTCTTCAAAACAATTTTAAAATTCACAGGCAATTTCTCTTTCTCAAGTTCAGAATCAATCAATACTTGAGTCTCATCAATCAATCCATTCAATGGTTTTGGAACATTCAAATAAACGGGTATCTCATAATTAATCAATGAATAAATACTCGAACTCAATTCATTAATCTGGAAAGCAGGCAATTCAGCACGGTGTATCGTTGTTGTCTTTATCCATAATGGAATACCAATGAAAACGGCTATGGAAATAATTGAAAAGATTATTCTTCTTCGCCAAATAACATCTGTCTTATCGAGTTTCGAAAGTTTGACGGGAGGTGAGGATTCTGTCGTCGTACTCATTGATGTTTTGAGTCTATGTTAGCTGGATTATGTGTTTCTTGTGTTGAAGTAATTGTTAGTTTTTGTGTATGATGGTTGACTGGAGGGTAGTCTGAAGAGGACACCTATTGTTTATGTTTCGAAAATGGATTTGCTCGGCGTTCGTTAGGGTACAACTACGTGGCGGTACAGATGTTCGGTTTCTCTGCGCCTCGACCCTCGTTTGTGGCAATAATTTTGATTTTTTTTACGAAGAGATAACTGGTGGTTCGTTCAACTTCGGATGTAAATCGACAACTGATAAGTTGATAACGTGTGCTAGCGGGAAAAACTGTTTTTACGTTTACGTTTTGGTTTCTAAAATTAAAACCGGGACAACACTAGAGTATGAAAACTGGTTATTAATAAATAAATAAAAGGAAGCTATGAAGAGTTTTAGATTTCAACAATCAATCTAATAAATTAAGTAAAGAACGAGAGACCAAAATATTGGAGGAAAAACAGCAGCAGGAAGTGGATGTAAAACAACATAGAGGAATTAAATGATGACACACGATGGTTTGATGAGATTGGAGATAATGATAGTATCAAAATGTGTCTGTGATCTGTGGAATTTGGCTTGTCACCGATTGAACAGAGATGACTCAACAAGAATTATATGATGAAAAAAACAAAAATCAAAAAGCAAAAAGATGCAAACGGAGAGACTTGATCATTCCTTCATAATGAAGTAGGCACAAAGAGCGATAACACATCCAAGAGCAGCAATCATTGGGATTGGAGATTGAACGTTACCATCACTGACCTTCACTTGTTGTTGCTTCTTGGTAACGGCACCACCCTTCAACTCACCAACATATAAACCGGCCAACACCTCTCTGGCATCTTCAGAATGTCCAATATCTTCAAAAGGTTCAGTGGCGTCGGTACCAGCACAATCAAGTATAACTTCTTCTCCACCTGGGTGTTCGTCTAAGTACTCTGTGCAATCGTAAACTTTTCCATCGCAGATCAAGTAAAGATCGTCTTTGGTGTTGTGTTCGGCGACTTCGTCAGCTGTGAAAACTTTGGCTTCAGACATGTTCGGTTATTGTTGTTAATGTAGTTGTTGTGTTTTGTAGTAGATGTTGTTTGGGTCAAGAAAAGAAAAGGGATTTTTACAAAAATTGAAAGCACAAAAATCATGGAAAACACGAACGTTTAATAAGTTTTCGTTTAGAAATTTAGCGAGCAGAAAGTCGTGCGCGTAAACAATCTCTCGGCCTCTTTATGGGCAAAATGCGCCAGGCCAACAACTTCTTTTTCGGGCAAAAAGTTGCGTTGAAATTTGTATTGATAGGAGGTTCTGGAGAAGTGTGGTCTTTTATAACTCTTTCTAGTAGTTCTGTAGATAATTTATGATAGAGTGACCATATGCCCTGCCGACAGGATATTGATAAGTGGATTCACTATCCTTCAGTTTCCGTTAATGCGTTATCAAGTAGAAATATATTGAAATCATTTCTCGTTTAAACACTTCCCCACTCGGCAACTTCTCTTTACGTAGGACCAAAAGAACGGTCAGTTTCCGCTAGTTACACCTGTAACCTGTACTCATTTCTCTTGCAATTCGGCCATTTTTTAAATATGATTTCGATACTGATTATCATAGATTCCTTTCCAGTCTTCATTGTGGTAAAACCGAAAGGAGAAACCATGTGTCATGTTGAATTTAAATTCGAATCATCAAACACCGTCCCCAACAGATCATGATTCATGATTATAACGGTTTGGATGTAAGAAGGCTGTGCATTAATGTTGGGTGCCCTAAAGAAAAAACAAAATTTCATGCATAAATCGACGTTTCAAAGGTCGATCGACGAGAAAGCCGCACATCCAAGAATTATTTTTTCAAAAAAAAAAATTGTAAAAAAAAATAATGCGATTTAGAAAACTCATAAAATTTTCCTTTGAAAAATGGTTTTATCAACTTTTGACTTATAATTAAAAGTACATAGGATACTTTCAATACTACAATTGAACTGAAACATAGATATATACAAAAAATGGCTACCAAAGCATCACCAAAAAAGAGTGGGAAATTTGCTGTTTCTCCAAAGAAAACTCCAACCAAGAAGTCCATCTCATCACCGAAGAAAACTCCAACCAAGAAGGCAGTTAAACCTACGACACCAGTGCAGACTAGAAAGAGTAAGAGATTGAGCGAGAAACAAGATGATATTGAAGAAATTGGAGAAGTTAAAGAAACCAAACCAAAGAAAACCGTATCTAAGAAATCCACACCAAAGAAAGCTACTCCAAAGGAAAAGGAAGTTGAAGTTGAAGAAATCGAAGTTCCAAGTTCTGAATCTGAAGATGAAACCGATAACGAAATGAAGAGTGATGACGAAGAAGATGATGTTGCTGAATTTTTGACTGGTTTTGAAGATGGATCAGAAAAAGAAGAAACCAAATCATCAAAGAAAGAATCCAAAAAGAACACAGAAACCGTCACAACCAAAAAGTCAATTCATACCATCACAACACCAAAGTCGATACCATCAACCAAGAACAAGTCCACAAAGGGAAAATCCACAAAGAGAGGTGTCATCTACGTGGGTAGAATCCCACATGGTTTCTATGAAGAAGAAATGAAGAAATATTTCAGTCAATTTGGTGATATAACAAGACTAAGACTTTCAAGAAACAAGAAAACCGGTAAGTCTAAGCACTATGGTTTCATTGAATTTGAAGATGTTGAGGTTGCCAAGGTTGCCGCTGAGACAATGAACAACTACTTGATTTTTGATCATTTATTGAAATGTGCCGTGTTACCAAAAGAGAAAGTTCATGATGAATTGTTCAATGGTGCCAATACCAAGTTTAAGCCTGTGCCTTGGGCTAAGATTTCACAAAAAAGAAACGACTCTCCTAAGAGTCTTGAAAAATGGGGTCGTATACAAAAGAAGAGTAAGACTAGTTTGAGCAAGACGCAAAAGAAGTTGAAGGAACAAGGAATCGATTACGACTTGAGTAACCTTTAGGTATTTTGATTTGTTTTACTGCATATGAAGTGAAATGTATAGATTTACTCCGTTTGTCTGTTTTTTCTTGTTAACTTTTTTGTACATCATTAATATAAAGCTACGTTTCTGCGATTACTGTCGGTTAAGTTCAAAAGAAAATACAAGCACTGAAAATGTAAACGCGCAAAGATTCCTTGTGCAATTGTGCTTATCTTACCTGTAACATAACTCCGTTCTTTTTACACGCCTGCTATTATCGACATTAAAGGTATAACAAAATCTATTCAATTCTACTAAAGACAACATGGCTCCAATATCAACACACCCATTATTCAACAAAATCAAAGATTACAAGTTTTACTTATGTTCAACATCCCCAAGACGTCTCGAGATCTTGAACCAAATGGGGTTCAATCCAGAGATCAAGCCATCAAATTTCGAAGAGAACTTATCAAAAGATGAATTTTCAGTTCAAGATTATGTTTTACAAACATCAAAGGGGAAGATAGATGCAGTTTGGGAAGAGATGAAAGCCGATCCAACCAAATATGGTTCTAATAAATTGTTATTGTTGGCAAGTGATACAGTCGTTACCAATGAAGATGAAATTTATGAGAAACCAAAGACAGAGTCAGAAAATGCTAAGGTTATCAAACGTCTGAGAGATTCAGATCATCCCGTGGAAGTCATTTCTGCTGTCTGGTTAATTAGTTGTGACGAAGGATTCACAAATGTTAAATCCGAATCGTTTACTGAGGTTACTGAGATTATCATGGACAAAGCCGTTACTGATGAATTTATTGACGCTTACTGTAAGACCCAAGAAGGTTGGGAAGTCGCTGGGGGATTTAGAATACAAGGTAGTGGTTCGTTGATGATAAAAGGAATCAACGGTGATTATTTCAATGTTGTGGGCTTACCTAATGGTAAAACCTTCAAGGGTATTTGTAAGATTCTTGATTGTCCTCTATAGACGTGTGTACAACGAATCCCCTTGAAATATATTTGGAACAGAAAATAAGGTTTTTATTGCAGTTTATGTAGATGACATAAATAAACAACGGACTATATACACATTGGAAATGAAAACAGATAGACAGGAAAGGAGTGGGCTAATTGTGGTAAGTGCTGGTAGGTAAATCAACGAAGGACATGAGGAGCTCTAACAAATTAATAACCATACGTCAAAACACAGTAGTAGCACGAGATGCAATATCAATTATCAAACATTAAACTAACTTAAGCAGATGGGAGAGGAGTGAACAAACTGATCAAATTTGGCTTGTTGGATGTTGATTTCCAACCAATGTAGAGGATGAATGGAAGCCATCCGTAATGGGTGATGGTTTTAGCGGTTTCGAGGAACTTGGTGATTCTTTCCTTGGATTCTTCAGATAAGTTGAGGCCGGCCATTGTTGATATGTGATGATATGATGTGGTGTTGTGTTGATATGTTCAGAAGGTTTGTTTGTATGACAACTTCGGCAAAAATCAATTGTCATCCATGGCCATGCTTGTTCACTGTTCACTCCTCTCGAATCTCTTCAACCACATCTTTTTGAAAATTTGCAGTTGTAAGATCTGTGGCGGTACAATCATACGCCACGGGACGAGAAATCGACGCAAAGCGGGCATTTGTATATACAGAAGTACCACGATGGCATCCCACGCGCGTCGGTGGGACCAGTTCGGACTTTATCGAGCGCTCTCTCCACTTCTGAGCGAGAAAAGGATGAGATCAGCCCGCTCCAGTTAGTAGATTTGGTGATTTACCAGTGCTCGCCTGTTCACGTTGTGCTTTCAGTTCTGAATCAGTTGACAAGGTCTTCAACCTCCCGTTTCCCACCCTTTCTTTCTTTTAAACCCTTCAACAAACCTTTTAGTTACCTCTTCCTTCTTTCCTGTTTGCATTCTCACCCTATCAACTCTCCCCACCACACACCCCATCTTACAGCTTAATTCTCATAATGTCCGCAATTGCTACTCTAAGACTTGCAACTAGACCTGTGTTGAGATTCACCTCTCAAGCAAGATACTCTTTGGCTGCTGTTAACTCCTTGAAGTTGGCATCAAGATTATATTCAGACTCTAAATTCCCTGAGCATGTCGTCATTCAAATGCCTGCTTTGTCTCCAACCATGACCATTGGTAACTTGGTTAAGTGGCACAAGAAGGAAGGTGATAAGATGTCTCCTGGTGAGTCCATCGCTGAAGTGGAAACCGATAAAGCTGCCATGGATTTCGAATTTCAAGAAGATGGTTTCTTGGCTAAGATTTTAGTTGGTGATGGTTCCCAAGAAGTGCCTGTTGGTAAGCCAATTGCTGTTTATGTTGAAGAGGAAGGTGATGTTGCTGCTTTCAAAGATTTCACTGCTGCCGATGCCGGTGAAGCCCCAGCTCCAGCTGCTGCTGAAGAAAAGGCACCAGAACCAGAAAAGGCCGCCGAACCAGCTGCTGAATCAGCTGCTCCAGCTCCAGCTGCTAAGTCATCCGGTTCTGCTCCAGCTGGAAGAATCTTTGCTTCCCCATTGGCTAAGACAATTGCTTTGGAAAAGGGTATCTCTTTGAAGAATGTTAAGGGTACTGGTCCAAACGGTAGAATTACCGCCAAGGATGTTGAAGCTGTTAAGGTTGAAGCCTCAGCTCCAGCTGCTGCCGCTCCAGTCTCTGCTGCTGCTCAATTCACCGATATCCCATTGACTAACATGAGAAAGGTTATTGGCAAGAGACTTTTGGGCTCCAAGCAAAGTGCTCCTGATTACATTGTTTCTTCCAATGTCTCCGTTTCCAAGTTGTTGAAGTTGAGAAAGTCATTGAACTCTACTGCTAATGACAGATACAAGTTGTCCGTTAACGATTTGATGATCAAGGCCATCGCTAAGGCTGCTCAAAGAGTTCCAGATGTTAACTCTTACTACTTAGAAGAGGAAGGTGTCATTAGACAATTCTCTAACGTCGATGTTTCCATTGCTGTTGCTACTCCAACTGGTTTGATTACTCCAATTGTCAAGGATGCTCACGCCAAGGGTTTGGAAACCATCTCTAAGGAAGCTAAGGACTTGGGTAAGAGAGCCAAGGACGGTAAGTTGTTGCCAGAAGAATTCCAAGGTGGTACCATTACCATCTCCAACTTGGGTATGAACCACGCTGTTTCTCTATTCACCTCTATTTTGAACCCACCACAATCTGCTATCATTGCTGTCGGTACCGTTGAAAAGAGAGCTGTTCCAGATAAGGCCAACCCTAACGGATATGTGTTTGATGATGTTATCAACATCACTGGTACTTTTGACCACAGAACCGTTGATGGTGCTAAGGGTGGTGAATACATGAGAGCTTTGAAACAAGTCATTGAAAACCCATTGGAATTCTTGTTGTAAGGGGTAACCGAGTCCATATACAAGTGAAACAATTCAAAATAATAACTTAAAATAAAAAAAACCTAGATTATAAACGCATAGCACAACGAAAAACTCACTATATACATACTTCCTTTCCAATAAATGGTATTTTTTGTCACTATTACTTTAATTGTCATGTCCTCTTCGTCTTTCTTCGAGTTTTTTGTTCTGCTGTGAAAACAATTCATAAAAAGTATATACATGCTAGAGATTATCTAGATTGTTTTTGATCTTGTTTTTTCCTCTTTTATTCCCCTTTTACTATCTATATTCTTTGCCTCTTCTTGTTATGGAGAGTGGCATTTCTTTTCTGTCTTTTTTGCCTGTTTGTTTCTTTTCATTTCAGCTCTTTTTAACGTTTATGATGTTTCTACAAGTTTTACCCCCAAATTAAAAGTATTTGAAAGCTTAGGTACTGTTAACCCCACAAAGTGAAAATGTTGTATTTTCCAAGGGACTGCTCAGTGCTGACGCTCAGTGCTGACGGTGTACCGTATCCGCCTTAAAAGAGCAGCGCAACAGACTCGGCAAGGCGAAAGTAAACAGTAAGGAGTAAACAGTAAGGAGTAAGGGCAGTGGCATCAAAGTTCATTTGAGCATTTGAGCTGCGACAATTACAAACAAATTTCTCATCGTTGGACCCAGATCTATCTCTATTTTTTACGCCCGCAAAACACACACAATTATCAACCTTCTTCGTTTGACATATTCTCTTCCATATACCGTTTCATTCAAAACATCCTGCATCATCACATATATCTCACAACAGCCCAAAATTATGTCTTTATCGACGAAGGTGTCTCACATTTTGGGTACATCCAACTTGGATGATTCTCAGGTGACATACCTTATTTTATTTTCTGCTCTCATGACTGTGTTCTTGATTGTTTCCTTTTTATTTTTGGTTTATTTTTCATGTTACAGAGACAACTTTTTAACTCCATTGGAAGACGATTCTCATTATATTCCTGATTGTTTGGAACCTCCTTTTGAAAACATCGGTGATATCAAAGGTGACGAGTACAAGAATTCATTGTATGATGGATTGAATGAGAAGGATAAAATCAGATACAAGTTGGCTTTGAAGTTCTTTCAACAAAACAAACCTGATTTAAGTTTCAATAATGCCTACGGTGAAATTGATACCACCTATTTGTTGATTAGAGACAGAGGTATCAGTTGTTTTTACTTTGAGAATTACCAAGAGCAATTATCCGAACTCGTGCAAAATGCTGAAGATGAAGAAAATGGTGAATTGACGTCAAGTGATATCTTTTCAACTAGTACTGCTACTACTAATAATACCACAACTTCCAACATCATCCCAACTATCAATGAAACAACATCTTTGTTGCCATCTTCCAATAAGAAGAAGTACGCCACAACCAATGAATCCAACGTATCCAATGGTAAGAGCACCGACTACAGATCTTTGATGTTCAACAGAATTCCTTATTACGTTGAAGATTTGACTGAAGTCAATTTCACTACTAGTGAGATGTCTTCTGCCATGTTGAACCTGCCTATTCCTTTGAAAAACCGCAAAAATGAGACTGTTTATTTCGAAACCAAGTTGTTTGACTTCAGCCCAGAAACCACGTTGATTTCTGTTGGTTTGGCCACTTCTCCATACCCTAACTTCCAGTTGCCAGGTCTATCCCCATACTCTGTTGGTATCCAATCTGATGGTTCTCTAAGATTAAGTGGTAAGCCTTTCTTGAATGATCTGGACTTGCCCGTGATTCTGCCACAGATGATCGAGGGTGATGTTATTGGTATCGGTTACAAGACTATTACAGGTTCAGTTTTCATTACTCATAACGGTAAGAACATTTTGGAAATTGTCAAGAATTTCAGAGCTCAATTGTATCCATGTATTGGTTCCGTTGGTGGTCCATGTAAAGTCACTTGCAACTTTGGTCAATTGGGATTTGTGTTCATTGAAGCTAATGTTAAAAAATTGGGATTCTGTGAAAACCACAACGAAGGCTCAATTGGTGCTCCACCTCTGTACTCCCCAAAGATGATGAAGAAAGACCCATTACTGGACCACGGCGAAGAATTGCCTCCACATTACCCATCAGATGAAGAAACCTTTTTTGGACCAAAATCATTGGTTGAGAAGTCAGTTCTCAAGGATGGAAAACTTCCAACTATCCCACCTCCAGCTGTTAGAGAAGCTTCAACTTCTCAAAACAAATCCGATGATCCAAAGTCAAAGAAACATACTGGAGAAGACACGCCTATTTCTAACCCACCATCATATCACTCTGATGAGAAGAAGCTAGTGACACCTGAACCAGAAGAATCTCAAGCTCCATTCGACCCAGCACAATATGAAAGAGCTGTTACAGAAGCTAAGCAAACAACACCAATAATGGGTTCTTCTCAAGATGTGCTCATAGAAGGAACAAGTTCAACACTTCTCAAATCACAACAAGTACAAAAACCAAAATCAAGTCCAAAGCCAAAGCAACAGAAACCATTACAAAAGAAGGCCACTACTCCACAGGTGACTGAGGGGTCATCATCGGCAAATACATCTGTTCCAATCACCAATTCGATCTCCATTGATTCTATCAACTCTAACACATCATCTATTGCCGATGAACCATCACAGCTAGTGATTCCAGAAAGTGCATACCAAAGGGAAGCTACAACTTCTCCTTCTCCTGAACCACTGTCGAGAACAACCTCAAGAGCTGGTAACAGCGGTGGACGTTCTGGCGGGGGTGCTAGCAGAAAGAAGAAGTCTGGTAAGAAATCAGGAGGAAAGAAGAAGGGTAAGAAAAGCAAGACTACATTTTAATGATGTGGAATGTATGAATGATTCTGTTAATGTTGAAGGAATTTTACTTTCTTCAATTTCCATCAACAATTATAGCCGTTTTGTCATTTTTATCGTTGTTTGTTTTGTTATCTGTGTGAGAGTCCTCTCTTTAGCCTTTGCATACATGAACTTTACTGTCTAAATTCATATCAATTCATTGTTTTGTATTTTTTTTTTTGTTCCGCTTTTCTTTCGTTTTTAATGGTTTTGTACTGTCAATTTGTTTTTGTAAGTAATTCCTGCTCTTCGTTTTAATTTTTTGTTTGGACCACTTGCATTACTTAACCTATTTCTGCCATTTTCGCCTTTCCCATTTCTTCCTTTCTTTACAATCTTTTATTTTAATTTCCCTGCTATATATAATATTGCTGATTTCATGTGTTCAATCTCCAACATCAGTATAGCCAATGATTAAAATCAAATCCATCTCCCATAAACTTCGTGGCCTAAAGACGGACATGTGGCGGCTCAGATTTGATTCGGTAAGTAAGCATGAGCTAGGCGATCTGCGCGGAAAGTGCGGGAGCTTTCTAGAAGGTTGAGCAGTTGCTAAAAACATCACATGTGTTTGGATCATCTTTTGCATCAGAGGTTATATAAAGACTGAACTGTTACCTCTTTTTCGGTCCATTCTTTTTTTCCAGAATCTACAATTGAAACAAAAAGTTATCAATCAATTCAATCAATCAATTCAATCAACACAAACCAGAAACAACATAACAATCAATAATCTACAATACAATCATTATCAATCATGGATCCTCTATTATTAGCCAGTCTTTTAGGTGCTAACAAGCAATCAGAACCCCAACAACATCGTGATGAAGAGACAACAGGTATCGATGATTTAGTTGCTCAATTATTGAAACAGCGTGATCAAGAAAAACAACAATCGTCCCGTGCTAGAACACAACATCAAGGTGGTTATCGTGGCCCATCTCGTCCTGCTTTCAACTTTGCTTACCCATCCCCTGCCCTTTTCGGTAGTCAAGAACCAAGTGGACCATATGATTACGCATTCGGTCCTTATGGTGCCCGTTCCTATGGTGGTCGTCCTCAATTCCGTTACAGTGGTATTCCAGAATATGATGAAGATGAAGACGAAGATGAAGAGATGACGCCTGAACCTGAAGTTAGAAATGCTAAAGCCAAATCCGCTTACTACAATCCACGTACCGGTGCAACTGTTTCGGCTCCTGCCGATGAAGAAGACGAAGATGAAGACAAAGTTCCTTTCAAATTTATCCCTGCTGGTGGAAGAAGAAACCAATCTGCCAAAGAGCGTTCACCTTTTCTATTAGGTGGTACTCCATTCAGATTGGCTGATGCTAAACCAGTGTACGGTTATGATACTGATAGATTTGGTCATCCTGTTCATAGTGCTGCTCCTCCTATATTTTCATTTGCTCATGATGCCCCAACTACTCCATTTTCTTTTGGTGGTCGTTCAGATAGTGTCCCATGGAGAACTTTTGGACAACCTGAAGAAGAAGAGGTGCCTGGTGCCGAAGAAAAAGAAGAGGAACAAGAGAGTGGAAATGCTTATGATGAGTTGATTAGAAATTTGTTACAACAAGCAATTATGAAACATGCAGCTGAGGAAGAGCATGGAGGTGAAATTGAAGACAAGTCGGAACAAGGTGCTATTAAAGATAAGAAGGAAGCTGAAGGTGATGACTTTGATCCAAGTAAACCACAAACCATTGGTGATGTTTTGAAAGCTTTGGCATTGAAGAGAAAGACCGAAGCTGAAGCTGAAAGTAAAGCTTCAGAAACCGATAAGAAGGCTACTGAGAAGGCTGCTGATGAAACTCCTGTCGCTGCACCAGCACCAGCTTCAAAGGCTGAGTCTGTTACTTCTTCAAAGAGAGGTAGAAAGTCATCTGTCACCTCAAGTCATGCTCCATTCTCTCTTAGAAACCAAGTGAAGAGATCTCCAAGTACCATTTTGAATGTTCATGCTAAGAACACCAAGGTTGATGATGACAAGCTGCTACAAGAGCCAGACAGTCCATTAAGAGTCTCCGCTCCTCAACATAACACCAACAAGCCATTCTCACCACCAATGAATGCATATGATTTTGAAAACAACTACATCTTGGTTTTGTCATTACCTGGTGTGACAAAGGAGTTTGTCGATATCAATTTCCATCCATCAACTTCTGAACTGGTTATCAAGGGTGAAGTTAAGAACCCATATTTGGCTGATGATGATGACTATCTTGACCTGAGTAAGATTTTGAAAGTTTCAGAACAAAGATTTGGTTCTTTTGAAAGAGTTGTCAAGTTGCCTTCTTATCCTCTAGTTGATGAGAGTGGTATCAAGGCTAAGTTCTTGAATGGTGTTTTGGAGATCAAGGTTCCAAAGTTAAAAAACCAACCTGCTGCTAAGAAGATCAGAAAGATCGAACTTGAAGATATTCCTGATGAAGAGTTAGAAAGAGAAAGTGTCGCTGAGCCAGTCATCTCATCATGATTTGCTATGACTCAAAAGTAGTGTTTTTTTTCAAAAATTTGATTTTTGGTTTTTAATCCGAGTTTCTTATGCTGTGTCTATATCATATTTGTTTTAATCTTTTGATTTTCTTTTTCTGTTCTTTTCTATGTGTATTTGTGTTTCATTTGAATTTAATCGGCATGTATATCTGTTAAGTTAACCCAACGATTCAAACCAGTAGTAAGTTGATTTTGTCCTCTCTGTCATATGAAAACTCGATCTCAATATCGAGAAAAAAAAAGAATGGGCGCGATGGGGTTCGAACCCATGAATTCCAACGGGAAAACCAGGTAGACCTCTGCTTATGTGGGGGAATGCACTTCATTGCTACTGCATATGTAGTGTAGTCATGCACCCGAAGACTCTGATCCTGGCGCCTTAAACCTCTCGGCCACACACCCAATCCTGGTATACGTTTGATTTTCTTGTTTATAGGGAATAGCAGCTTATTATTTACCTTTGAAAACAGCATCTTAAACACCTGATTGTACGAAAACATAGCTACGTGAGTATAGCTTTCCCCCATGTAGTGAGACATCTGACAACTGAATTGCCATTTACTGATTGCCCATTACCAATGATGAATCTATAATCAATTCTATTAGGTAGACCGGCTCAATCTATAGTGGGGGCAAGTACATCTGAAGAGTTTACTGTACTGGCCATCTATAGTATTTGGTTGATCCCTTTTCAAATCACTTTCTTAAAATCTCCTACGATTCCCTGGAATCCAGCTCCAGCTCCATTCAGTGAAATCTGTACGTTACATTACGCCATGTGGTTCAATGGTTGATCTACGAACATAATTAACTCAAATTAAAGAGAATGTACAATTAAACGAAACTACCACAACTCGTGTACTAAAAGCGATGTAAAATTGTAAATACAAACAACCTAAGAAGTTACAAGAAATAAATCAGGCAAAGAGATATTTATTTTTCTGTCTATACGAACTCAAAACCAACAACTCAATCCATTTAAGAGGCATACTTAGCAACAATTCCATCAAACAATTCGTTCTTTTCCTTCAAATCGACGAGGTATTCATTGGAAGGATCCAAAGTTTCCAATTCCTTCAATAACTTCTTAGAGTCATATTCGGCATCACCAGTAATAATACCATATGAGATCTCATCAATCAACAAATCAGCCTTCCAAGCTTTCAATTGATCAAAGTCACCACCTTTCTCTTCAGCCAATGACTCGATCTTATTCAAGACATCTTTAGCCTCAGGGAAATGCAAGTTTTTCAAATTGGCAACCAACAAACAAACCAAACTCTTCAAAGTTGTAGTTGAGTCATTGGATGAGATTTCATCATAGTGATAGAATGAAGAGTTTAAAGTATCACCAAATTGGAAAAGTTCAAACCATGATGCTGTCAAGTTGTAAATAAATGAATCTTTTAAACCACTTGGGAACTGTTTCAACCATTTGGATGCGTCTTTCAATTTACCCAATCTCAAAGAGATGTAAACACCAAGTGAGATGTTATCCACCACAGTTGGGTTCAACTGAGCCAAAGCTAGATCGTACTGTTGTGTAATTGTGAAATATAGGGCCTTGTACAAAGATGCACCGGCATCGGCCTCATCTTCATTACTGGCACCAAAAGCAGCATCAAAGGCTTCAGTTTGTTTTGATCCAGATTCTAAAAACTTGATGAATGTCGTCAATGTGTCATTCTTCAAACTGGCAGCTTTAGTTTCAGCTTCTTTGTATTTTCCCAATGCCAACAATGATCTAATTTGATAAGATTGAGCCAATTTCAAGTATTCTGGATCAACTGATCCTAATTCTAATTCAAGGTCCAAGTTGACTAGTTGAGAATGTTGTGATGTGTAGAAAAGTTTGTAGACTTGATATAGTTCTGTTGAAATAAAGGTTGTGGAAAGTGGAAAGTCGGTGATTTAACTGTTAGTATTTCGTTTTCTTTCACTATGATTTGAATTAGAGGGCTGTCTTCTGGCTGTCATCCCACCTTTCAACTTCTGTAGATTGCAAACATACCTCTTTCAGACATTGTATTTCTTGTTTTCTGTGATTTGATTGAAGTGTATTTGGTAGGGCTTGTATCAACGTGTACTGCTACAGTCCATTTGGCTAATGTTTTGATGAGTCGTGTTCAAAAGGTTCATGGTGATGTCAAATTGGTTCGCGCACGCCCTTCGCTGCTTCGGCATCGTCTTTCCTCAACAATTCTCCTGATTCAATTTCCTTTAAAAACGGGGAACTGTAAACCTTCAAATTAGTGTTTTACAATAAAATATTAGAATAGTAACTATCTTTAACCCAAATGATATAAAGAAAACTGTGAAAAAATATAAGCGGCCCCAGAAAAATTTGTAAATTACAGAAAAAAAAAACAGAAAATAAAAACGAAAATTTGTTGGAATGATATCACTGCAACATTAGTAAAGATCAAGTGTTAGAAGAAAAGTAAGCAAAATCAGTAAACCTAAGATCTTTCACCTCTTAATCTTCTAGCCAATTGAATATCCTTCTTTTGGATGGTAACTCTCTTAGCGTGAATAGCACACAAGTTAGTGTCTTCGAATAAGGAAACCAAGTAAGCTTCAACGGATTCTTGTAAAGCACCAATAGCAGAAGATTGGAATCTCAAATCAGTCTTGAAATCTTGAGCAATTTCTCTAACCAATCTTTGGAAAGGCAACTTTCTGATCAATAGTTCAGTGGATTTTTGGAATCTTCTAATTTCTCTCAAAGCAACAGTACCTGGCTTATATCTGTGAGGCTTCTTAACACCACCAGTAGCTGGGGCAGACTTTCTAGCAGCCTTGGAGGCCAATTGTTTTCTTGGTGCCTTACCACCAGTGGACTTTCTTGCTGTTTGTTTGGTTCTAGCCATTTTTGTGTATGTGTAAATGTGTTAGATGTTGATAAGAAAGAGAAGAAAGGAGTTTGATAAGGTGCGAAAAAAAAATGAATAAGAGGGGCGAATGTGTTTGTATTTATAATTTTGTGCTGGGTGGCGAAATTTGAAAAAAAATGTACAACAGTCCACCTGTGAGAAGTGGTGATAAAATAGTGTGACCAGCTAGCCAGGTGGCACAGGTGCAGATTCGCAGAATTGGAATTAACTCTACCTGACACATAGTTAAGCGGGTGTGTAACTCGCGAGAGCGCGTTGTGTTGCAATTGATCGATCATTCGAGTTGAGATGTTAGTGCTCACACTTACGCATGTGGTGCGTAAACCTGAGCCCTAACAAATGCGCGCTTCTGGTCCCACAGTTACTCACATTTTTTGATAATCTCAGGTCCAGTTCATGCTCACCATTCAACTCACCATTCAACTCAACTGCGAACCTCAAAAAGTGACACAACATTACAATTACCTGGTCAATTACACGATATGATTGGCCCATTCTGCTCCCTCACACGTACGCCTGCTCCAGTTTGGATTTCCCACCTCCGTGTCTCAATTMTCTGCTGCTCATCTTTTCGCTGGCAATTTTAACTCAATCAATTCAGTCAACCTGACCTCAATTCGCAACACAACATAAATACCCTCCCATTTCCACTTTTTTTTTAATCATCAACTTCGCTCTTTCCTTTTCTTTCCTTCACATCTCATCACACAACATAAGTTTTAGTTTTGACCCATTCGTTAAGACTTCTCCCCCACACACACGCATTTAACTTACACACATCTTATTTAATACACAACAATGTCCGGCAGAGGTAAAGGTGGTAAAGGTCTAGGAAAAGGTGGTGCCAAGAGACACAGAAAGATTTTAAGAGATAACATTCAAGGTATCACAAAGCCAGCTATTAGAAGATTAGCCAGAAGAGGTGGTGTTAAGAGAATTTCCGCTTTGATTTACGAAGAAGTCAGAGTTGTCTTGAAACAATTCTTGGAAAACGTCATCAGAGATGCTGTTACCTATACCGAGCACGCTAAGAGAAAGACTGTCACCTCATTGGATGTTGTCTACGCTTTGAAGAGACAAGGTAGAACTTTGTATGGTTTCGGTGGTTAAATTATATTTGCTTCATTATTTCAAATTTTGGTGATATCGTTTTATGGGGTTTTCAATTTTTATTATTTTTTGTTTGTCATGTCCTTTGTATTTTAGCCCAGGCTGTTTTTTGCTTATAGTTTTTAATGGGAATATCTGTCATTATAAAATCATCATGTAAATGGTAAAAGGAACATCGAACAGGGTCTTTCTGCCCAAAAAGTGGCAAAAACTGTCTGTTTTGATCCGAGATGAGGAGGTTCGCGGTGCACGGATGAAAATTTTTGTTTTGAGCCGTTCGAAAAGTTTCAATTTCCAAAATGATCGTGATTCGTAAGTTGTAACTTGTACAACGCAAGCAATTTTGAATAGAATTGAAGTATCAGCAATGCACATTTGAGTTCATTTTTCCAAATCATATATAGATCACAAGTATGATCTATCAATGACATATATATATCAATCACAAATATGATCCAACAATGACATAAGACAGCTGAATTCAATTTTTGTCGTCTCAATTTGTTTAATGGAGCAAACACAACCACATTATATTGCCCAACCCACTTCTAGCCTCCAAAGGGTCAATGACTACAGTTTCTCTACTTCTTTCATCTGATTTTGGTCTCGTATTCTCGCATCAAGAGTTAATAATAGAGCTCTGTTTTTAATTTTGTTCTGAAGTCTGAGATAAGAAACAACAATAAGATCTGAGAAATGAAAGCTACAACCTTCAGTTATTACATGAAACCCAGGTGTGACTGGACTCACTTTTTCTTTGATCTTATATACGATGGTATTGAAGGTGATATTGACGGTAAGATTGATAGTTTATCTATGGGAAAATCCATGGATGCTTCAATGGTTTGTATGATCAGATTGTTGTGGCATGCATACCACCTGGCGTCTCGTCTTCAACCTAATTCCAGCTTCATTTGGGTCATGTAGATGCTTTACCGATAATTCAACTCTTTGAATAGTTTTCATCATGGTCTTATTACATAACATTCTACAACTCAAATTACTAAGAAGTTGTCACAAATTGAATCCAGAATTAAATCTTCTCTACTGCTTCGATAATTTTCATTGATACGGTCCTTCATATCCCACAATTTACAGATCAAGACTGGGCAAGGGTCCACAGTGATGATGCCATTTCAAGTTCCAACTTGTTTGAAAGGCATCTATGGCAAAGTGAACTAGTATTGTCAACTTTTGGAAATTGTTGGGGTCATCCAGAATTGGTCACTTACTCTGTTCCAACAATTATCACTTTCAATCAAGTTGTGTTTAGTCTAAAGACCACTATTGATGGTATTTAATGTGATAGATTGGCTCACATTCATTTGGATGGTACGTTGAAATTTGAAGAACTTCCACTATTGAACCATCTGGTGAATTATCACATTCTAGTTCATACAAAGGTAGTTCTATGTATATTTGCCAAAGATTCTGTTCCTGTGTTGTTCCAATGGCATAATTTGTTGATTCATAGATTGAATTGTTCATTCGAGGTTCAATTGACTGCCACTTAGTAAAACTCAAATACAACACAATATCTCATCGTTCAACAGTTGACAAAACTAATTTCCCAGTTAAGTTGAGTCTCTTCATTTTGAATATCAATCATTTACCATAAGGAAAAGTTGTTGGAGAAAGATGTTTCACTGAAGCTCCCAAAGGGCTTGAAGTTCAAGGTGATTTGCCTAAGTATTTGATTCATTCATTATCTTTACAACTTTAATATCAGTTTAGACACAGAAGCTGCTCAACATTCACATGTGTCAAATGGGGAATTCAACGTGACAAACCATGAATAGTGTTATGGTAATGGGGGTACTACTGAGGTTTCGAAACAATTCTTGACTCTTTGATATCAAGTCACAAGTGGCTTATTTGTTGGTTGAATTAGTAGAGCTTACGATATACACGTTCAACAAAGCGTACTTCACTAATGACCAACCACATCAAGAGCTGAAATTATAGAATTTACCATATATATTCCACTCTTTCGTTTTGTCTTGACTGTTGTTGATTATTGATGTTCTGGAAAAGAAAATTCTGGATAATCACTTTAAGCAAGACGTATGGCCAGCCAACAATTCGAAAATATACGGATTGATCTCATGAAGTGGAACCAACTCTTAATATAATTTGTATGAATATAGACAAACCAATTATCATAGGCACCTGAAAAAGTTTCAACGTTCTGTTTTGAATTGAAAACAGTACACCATACTCCAGTATCACTCTGAAACCGTCTGAAACCGATCATTCGATCTGACTCTAGCTAGAAATCAAGATATTTGTCTCCAAAACTAGATAACTCACAACTATCCGAGGTTACCAGCTACGGCCCCGTTTGTTAATTGCAAGAGTTCAGTGTCATGTTTATCGTTATATTCCACCCTGTAGCCGGCACGTCCATCAAAAATCAAAAGCTAGTTGAGTCAATACTCAAGAATAACGTCAGACCCAAGGTTTCCAGAATTCACTAAACATCCCATCATCAATCCTTCGATGATTTCATACAGCCCATACAGTCGATGATGAAATCAAGGGGGTAAGTTACCCAAAGTCCGTACAGCCTTTAATTGATAGTTGAAAATCACAGAAAATGTTGTAATTTCGGCTTTAACTGCATGTCCCCTCGCCGGCTCTAATACAACATTAACATGTTAATGGTAGAACACTGTAGAATTCCTAGAAGTGTCACTATTAAGGGCAAGGTATTCCGGTTCATCCAGGATTCAGGCAAGCTAGGTACGCATGCAGCCATTTGAAGGAGAGGATCCTGACTGAGAGTGAATTCTAACAGAATACCGAATCTTTGTATTAAGGCACGAGTGACCACTGATGGCCCATGGCCCATGGGCCGGCCGGTGATGAAGCTCAACAATTATTGATATCTCAAACTAATTGGATCAAAATCTTGGTGGTGAACCGGCCGGCAAGCTATATATATTTTGWTTTYCCCCCCCCCCCTATATAGCTTCTCCAACGGTTTTATATTTTAATGACCTCATTTATTTGTGAGAAGAATATTTCTGTATTCCAATTTTGGAACCAATACAAACGAAAGAGGACTAGACTGTCCACATTCATCTGTTTACGGTTTACGGTACGGTTTGCCGTGATGATCGAATACATGTTAAAGCCTGAATAAGAACTACTAAAGAATGTGTTCATGCACCTGGCATGCTATTTATCCCACACCGAAAATGGCTTGTCCCTGTACGAGTTGAGTCTGGTACTCTTGATCCCCTGAATCGCACATACCTAAGACCTCATGTTTCAAATGATGATGTCAACAAGATTATCGATATAAAACAGGCTCAAGCTTGGTAACTGCGTAAGAAAGAACAGTTTTGAAGTAGGAAGCCGAAACAACCCAAAAGTTTCAGATATGTGATCGATGGATGTTGACGATTTTATCATCATCGATGGTCCGGGCCCGGCCTGGAAGAAAAATTGTCTTGCAAGTTGCGTCCACCAGCTGATTCAGGCTTCAGCTGAAGCCTCAAATCTGAAGCTCTTCCCTCAGGGCCCAAAAGGCAAAACCAAACTCATGGAGCTAGGCTGTACGCCGAATTACAGCTCCAAATTTGCATTACATGAGCTGTCTTGATAGCTCATTGAGTTAATGTTGACGGATATCTACAAGTTTGTCTACAAGTTTGTTGAAATTAACTTGAAATCTCAACTTGGAGCTGTGTAAACAAACAAGTTTGAGAGTTTGAAACATGCGATGATCCAATCCCCATGAAAATTGATGTGAAGTGAATTCCGCACAATATCACTTTAATTAATAGCACTCGTATACATTTGGTCTTTTGTGCACAAAACGGGTAATTTTTTAACATGTAGACCGGCCACAAAATGTGTGATGAACACCACCACAACATGCCTCGCATAAGAGCTCATGTTCATGACTGACTCACGAGTCACTATGAGTTAAAAAGATATGAAGAGTAAAATTTCAATATATATCGTAGTACATTCAATGCCTCAAGAGTTGAGTTTACGATTGCATGTATGCAGTACGTTTTGAAATGTTACACAACTTACTTCTATTGCACATTCAACATTCTCTGTACTTTCTTCTGTTTTGGATGGGTGAATTCATCATCTAAATTACGGCCCAACTCCAAGGGTACATGATGATCGTGCTGTAGTAAAAAATATTGGAAGGTTAGGCGATCTTATCTTATATATACAGAAACATCAATTTTACTAACTCGGGCATGACGACTTCATGGGAAAACAAGCTTCGAACGCGTACTTCCGTTTCCAATTTTCTTCTTTGACCAGATGCCCACAAAGCAATTTACACGTATACGGTCCGTCATAGGCCTATATTCCCTCATTGAAATATGGTGAATATCAAAACAAATGATATTTGAAGTCTGAACTTGATCGTCAGGATATACGTACATATGGGCCTTGCTGGAAATAGGGGATACGCGCCGGCTCACAGAGATCTCAGCTCCAGTCAAACAAAATTCATCAGCCAGCACCGCGGGGTTCATCAACAGCTGCCTTCCAACCTTGCAACAACCTGCCTGCAAGATTTCTAAATCAACGAACTTCCACGAAAAAAATAGTGAAAATTAACTGACAATCCATGTCAAGATTTGATTTCTAGTGCTCCGGCCTTATAATTAAATTGTTGTCAATCAGAGAAACAGGCTCAAAAGGTGTTCCTTCCAAAAACGTATGGGAAAAGAAAGCAGGGTTTGCTGATTTTTTCTACGCTCTGGCGTAAATTCAAGTTCCTTGGCAAAGTTTTCGGGAGGAATTCCCCTCATACAACAGCGGCCGTTTGTTTTATACAGAGATCGATTCTTCATCTCAGGCGCATGCTGACAACTGTATCCCACATTCAAATATGACCATAATGACTAATCAATGGAATCTGAATAAATATGAAAGAACATTAAGACAAAGGTAACCATGATACCAGCTACTAGGCCTAAGCTAGAATGAATGCAACCAGTTTTGTGAAATTATAGAGAACTAACTGCAAAATGCAAAGTTATCGATTGTGTGAGCCTCTTCAAGGCCCAAGGGCCAAGGGCCGCCGCCAAAGAAATTTGTATATACTTTGGTCTGCTAATTTTGCTCTATCACATGGTTGGGTTGTTTCAACTTTTACAGCTACTTTTAAGTTCGATATCTTACAACAAAATGACTTCAGAGTTCAGATGTATGAGTTTGTAGTTATGGTAAGCATAAATGTCATATATCTAACGTGATTTATATAGAAAACGCTAGAAATCAAGTAGGGTACACGTACACGTACACGTACACTTACCTACAGATAAATTAAGAGAGAAAAAAACGATGAAGCTACACAAACTGGCACAAGTTCTTAAGGGCCTTATGCCTTATACTACAGCAGCTAACGTGGGTTGGTTGTTGGTTGTTGAATGAATCTTCATGGTCGTGCGGCCTATTAATCAGAATTTTGCTTGTGGCTAGAACCAAATCATAATAGCCGCAACAGTTTTTTTATTCGATTGCAATTTCTTCTTCTGCCAATTTGGGAGTCCGGTTCATAAAAACTCATGAAAATGGAATACTGCCGGGTGCATGGTAATTGGTGGGATTTAGAAGCTTTTTATTTTTTTTTGCTTTTTTTTTCTTTTGAAATTATTAATTTTGTGTGACTTCACTGGTATAGATTGTTTCATCTCCTGTTTGCAGCACGAAATTATCAGAATCACCGGTATACGATCGATAGATGAATCCATCTAGTCCAGGGTGTAAAACCCTAGTACGTACTATATACTTTGTATAGCTGTTTTATGATATTTAAATTGGGTATACCTAGCGGGTGGTGAGGGTGCGAGCTTGAGAATTTTTTTTTTTTGAGGATATCCATATGTACGTCGCTGCAGAAGTTAGAACCATATGTGTATGCACATATTGCAATCAATCAATCAATCAATCAATCAATCAATCAATCAGTACACTCAGGAATCAGGATCCAGCCATCGACCGCCGGCTTAAATCAATCGGTCATCATTCATAAAAATCGAAGCATTTCATTCATTCTGAATTCACCATTTTAATTAAAATATTGCTCATGAAAAGCTCCTGGGCCATATATAGACCGAAAGTACAGAAGTACACGCGAGCGCACGCGCGCGTATCGAGCACTTGCTAGAATTCACCAAGTTGGGCCGGTTTATATAGCTGTCAACTTGCTGCTGACCAACATGATTGGACAACCACAGCAACGAGTTAGAGCAATAAATCTGGTACGTTACGTACTAGAGAATATACCCAAATACTTAAATTACCTTTTACTTTGAGAATGGAATCTTGGACATGAAACTGGCTGTATAAACAAGGTGCCGGCACAAATATATATAGGCCTCTAAATAATTTGAGTCAGAGACGACCATGAGCTAAGATTTCTTTAAGTTACAATTCCCAATTTCCCAAAAGGGCAAGAGTTGAAAATTTTTCAAAACAATTGCTGACAGAGGAAGTGGAAGTGGAGGTCCCCCGGCGGGCTAGCGCTTCTGGCTCCACGCTGGCTGCCCGCTGTCCGCGGTGTGCCTAGGGCATGCTTGACATCAGGGACTTTCGTACGTAAGCCTGCCAGCCTCGAATATCATCATATATGGGGCCGACCACCGGCGGCTTCAAATATTCAAATGTTGGTGGCAATTAACGTAAACGGGCTGAAGTCAGAGTAGTACGTACGGTGCAGCCTGCAGGCGGTGTCCTAATTAGTTTGCACGGTTTGTCCGGCAGTTTGTATAGCTAATTAAAGATCAATTTTGAGCCAGTCTTCAAAGTTCACCACGTACGCACCACCTGCCCCGTGTTTCCCGAGATCGCGACTGGTCACTGTCAATTTACTGGCAATTTCTTGTAAATTCTTGTGAAGGCCAACTTTCGAAGAATTGCATGTGTTGGTCCAATCAACGCATAACACAGCACTCCAAAAGATAAGAACGAACAACAAGTGATTGATGCAAAAGTAATCTAAAAATTGTGGTGGTGGTTAAAAATCGATTATAAATTAAAAATGGGTCTTGTTTGTTGGGCAAAGAAAGGAAGACCTCGGGAGTTGGGGACTAGAGGGCCCAACCCAGCTCGGGCAGCGGGCAGCGGGTCCGCAGACGACCACGGCCAACCTGAGTTACATGTGAGCTGAAGCTAGCTAGCCTGACTCAGAAGTCTGAGAACAAAGCGAGCGCTGCGAGAAATGTGCGAAGTGCGAAAGTTGCAGTCGCAGTGTCGCAGTAAAAATTGCAGAAAATCAACAAAGTGACAACAATAAAAAAAAACACCCTCAATTTCAAACTGGATACACCAAAAAACCAAAAAAAAGGAACAGGCGAAAAAAAGGTTTAAAATAAAGAGGGAATCCTAGATGTGCTGGACGTGGTCGAGTTTGTGAGTTCAGGCCCTTGTTTGACTGTTTTAAGAGCCAACACACTTGTCAAACAGCGTTCTCACGAATTACCAATACTCCAATAGTCGAAGTCAAGATCTGTGCTTTATAACCAAATACATCCTCTGTGTTTTTAAAGCAAGCTTCGTCTGTCCTTTCAAGATCGAGTTCCCTCCCTCTTAAACTCCCCTCCCTCTCCCCTTTTACAGCTTCCTGTTGTATTCCATTTCTTGCTCTTTGCCCTTCAAAATCCACTGGTTTATCATATTTGTCAATATCCTTCAATTCTGGGCTTTTGATTACAATATATTCCAAATTCTGACATCAACTTTTTGTGACTAATACTCATCAAAAAAAGGAAGCCCTTCACATTTGTTTCGCCTTCCTTAGCTCAGTTACAGTTCAAATTGGCTCTTCTCCAGTTCTTTCTAAAAAGACAAAGTCACAAACAAGAAATAAATCAAAGGATTCCTGCTAATTCCATTTATTTCTACTCAAAACAATCAACTGCATCACTGATTCCAAGTTTTCTATCAAATTACTTTGAATTCAAGTTAACGAGCTTTTAATTAAGTTATCGTTCTCATCTCCTCCTTCTATTCATTCTATTCTTTTTTATTTTACAACCCATTTCACAGAGACTCAAGAATCTGCCTGAACCATCATTTTTATTCATCATGTTTGCATCCTCTGGTACTGTCGCTAAAGGCTACCTTTTCGGTGTTCCTCCTCCACAACAGGGTCCAGTGTTGCCACTCTTCCATCAACGTCATCCATCTTACCAATCATTCACCAACTATCAACAGCCATCTGCTGCAGCTCCTCCTCCTTCATCACAACCTCAACAATCATACCAACAACAACAGCAACAATATGGTGCCGGTTACAGCAATTACTATAATCCAATCCAAGCTTCGTCTGTTCCAAGAAATGATTACTATGTTGCCCAACAGCAAGTTCCACCACCTCCAGCAGCCTCTCAACAACAGCAGGTTGTCCAACTTCCACCTCTGCCACCACCATCTTCTTCATATATGCAACAGCAACCTGTTCAGCCTCCACTTCAGCCAATACATCAACAACCTCTCCCACAAGCACAGTCCCAACCTCAACAAAAGCAACATCATCAACATCAGGAACAGCCACAAGAACAAGCTACTGGTGGCGTTTCATCCGTGCTAGATTATGACATGGATCAAATGGTTAGATTTGTTTGTTGGTTATGTTACGGATTGATGAAGAGAAGTGACAATCCGCCAGAATCTTTCCACGATACAGTGAAGTCTGTCCTGGCTGCTACTAGATTACCTAAATCTTCCCTGGTTTTGGCTCTTCTATATTTGTCAGATAAGATGGCTAAACAAGTTGTTGCTGTCATGGACGATGCTGAAGTGTTTCAAAATTTGATTATCTCTCTGGTTTTGGCTAACAAATTCAATGATGATAATACCTTCAGAAATAAGTCTTGGTCTGATGCTACTGGATTGAGTGTCAGTTTGATTAACAAACTGGAGAAAGAGTGGTTGTGTAGTATCTCATGGAGATTACATTATGACACAGGTTACCAATGCATTGAAGAATGCTGGGACACTTGGTGCAAAAAGTTCAATGTCAATAAGTCTGCTCTCTCAGAAAGCATTTCACCGGACATGTACCCAGCTGCTTCTACATCTCCTGTTGTTGGCTATCACTCCCCTTCAACTTCACTTTTCTCTGAAAGATCTCAACAATATTCTCCTGTGAACACACCTCTGAATTCATCTCCTTGGTTTGAAGATTATCATGTGGTGCCAGTTCAATGTGGTATGCACCAAAATCCTGTTGCTGCCCAACCAATACAGTTGCCACCAGCTACTATTCAAGCTCCAATGCCACTTCCTCAGGTCCATCATCAAACATCCTCATCATCTCTACAGGCTTATGATTCTTCTAACTCTTACCAACCACAACAACAACAGCAGCAACAGCAACAACAACAGCAACAACAAATACAATACAGTGCTCCACTAGGAGCCCAACAAGTGTCGAACAACAATGATTATTATTCAATGTACCATCAAATGAACACCCAACCATCGATTAAACCACAAGCTCAAGCTAACTTTGACAACATGTATCCTGCAATGGAGAGTACTAACCAGTATTATCCAGCTGCTGCTCAACAGCAACAGCAACAGCCACAAGTTCCACAAGTCATGGCAACTGGTAATTTCGCCAATAATGTCTACAATAACAATAATGGAACAAGTTCAGCTTTCAACAACACTAACAGTCAAGTCTATGGCTCTTCTTCGGTGGGTCAAGGGTATGGCAATGATTACTATTTACAACAACAGCAGCAACAACAACAATATCACTCACATCAGCTGCACAACCGCCACCCAACGCAACAGCAGTTTTACAACCATACTAATAGTTACATTTGTACTGCCTCTGCTTGCTAATCAACAGTCTCGGTATTTTTCAAAAATAATCATTCAGTTCGTTTGGCTTCTTCTTTTGTGTGTTTTATTATTTAGCTGGTTATGCTTTTTGTTTGGTCTTGGTTTTTTTCTTGTTTTTGTTTTCACTCTGTTCTGTTTTTCTTTACCATATATAACTCGTTTCCAATATTGTGAATTGTCCATTTGTCTTTCTTCATCCTGAGTTTTCTTTGAAACTTCATTCCTTCAAGATCCTCAATTCTTTTATAAATTTCCTTCATGAAAATTCAGTTTCCATGGTTTTTCTCCTTACGGTATACGATTCTTTTTTTTTTTTTTGTTTTGTGTTTTTTTTTTCAAATGGATCTTGTGTTCATTCTAATAATTTTCCAAGGGTACTTTCCCAAAAATCTCTTATACTACTTTGTTTTTATTTTGTGTACGACCAATTTATGATTGGTTTTGCTATTCTCTTTTCTTATACAACACTAGACACCCCACTTTTCATCCTTCCTCTGTTTCACCTTCATCGTTTCACGTCTTTACTCAAAGAACAATTTACTTTCTCCGTTTTTTACTATATGGCTGTCCTTTTTTTACTATTTTTTTGGGGTCTGCCACCTTCCTCGTGTTTTCAACTATCTTTAATTATAATACTTCTTCTATCTTCTTTTTTTTTAGTTATCAACCAGTACAAGACCATAATATTTGTAACATTAATTGATGTACATAAATGATAAATCGGAATTTGCAGTTAATATAAGTAGGCGCAAGTAGATGGCTGGCGTCGGCATAATCAATGCATGGCGGCTGCAACTGGTGGACAGGTTTTCGAGGGATATTATACCGAAGCCGAAGATCAAAATGGCAGGCCGCAGGAGCTGAAGAAATTCATGTGAGTTTCTGTGAAGTGGAAAGGAGGTCTTCGTTTCACTGTAAATGGATAGGTGTAGTGAACAGATAATGATGATGACGATTTCTTTTCTGCAACATTAACTGCAAACTGCTCACAACATACACACAAACCAATCATCAGTTAATTACTAAAGACAAACTTTCATCATGTCGTTACAAATGCAATTGATCTTCACAGCTTTGGTTACAGAGCTAGTGACATTATCCATCCTCGTTTTGCCATTGCCATCGGGTATCCAAGACAAGGTTGTCAATTTCGCCTATATGGCATTGACGAATCAAACCATCACGATTTCCGTTGTATTCTGTGGTGGTATCAATGCTTTGATCTTCTTTGATGCTTTGCAAAAAGTTATCAACAAGAAATATGATACCGGTGTTGGTGTCATTCGTGACTCCTACGGTAATGTTATCCCTGGTGGTAACATTTGGGATATCAGAGCTCAAAAGTTTTACAATGAAAGAAACATGTACATTACTGGTGCCATTCTGTTTTTGGGTCTAGCTCTGTACTTCAATGTTTTGTTGTTGAAGTCTCTGGTTAAGAACAAGAAGAAGTTAAGAAACTTGACTAAAGGTTTGGCTGCTGATGGTAGTGTCAAGACTGGTGGTGACTCCGTTAGTGAATTGAAACTGGATGAGTTAAGAGGCCAATTGAAGAAGAATCAAGCTACTGTTTTGGCTTTGCAAAAACAACTTGATGGTGTGCATACTGAGTACCAAAGAAAAGCTGATGAAGTTTCAGGTGCTTCTGCTGATGTTAAACCAGCTTTGAAGAAGGATGCCTGAATCCGTCGAATTGTTCGACGTACTCCTGTTCAAAGACTGGATACGATATTCCAGTTTATGCTGCTAACTAGGTAGTGTTTTTTGAATGATTTTTTTACCTCCTTTTTGTCCTTTTTTGCATGCCAATTTTGCCTTTCAAACGTTTTTTTTTCCCCTTCATCTCCTTTCTTTGTTTTTTTTGTTCGTATATCCTCCTGAAGTTTTGCTTTGCTTTCTAAGTCTTTGTATCATATGTTACTGAAATACTGAGATTTTATACATCCTTGATACGTTATGCACCATTGCAATAAACCCATGAAATGGTGATTGCCTGTAGCGACTACCTAAAGCCGACCAAACACAGTACAGATTTAACAAACGACAATTCAAACAACAAAACAGAAGGGCAACTATGAATCAGAATCTATAATTAACTTGTTTTCTCCATGAGTTTTTTTCGAGATGTCAGAGAGATTCCCAATTATAATAAGTAATTCATCATTTCATAGTTGCCTTTCTGTTCATTGAAGTTGCTTGCGATTTCAGTCAAAAAAGCCTAACTAGTTAAGCAGAATGAGAAACGGATCAGAATGGTGGTTTCTGATCATGACAAATATGCCCGTCTTTCAATCTGATAACATGTTGTTGTTCCCAGTAACCCGAAGGACCATGATAAGATATTGATATTCGAACTTTCTAAGTAGAACTTTGAGCCAGTTGTATCAAAAGAAGAAGGGTGGATTCAACTGAAAAAAAATTTCAAGTCTCGCTCAACCAAACACTATGCTGAATATTTTACACATCCGTGCACCTGTTCCTCACATCAGGGTTTTCTTTGATTTATTATTATTATTATTATTATTATTCAACTTTCAATAGATACTTGTACTTACCAATTAGGGAACAAAAAAGGTCTGATACAAAGATTTAGACAAGAGGGATCTTCCAATAAATTATTGAAACTGAAAGCAAATTACTCATACAAGTACCACTTCAGCAATTTGGACAAAAAACAAACCAAGGAATTGTTTAGACTTGATCAATCTCAGATTAGAATTATTGCCAAATTCATCAAGTTTCCAGAGACTATATTGCGATCAAATTCACATAGAAGGTTCACGAATCTCGAAGTTTGGAAGATGTTCATTAGAAGGTATGCTAGCACCAGTACATCTAAGGAACTTGCTATGGACTTTAATATGGATGATGGTGTGTTCGGTAAACTCATGAAACAGTGTTCCCAGTACTTGTTCCTCAAATTTTTAGAAAAATTGAACTGGATAAATCGTTGTTTGAGCCAGACCAACTGAGAGAATATGCTAGAGTTATCCAGAAAGGGGAGTTTCATTCGGGCCCAAATTTCGACACTCACTCGGTTTTTGGTTTTTTGAATGGAACACATCAGAATATCTGCAGACCATCTGAAACAGATGATGGGTTTTATGGTGCTTCTGGTCATTGCTTAAAGTATCAAGGTCTAGTTTTACCAAATGGTATGTGTGGTCACGTTTCAAGTGCGTTTGAAGGTAATTCTCATGATTCTTGAAAGGTCCAAGCTATTACCAAGACTAGAGGAACACTTATCCAAAGTTGAAGATGAACATCTGGTCCTGTATGGTGATAAAGGCTATACCAACATTAATTCTAGATTGCTTGCATCTTTTAGGATTATTAAGCATCAATCCGCAACAGAAACCTTCGCTCAAAGTCTTGAATCTGGAGAATTAGCTGATGTCAGAGGAGTTATAGAAATTTTCAGAGAAGTCCTAAAAGAATTATCAGAAAGTGGTTATACTAATAGAAATGACATGACTTGGGTTCAAAAGAATGTTGAGAACTACTCCTATTCCAAGTTAAGAATTGCTGTTGAATAGGGGTTCGGATACTTGTCAAATAACTGGGGATATGTCTTGGATAAAAAGAGCAACAAAACAAGATTGAGTATCGTGTCTATCCGATATTGTGTTGGAATTTTGCTCTGCAATTTAATGAATAGTCTACAGAGCAATGTGACAGCATCTTATTTTGAAATGGATCCAATTGGAATTTCGAATTATTTAAAGGATGTTGATACGTTCTAATAAGGTGGCTATCAAAGAAGGCAATGAGTTAGAGATGGAACAGTTGGTTTACCAGGACCCAGTTGATGCTGCGATCGAACCTGACATTCTGTATACGGAATTTAACGATGAATATAGGGATGAAGGCGAAAGGGGAACGAAACTCACTTGTGAAATGGAAATCGAAAGACACCTAAAAATACTCGAGGATTTCAAAGTTCCAGATCAGCTTGTCCTCGCAAAGAACTTAATAAATCAGTTGAACAGAAGGTCAGCTGCAGCAAGAAGAAAGCAAACTGAAGAAAGAATAGCCATGATGAGAAATGTCGGTAATAGTTAGCTAGATAGCCATCTAGAAATATAAATCTAGTAACAATTTAAATTATTCGGAAATATATGTATATTTGTTTATTCAAGCTGTATATAATAACAAGTTATTTAAAAAGGTCACGTTGCTTAGCATTCAATTCTTCTATCTGTGCCAAAAAAGAAGTAACTTTTGCGCAAGCAGTCTTTGAATCAGATGTTGCAAAATCGGAGTCAACCACTCGCTTTAACAAATCTTCACTAAAGTCTACGATATCTATTGTTGAATCAACACCAAGTTCTTGTTTCATAGTGTATATCTGGTTTTCCCTATGGTATGACTCCAAAACCTTACTTTCCGGAACCGTAATCAAGTTGCGATATTTCTCCTCTCCAATAAAGTTCTTGAAACCATTGTCATCAGAACCAATAATCTCTAACAACTCACCATTCTTGAACCCTAGCTTCCTCTCTAGCGCCCTCAAGTCTGCCTTAGCATCATCCTGACTGGACACGTTTAAACTAACCTTGTCAGAGTCTTTCTTTTTCTCAGAGGATAAACAAGTTTCAACTTGTGCCTTCTCACTTTCCAAGTTGATGGTTTCATTTGCTTCAATAACAGCCGACTTGGAGTACGTTCTTCCAACATAACCAATGGTTGTCGCATTCTTGTAAAGTTTCAATGCTTGCTCGTATTTGTCATGAGAAACTTTGTACTCATATAATTTGAGGACGGCTTGTTGAAGAAGTATAAGTTGAAACTTGGAATTGTCACCAGACTTGTCTCGTTCGACCTTATTCTGGGAGGTGTTATACAACTTTTTTCCTTCCTCCAACCATGTGATCATATGGTCTCTAACTCATCTACCCGACATTTGTGCACCAGATGGATGGTATGCTTCATTGTATGCTTGGGCAGTTGAATTTTGAACTCTGGTGACCCAGCTTCTGTTGCTCTTATCATGAAAAACATGTAAAGTTAACAGAAAATTGATAACGTACACTTGTTGACTCATACTCTTTTCTTCGTCAAGTGGAAGATAGAAGTTGAGTTTTTTACCAGACGATGAAGCAGGAGATTCAGAAGTAGCCGCAGTTGAAGAAGCATAAATTGAAGTAGTAGTAGAAGTCTGGGTGCACTGGTTGTTGCAAGGCCTCAGATATTTCTTTATCCAATGAAACATTTGAGATCGGGCCAAGTTTCCTGGATTGGAGAGACGATGTGTCTGTCTACTACAAAATTGGGTTTTCTTAAACGAAAATATGGATTCACGCTATATATATAGTGAGAAGCCAAGAAAACTCAAGGATTTGTCCACTTTTGATTGATGTTGGGTCATGTTTTGGGTTGGATTCTGATGATAGTAGTTGGACACAAGAGAAAGCGATGAAGTGAATGCTGATGAATTCTTTGTTCCTACTGAATTTGACCGTATCATGTTTGCTGTGAAACTTTTACAAGAATCAGATGCTGCGGAAGATGACATCAAGCTGGTTATTGATCAATTCAAAAAAAACTTTTAAATTTTTCAACTTGTCATTTCACCAACAAATTGCGATACCCAAAGCGACTTTGAAGAATGGTGACCCTATATTCGATGTGATGTCCATTAATGAAGTGAATTTGTTGTCATCCTGCATTCAAACATCTTCTATGCTCGATAAGTCTGCTCCGATTCCTCTCAATTCGGACCAATTACCACCCAGTGTTACGTTTGAGCAGTATATGCCTCCAAGTTCAGAAATTTTACATTCCACAAATCTACAGATACCCTTAAGCCAACCATTATTCCTCCTATGAGATTTTCTATAGCCCTGAGAAAACTTATGACCGTGCTCCAAGAAAACATGGTATATTATCGAGAGTTTGCATATTGTGGAAGCATCTGGAGATGCCTGTTGTCTGATTTTTCCACAAAGAATAAGTCTATGAAATTCACTATCAAAAAACTCAAAACGTTTTCTGTTACATTAATACCTAACAGGGGCATCGAGATACCTCCCATGGACAAAGAATTGGATAAATGTGCAACTTCCGTCATTCCACTTTCTAGTGATTCAGCTAAAATGGCGCCTTCTTTCCAAAATTGGAGGGATGATGTTTCTATTTATTATAAAGTTTGGCTCTCATCGAGGAACCAGTTGAATCGTAAGGATGCATATGGTCAAAAGCCATTGCAGCTGAAAAATTCTTCAACTTCAAGTTCTTTAATATATATTGCACCTGTTTTTGCTTTGAACCTCTTTTTTGATGAGTCTGAGGAGCCACCGATTAAGATGAACGTCACGATTGGTGTCATCTGAATGATGAAGTCATTTTTTACTTGTCTTTGAGCCAATACAGTATTTACTATAGATGTCAACTGTATTTCCGTTAGTGAGATAGTATGCCATCGAAGTAGAATGTTCAAGTAACTTGTTGTGTAAAATTTAAATGCAGTTTGACGCCACCTGGAGTTGAACCCGTGTCACTCCAGAATCAAGAGTTCATCCTTCAGAACAACACAGCACAATTTCAAGCACCTTTACAATTATGATATTTTGTATTGATAACTCTAATGATATTAAAAAAACATAACACAAAAAAAAGTAATAAAGATCTCTTTGTAAAGCGTGTCATCCTTATGCAGGGGCCATGCTAATCTTCTCTGTATTTTTTCGATTAACTAAATGCCTCCGAAGAGGCCCTCGTATTGGTTTTGGATGGTACTTATGAACAGATTCGCGACATTGCGGCGCGCGCAAAAAAAAAGTTTCAACCTGTAGAAAATTTCAATTTGCAAAACTTTATACTTTAAAATCTATCATGTATATAAATTTACAAAACTAGAGCTCTTTTTTTTTCTGCCCTTGGAAAAAAATTAATTTTACTTTTTTTGAATAATTCATTATTTCTTATTTCTAATCTAAACGGTTTCTGGTAATAATAAAAAAAGCCAAAGAAAAATAAATTTGTCGTATGGAAGTATTTCTTTCACACACAAAAAAACAAATAGATCCAATTTAAGAAGAAAGATTGAAGCTATGTATAGAATTTGCAATTTTTTTCAGACATAAGTTCAAGCTTGATTTGAAAATTTAGGGAATTTTGATCTTAATAAAAAAGAAATTGTTTTTCCTGATAATTTATATAGGTTAAAAATAGGAAAGTAAAATTCCTTATAGTCATATACTATAGAAGGAGTGAAATCCCTAATCATAAAAAATTTGTAAAAATAGATAAGCAACTTTTTTTTTTACTAAGAGGATAGTAATAGCTTATATTAATTTAGAAAACTAAAATAAGGTTGAATGAAAAAATAATAACTGTTAAAGTTAAAATATAATAAAGTGATGGATGGTAGAGGGATAAAATAGAAGACTGTTAAAACAATAATTGAATGTTATAATGAAAAACAAATGGTAAATTGATATAATTATAAGGGACAATAAAATGGTAGAAAGCAATTAAGGAAGAAAAAAAAATGAAATAATAATTGATAAGATTATGAAAATGTGAGTTGATACTATGATATAACGTCACTGTGTAGAGATATGGAGGTAGGTATGTAATATCATTTAAATGATAAATCATTAAGAAGTAGATCATTGAAAGCTAGTGAATTTAAAAATTAAATTAAGAAGTGCGTTTTAACTTTTTACATATAATTTTCATGCTATGCCTTAACTGGATTTTGCGGGAAAAAAAATAATATTCTATAGCTTGTTGAATTGTTATTTTTCGAAAAGCCAATTTTTCAATAAATTCATTCGATTATATATACCGTATTTTTCAAATTAAAAAAAAGAGAGTATGCTTATGTGAATTAAATAATTGCTGACTCCTGAGTAAGTAAAATTATAAAAGGCTAAAGGATAAAAGAAAAATTTAAAAAGGTAAAAGGATAACAGAACAAATTAAAATGGTAAATAGGTGAAATACAATAGATTGATAATGTGTTAAAATGATAAAAGATAAAGTAAAAAAGTAAATAGGTAAAACTAATATAATGATAGATTGATAATATGATAGGTTGTCAATTATTCAAATTCGCGGGTATGATAAAAGGTTCCATGACCTCAAATTTCAAATTTATAATATAGATGATTCCAACCCTTAAACCTTTACATTTCACAAAATAATAAATATGCATGCTATGAATTTCTCTAAATATTCGTTTTTTTTTTCAATCTAGATACTTACCACTTTCCTTGATTACTATAATTTTCATTTTCATTTCTACTCCTTGGATTTAAATAACCACATACCTACCTCCAGTTCTCCATACAGTTCACTTCCTACTAACTTCCCGCTCTTTTATTATTTTATTTTATCAATTTCCCCTCTACCAATTTACAACACTTTATTATTGATTTATTATTTTCTTTTATCACTATATCAATTTACCATATTTTTCTTTTTCCAGTTTAACATTTATGATTTAACCATTTATCTTCCTTTTAACATTATATCAATTTACCATTTTTCCAGTGTTCCTTTATATCATTTTTATCATTTTATCACTTTACCACTTTACCTTTACCCTTAACTATTTTATTCTACTTATTAAGCCTTTGTTAGTTTTTTCTTTTTCTTTTAAATTAATAAAAGCTCTCTTATTTTTTGGTAAAAAAAAAAAAAAACGTGTCCAATTACAAAGTTTTAAATCTCATCATATACACGATATAATCCTTATAAAATAAACCATGTGCATGCCAAATCATCTTTTCAAATGTGTCGACTAGATTTCTATATTTTTGGACTATGAAAAACTTTTCTGAGACACCACACGTGACACAGTACATATTTGATTAATAAATTAAATAAACTCGCTGAGATGTAAATTCACCCATGCTACTAATTGTTTACATATACACCAAAAACGATGACAAGCTTTACAACAATTGAAAAAAAAAAAAGAATAAATCACAAAACGGAAATTCAATCAAATTCATTTATTGATCATCGATCAATAGAGAAGCAAACCCACATTTTTTCATATTTTCAGTAACATGTGAAACACAGACAAAGCAACCAAAGTTAAATTGGGAATGATGTAGCTTGACAGGATACACGTTGAAATTGGTGACATTTTCAGGCAAGTCACCAAAGAGACACAACTCAAACAAGCCTTTGTTAACCACCATATCAAACTTGTCAACTATTGAAAAATTTAAATAGTCCAATGACAGAACAGGTAGTGGGTATGAGCAAGAATGACGACAAGAAGACCATGGAATTGGCATAGAAGATTTTGCAATATAACCAGCCGTGTTGTCCATCATTTGTAATGTTCCCAAATTTCTTGTAATTGAGAATTCAGTGAATTTAAAAGTGAGCTGAATGTCAATGTCAGATATTCCAGTTGCAACTTCTTTGAAGATATGATGGATTTTAAAATCTGTCAAGTTTGGAGGCAACATATTGAGATGTATAAAGTTTGTCTCATGGTATGATTCGATCTCCAAGTCTAGTGAATGTAAATTTTGTAAATGGGTCAAGTTCATTTCAGATCCTTCATCAAGTTCGTAAATGGGTGAATTTGACCAACATGTAAGTTTCAAGCTTGATAAGTTGGTAGGAGCCGATGCCAAAATCCTGTTGGCAACTTTTGATTCCACTGAGATCAATTTCAAGTCATTCAGTTGAATCAGATGTCTGAAATTTGTAATTTCGGGAACGGTTTTGAGCTTGGATATGTACCAGAATGTCAATGATCTCAAACCAGTCGGAAGATTGATTTGTTTTGATTCAAATTCACAACCAAGAAAAGATATTATAGTGACACAATCAGGTATACTCTCAACCATCTCCGATGATAAACAACAGTATGAAAGATCAAGAACTCTCAACGAACATAAGCCAGCAATGTTCAGATTCAATCTAGAATGTCTTGCAGAGATGAACAAAGTTTCCAGAGTAGATGACTTCAATTTTCCAAATTCACTTGAGTTTGGTTGCATATAATACAAGCGCAGGAATTTCAAATTCTCCAACTTTGAAATGATAGAGCAGTCCCAGTTACAGTCTCTTGTACCCACAGTAACTTTCAAGAATTTGATGAATGTACCCATTGAACAAACCAACTGAGGCAGTTTCTTCCGTAATCTTGTATCTAGCCAGCAATACTGATCGATTTCAACATCAATGTTCAACTTATTCAACTTGGTCAGTGAAACCAGATAGTCTAATGTTTCCGTTGAGTTCTTCAAAAATGACAGTGTATCCAGTTGAAACTTCAGATATTGCAAAGTTGAACATTGCAAATACAACTCCAACAATTTTGTCTCCACCGCATTTGGGAAGTTGTAAACGCACCTCTTCAGATTGTAGGTCTTGGCAAGTTTCCATTTGTATTTGATGGCCTCAAATGATGAAAGCAGTGGTTTTCTCACCCACGTATTAATTTCAACTATCTTAGAGATACACACAGAGGGCAAGTACCGTAAGATCTCGGACTGATTGAAGCATATTCCTTCATACTTATTCGTATTCTCAAGCCAACCAGGGAAACTGGTGGGTATAGAAAGTTTGTAATCTAAGAAGATGTATCTCACAAACAAACAATTATGAGGATTCATGATCAGGTTCAAAGTACGATCATCAATTGTGGTTCTTTCAATACCATGTTGGTGATCTGTGATATCATAACCAGCAGGTGAAATTCTTAGCGTACAACCTCTTAATAAGGACTGCAACAACTGAGACATGAGTTCATTTTTATCTCTTTGATAACCAGCCGATGCAGAACCGACATAATCATGAACGTGGGGTCCACCCCCACCCAGATCTGAGTGAAGGAAATGAGTATCACTATGGCTCAGCATTTGTAAAAATTGAAAAGCATCTTTGGCAATCACCATTTCAAACACTTGAAGAGCAACTTCGATTGGTAGTTGACTCACAACTGATTCAAACTTGTTGTAAGACTTTGAGCATTGCCAATGATTGAACTTGATTTCCTTGATATGTTTGATTTGTATTTGTGTTTGTGAAGTAATAGCCACTTCTTGTGGCTTGTTGGGCATCAGCAACAACATTGATGTGAGAACTTGGGCTTTTTTGCCTTTCACTCTTAGAGATTCAGCTCATTATCGAGGGAAGAAAAAAACAAGTGGAAAACATGATTGCATTTATAGCTGAAGGGAATATAGGGCAGTAGCACATGAAACTAGGATCAAGTGCAAGTTTGTGAACAGTGGCACCGGGTACGTAACATAACCATCACAGTTACTACGGAAGAAGAAATAATTTCTGCAAGTTATCAGAATCAGAGAGTCGACCAGGCACAGATCACCGCCACACCTGTGCACTGCCACACCTGTGCACCGCCATCCCCTGAGCCCTCCACTGGCAATCGGTGACAACAAGTGAAAGTGAACAACAGACAGGCACGGACTACACATACTACACTACTTCCTATATAGACGGTATAATCTCAAGACAACGTACCGAAATTTCACTCGTTTCTGTTTTTCGTCAAACTTGGCTTCCACTTTCTGTTTCTTTATACATACTCACATCACTGCCAAGGACCCCTAAAATAGAAGAACATCATCTCATCCGGGACAGACCAAGCATTTCAATATCAACACATTCATCAAAACAGCAAGCACCATAACAAACAATTGAAAACCCATTTACAGAGCCAGCATGCAAGGATACGCAAACAAGAAGTATGATTTACCAAGACCATATGCATTAAAACCAAAACATCATAAATCCAGAGTGGACAAAGTAGCAACAAACTATTTCACCACACCACAAAGAAAACTGATTGGATATGTGATTTTCATGTTTTTGTTTGGTTGTTTATTGATTATGATGTTGGGTCCACAGGATGATGACAGTGCCGATTATGAATTAGATTTAGGAAATGAGAACGTTAACAGTGGTGGAAATGTTGAAATGACGTTGAAGAAACCTGCTTCCAATTCATTGGAAAACATTAAGAAGGGAAGTGCTAAGAGACCATTGGATGACGATGAAGATTTCGAAAAAGTTCTTGGTGATATCGATGAGTTATTGAATGGTGATGCAAGTGGTAAGAAGGGTGCTGCCGCAAAATCAAAGAAGGGTTCCACTGATAAGAATGTCCAATCTGGAAATGAAGAGGAGGAAGGAACAGAACCAAAGAATGTTTTGACTGAAGAGGATTACGTTGACAATGTTGACATAATATGATTCCGACCTTGGCTTTTGAATCTGTTATTATACTATGTCCGAGTTGAGCTATTCATGACTTTTGCTTTCATATCTTGTCTGTAAGAGGTTTGTTTTTTATAATCTAGTTGTTATCTGTCACTGGTGTGTCATTATTCATCACCTTACTTTTTTCATCGTTCGCATTTTGCCTATTTGTATTTTTTACCTTGTCTTGTTTTGTTTGATTTCGTTTCGTTCAGTTTCTACGTTTACAGTTTCACATTGTACACTATGTATTTCACAGTTCACTTTACCATGTTTTATTTTCAATATTATAGTGAATAGGTTCATTATGACATTAAAAAAAGAATGAAGCTCTAACAGGCTTGCTTTGAAAGAGGGCATCATAAGAAAGCGCAAAAAATGAATAAAGTAGAAGAATAATGGAGAGATGAGTCTATGTACAAAAGTCACGAGGAGAAGAATATATGATCAATGGAATAATATTCCGAAACCAAAATCAAAACACTCAATTGATACCTTTTCCGACGGCATCCTTTCTCTCTTGCCAGACAGTCTTACCGGTACAAGAACAGACATGCTTGTCGTTCTCCCAAGCACCAGCACTTCTGGCAATGACACCACACATGGAGTGTAAGAAGACCTTGACTGGATCATTAGAAACAACCAAAGATCTACCAATCAAATCAGTGATCTTCAAAGGAACCTTAACGAATTCTTGACATTTGTACAATTCAGAGTTTGCCTCTTTTTCCTTGGCTTCAATTGGAGGCAAGTCATAGATTGAGTTACCTGTAGTCAAAGCACCTTTCCAAATATTACCGGATTCTCTGAAACTTGGATAATATTTACCCTTTTGAACGCCACTCAATGTCAAATCAACCAAGACATTAGATTCACCCATGGCAACCAATCTGGCCAAACCTTTAACAGGCAATGATTTGTCATTCTCGTCAAATGATTCCAGGATACAAACTGCGGCAGAGTTTGGTTTACCTGTACCTCTTATGATAGCATCTCTTCCAGTGGCTTGAATTTGTGAGACAATTGATGATGGAGCTGCTGAACCTAACACGGTGATGGTTTGTTTGGAGACATCACCTTCAACTTTAGTGATACCATCCAACTTTGTGATTGACTCTTTCACAGAGTTGACACATCCATTACAACTCAATTCAACGTTGTAAACAGTCTGTTTCGACAAAATATAGATTTCGGAGTGGTGAGATTAGTAATCGGAGTTAAATTTCTTGAGGTGAAGAAGGGGAACGGAACTGACAGGAGAATTTGAATAACACATACTTCGAAATCGTCTGATGATGGAGATGTAGACACAGTACCTGGCATGATTGAATAGTATTGATATTGATGAAGAATGTGTATTGCTAGGGAATATTGGGAAGAAACAGTCGTGCTTTGCTGGCTAAGTCTTTAGTAAGCTGAAAAATGCACTATCTCTCGACGTCTTGATTCTTGAATCTTCGGCCAATTACACATGTAATTTGCCAGTGGTGTGAGCAAATAAATTCTTCGTATAAATTCACTGTGGCATACAAACAGTTTGAAATTGAACACATGTTTCCAGTATCATTATGAAATGGATCAATCACCTGTGGTATACGTATTATACTAATTGGAACATGGGTGAAGGGTCTACAGCTAGTACAGCTAGCCCATTTTTTAGAGTGGCACGCCACAGTCAACTACTCTTTCAAGTTAAATGAGATGGCTTCCGCTGTTCTTCTTCTTCTGTTACAATCGTTGTTGACCATTTTAATAAACCGTTAATATCAAAAGGCAATTTATCATGGGATAAATTTATGAATAAAAATGATGAGTTAGTGTCCCCTGGTAGTTGACAGCGGCACATATCATATACCAAAGAGCCACTCACCATCATTGATCAATCATCAAATTTACCAGTGCGAGTAAATTTTAACAGCTCTGAGCTGAAAACACTGAACAATCAATCACAATTCATCAGTCAACCGCTAAAACAAGACTTCAAAAACACTAATGGAGTCAAATCACAACAACATTCACACACCACATCCTAGAAGTTGAAATCCTGGATTTGACTCTTCTCAAAGATCACTGAAAAATAAACACAACAATGTCTTCCATATTCCGAAATTTCAAAACAAAGTCAGCTCAAGCTAAACCCCTCTTCAAATACACCTTCAACAGAATTTTCCTTATAGCCAGTTGGATTCCAGTACTATACGTTATTCATGAACATGTTTTCCACATTGGCAAAATAGAGGGAATTTCAATGAAACCAACATTCAACCCAACAGCAAACATAAGAGATCATGTCTTACTATGGAAATGGAACGTGAAAAGACCTGAAACTTTGAAACAGAATGATGTTGTCTTTTTAAGATCTCCAATTAATCCAGAATTGATCTATATCAAAAGAATCAAAGGACAACAAGGTGATTTAATTACACCTCGATATCCGGATACCAGATCCAAAGTGTTGATTCCAACAGGGCATGTTTGGGTGGAAGGTGATAACGTGCATTCTATAGATTCAAACACTTATGGACCCGTTTCCACCGGATTGGTCATTGGTAAAGTTGGTTACATAGTTTGGCCTTTGAATAGAATTGGACCTGTTCCAGACGGTGGTAGAGAGTGCAGAATAAGTATGTTGAGAAATCAAGGTCTTGGGTATGGTGGTCTCGGTGGCGAGCTTACTGACCTTGGTGAGTTTGGTGATGATCATGACGATAAGAATTAATGTTGGGAAGTGAATTGACAATTTCAAATCGAATTGATTTGCTGCTTGCTGGTGATTGTTTGTTGAAGAGACAGAATTTGATGTCAATTGAAATGATTGAAACAATTGTCATTCTTCCCATTCAACATTTGGTATTGGCCAAGTGGTACGGTATCAACTATAGCTTGTACATATATGTTTCTTTGCTTTTTGAAGTTACCATTCTGCTTCTATTGACTCATTCTCCAATACTTTCTCCTTCGTCTTCTTATTGGTCTCTTTGAAAGACGACCTTTTCCCGTTTTTCCCTTTTCTAGATGTAACTCTCTCTCCCCCACAGATTTTTGCTGCATCACGATTTACAATTTTTCCATGTCATATACATATACAATTCCCCCGAATACAAAAATTTAATGCATATCTACCTTCATAATTGTAACCAAGAATGAGATTTCTATGATATATATGCCTGAACAGTGAGCTCAAATTACCCCATAAATATAGTCGAGAACATCCACTCTTCATTCGGAACCATTTTTGTACAAATTACACACTAACCAAATCAATACCCAACGTACGTCACCTCTATAAAAAACACCAAAGTATACACTAACAAGCTAGCTAGAGAACACATGGGCCTATATTGACTACAGGGCCCAGACTCAAAGCTCAAGGGTCGAATCGAGAAGATTCGTCTATTCATCCATATTGATCCGCCTCTTTTGCAAGAACAACCAACCATATACGCATTGAACAGCTTAGTCTAGCTAGTCAGCTACCTAGCTATAGCTAGTTCTACAGCCAAATTCCCATTCAGTACATGTTCATTTTCCTTTTCTTTTTCTTTTCAACCTCCCTTTAAAATCAGAACTAGCTTGAATGAATGAATGTACAGGACTGTACCACAATACCTAAATCCAGCTGCAATCAGCTGCAGTCAGCTCTATAACTTCTAACTTCTTTGCTGGTCCGCCTTTTAACACGCATTTGCAATTGGCACAAATTTGTGGAAATGCTGGTAATAAATTTCACAATTATATAGCTTAAACATATGATCCTGTAAATCGGTTAGACTCGATCGATGTCTTGTTTATATCCCACAATTCTTCCATATAGAACATCAAAAATTTTCAAGTTTCAAATTGCCAATTGCACCGATATCAGTATGTTGTACTAATTTATATGTAATGGCCAGCAAATTACTTGATCGGGGTTGCAGGGTAGAATTTCTATTAAATAAAAACAGAGTGAAAAAAGAAAAATTAAATGACGGTATTGTATGACTCAACATGCAAGAAATTGAAAAAAAAAATAGAATAAAATGAACAAATGAAAATTCAAAGAGCTCGTTAAGAATTAAAGTATTGTATAGGTGGGAGGTTAGGTAAATGGATAGGCAAAGGACTAATAAATTTAAATTGAAAAAAGCTAGGGTTAATGGCAAAGGGAGGATGAAAAGGTTAAGAGAAAAGAAGAAAAGGATCACATTCGAACACTCTATAGTTCAGTTGTGTGACGACCTTTTTCTGAAACGAAACGAAAAACGGAAGAAAGAAGAATGAAATGAGAAACAAGTGGGGGTAAAAAAGCAAATGATATGATGAGAAATTAATGACAAAAAATGAACGAATGAATGGAATGGGAGAGAACAGAACAGACATCAAATTTTGAAGTGACAAACAAGAAAAAAACACAGCACGATGAGGGGAAAACAAATTAGAGTCAGGATGACAAAGTACAATCTCTGGGAAAGAAAAGCAGCAAAGAAGTGGAAAAGAAAAATGTAAATATGACGAAATGACGAAAACATGAAAGAAAAAAAAAACAGAAATGAAAAAGTAATTACCGACAAAGAAAGCAAAGTGACATGATTGAAAAAGTTATTAAAATGTGACAAAAATGAAAAGAAAAAAAAAAAACTATAATGCAGAAAATGATGATTTTTTGGTTATTGGAGTATCAATGTGTTTTTGAAGCTTTCTCTGGAATGAGCTTCTGTATGCGTTGTTATTAGTATGGGCGACATGGGAATCATTACTGATTTCTTCACTGAAAAACAAACTTGTTGATGTGACAGGAGTAGGTGGAGCACCAGCAGGGGAAGAAGTTGAACTGAATTGGAAACCACTGAAAGTTTGTGATCTCATGTGAGACTTTGAACATCTTTTAGGCAAAGAAGGCAACTTGAAAGAATGTTTTGAACTAGTCGTGACAGGTTCAGGAAATGACAATGGTGGGGGAACACATGAAGTTGGAACTGCATTGGCACTCATTGTCTTTGACAAATGATGATGAGTCTCTGAAGTAGTTGAAGAAGGAAAGGCAAATTCAAAACTGGAGACTGAACTTGATGCAGAATGCACAGTTTTCTTACATGAACTGAAAACAGAACCAGTGGCACTACCAATTGATGAACTAGAGTAATCATGGAAATTGATGGTCTTTTGGCTAATTGGAGAATCCTCAAAAAATTGATCCAAATCAATCTTTCTATCAGAATTGTTCTTGGTAGAAGTAGCAGCGGTACCAAAGATGCCAGCATCATTTGATGACTGTTCACTTGCACCATAATTGAAACTCTCATTGTCCAAATTGAAGATACTAACAGACTTAGACTTAGCATGTCCAGTACGAGCATCAATCGGAATTGTTCTAGTAGTGGCAGCACCAAAGTTCAACGAGGTTTGTCCATAAGTGAAACTTCTCTTCATGGACAGAGTACGTTGTGAAGATCTTCTAGTCAAACCATGAAAAGAATCCTTTCTGTTCAAGTTCAATTTGGAGTCTCTTCTCAACTTGTCTAAACCTCTTTCACATTCAGCTTTGTATTGAGGATCATGCATTTCAATATAGTTCAAAGGATAACAGGAAAAGCCATTGTACTTCTCATAATACTTCTTGTAACCACCATCCAGGATGACAATATCAGGATAGTATAAATTTGGATAGAATTCTTTGTTTAACAGTCTATCCCAAGTTCTTAAGTTGGTAGCCATCAATGGACCTCTATGAGAGGAGAATTCACAGTGGAAAACAAGCAATTTTCTACTTTGTTGAGTCATTTCAATTGGTGATTTCATAGCAATGTCATCATGCAAAAAATAATCTTCAAGTTCTTTCTTGGAAGACAAGTTGACAGCACCATCAATGTGACCACCTTGAAATTCATATTGGAATCTGCAATCAACGATAACCAGTTCATCGAAATACTTGAGAAATTTACTGTTCAAATCTTGAGACTTGGAATGCTTATACTCAGTAAGAATCTTATTGAATTGTTCAACATCAATGCTAGGCAATGTGCAATCATCAACTTTGAAAGTCTTGATATCAGTTTTATCCAGCACTGAATTGTCATGATCACAAAAAGTCTTTTCACTAGGAGACATTCTAAACGACAGCCCGCTGATGTTTCTAGTCAGTTGACTTGTTCCTGCAGATAAAGAAGATGTGGAATTATTGTTTGGCAGAGAAGTAGTGGATAAATTAAGCAAAGGACGAGGTCTATCACACATTAGGGTATTGGCAGAATGACCGGATGAAGTTGGACCACATGAAAGAGCTCTTTGAAGTTGACCTCTTAAATTAGCATTCAACTCAACTCTGTTTCTATTGTGGGCTCTCTGTTGTAAAGGGGATCCAAAATCGCACTGGTCTTCATCACCAACGATATCATCATCGTCGCTATCAGTAGGGCACTCTATCGTAGGCAAAACAGGGTTGAAATGTAGGGAATCAAAATCATCATCCTCTTCTTCACTTGAGGAAGAAGATGAAGAGGAAGAAGTTGAATAACTCTTGCGTTGAAGTGGTTGTGATTGACTCAACATTGAAAAACTTTTCTTTAGATTCAGTCTTGGATTACTACCGTTCATCATGACAGATTGAGTTTCTGGTGAAAAATCATAAGACACGTTATCCAATTTCTCTCTAACAGGAGTTGGCAGAGCCAAAGAATCTAGACTCACTGATTTGAAAAAGGAACGAGGCGTTAGTTGCGTTGGATCAACTAAACGTTGTTGTTGATCTTGTTCATCTTCGTCTTCATTTATTTGAGCTTTTTCTAATGCTTGATCGATTCGACTGTCCATGTGAGTATTGTTGTTGTTGTTGTTTATGTTGCTGTGACTGTTGTTGTTGCTAGCGCAACCGGTTTTCTTTGGTGCTCTGTTACCAACTTTCAACGAAAGAGGAATTTTCTTGTTGATACTGTTATTATTTGGGAATAAAACAGCAGAAGATGAAGCAGAACGTGAATGGTAAAATGAAGAAGACAGAGAGTTTGATTTGAAATGTGTCATTGATGATTTTCTATTCAACTTCCTGCTTAAAGTATTGGTTCTTCTAAGAGCAGAACCACCACAGTTATCATCGTTAGAGCTGTTGTTGTTGAAAAAGAAACTACTTGCTGAACTGGAACATCTATTTTCTTTCTCTTCATCTTCATCATCTGCAGCAGTAGCATTGCACAATATGCTAGGAAGTAGAAGTTTCTTTGGGTTATTCATCTTATAGTGGTGGTTATTGACATGAAAGTTTGTTGAAAAATCAGCAGCCAAACCAGAGCAAGTTGGAGAATCTATACTAGGGCTAGCAGTCAACGGTCTTTTCAAAGATGATGATTTCTTGAAAGCAAAACCTAAAGAGGCGGAAGCGGAAGATGAATTCTTCTTGCATGTTTTGATATTGAGTAAAGGCGAATCTAGTAGTTCTAGTTGGGAATCATGTGTGGTATCGTTGAGACTAGGTGAGTCTATTTCCATTTCAATGCTCATGATGTTTATAATTGTATGTGTATGTATGTAATGATGATGTTTGTATGCTGTTTATGCGTTGTTACCTGTATGTAATGGTAGTAAAAAAGGGGAAAAACTGCGAGCCAGGTGTGTTTCAAATCAACAAGGGGAAGAAAAGCGTGTGCTGAAATCAAGGCAGAGAAAAGTGGGTTTCTTTAGTAACAGATGGGGGAGATCGTACGTGGGTGGGTAACGAACGTAACGTAGGAGCAAAATTCTTTTTTGGATGAGACCTTGAGTTGTGAATTGAAGGGATAAGAGACACGTCAGTTTATATAAATGAAACTGGCAGTTTGAATAGCTGTGAAGAATCTGAAGATTGAAGAACGATTTGGAATGATGTGATGAGTAACTATGTAAGGGGAAGGAATCTTTGCAGTATGATCTGAGCAGAGGATTAGCTTGGAAGTGGGAAGGACTAGCTAAATAAAGAGGATCAGTTTGAGTCTTGAGTTGTAAGCTATGATTTAATTGGAGAAGAAAAGAGAGTTAGATAGCTTAGAGAAAGAGGGAAAGGGAAGGACAGAATATAGAAAACAAGACAGCAGTGTGCACTCGAAGCGAATGATCTGAAGTTGGAATGAGTGCTAACTTAACTTTTGTGTAATGTGTGTTTGTGAGTGTTTGTGAGGGTTGGCTTGCGGTAGATGATGGCTGATGGGATGTGCTTGTGAACACGATCTTGAGTAGCTAGTGTCTTGTGTCTTAAGTCTTAAGTCTTGACAAGAATTCAAAGTTTTTATTCTATCTAAGTGGGTTTCTACTGAAACATACAAAATTTACTATGATTCTGGGGTTGGCCAGGGTTATATAATTCCAGTATATCATCTCTTCACCAGGTAACACAGCATTCATATCAATCACAGTTCACGTTTTATAATTCTTGATTGAGAGGTCTCGTCTCGCACAGCACACCCACGTACACCACACACAGCACCGTTTTGTTTTGAATTAGTTTCGAGTTTATATATACGTGCATTCATTCAATTAATTCGAAAAAAAATAAAATCTGTAAATGAAATAAGAAAAGAAGAAATAAAAAGACGAGCTAAAGTATATAAATAATGATCAGATCACCAATCTCCATTGTGTTAAATTGTCCATGGAAAACCGATCTTATTGTACAGTCACCGCACACTCGCACACTCGCACACTCGCAGTTCCACCAATCCTGCTTACCACCTGCTTACCACTTGCGCATTTCTTCTTGCTTTCAAAGCTCAATCGATCAATTTTGAGCTGATCAGATCAAAAGCTGTCTTTTGTCTTCTGATGCTTGACTATGGAGGCACTGCAACTTCGTTTCATCATATCCCGTATATACGTCAATCCATCTGATCCATTACGATGACCAAGACCCATATATACTGGCCGGATCATTAATTATACAGGATCAAAATTACTTAACTTGGACATGATCATATAAAATCGGTACTCCATCATGAATCATAATTCAATTGCTGTAGCTTTGATCTACACGCACACGTTCTAAACACTGTCTAATAAGACCTCTTACGTATGTTTTGATCTGTAGTGTACCCTGTTTCAAATCAACTCAACTTGTTAGTCTTAACGACGATGATTTGTTTGATGTCTATATCTGCATACAACTATTTCTTAATTTGTAACAATTTGTTCACGTACACCTAAAACAAACAGACTCCGGAGCTAATTAAACAGCTTGAGTTCGAAGACGTAGCGTACCGCAGCAGCAGCTGCTGAATTGTCGATCAAAATCCACCTTTATGGTCTGCATATATCTTACAAATTACCTCTTTAATTCTAATTATAATTGGGATGTGTATCTGTCTATATATGGTAATCATGTATGGAAACTTACACTTTACCACTTTAGCATATCTAAATCATATTTGATGGCCCCGTCTTTAGATATCAATTCAAAAGAAATTGGCGACTTTTGGGGATCTCTTTCAACTTCTTGATCTGGAGTAAGTTTGTTTACGATTTGGTATACACGCACGTACGTTTAAACACCATGTGTGTACGTGCGTTTGCTCAACGTACTCTTTCTTTGTTTCGTTGCACGATCCAGTGATCGTTGTTGATTTCTACAGGTTGATCTGTGTATGCTCATTGCCATGATGCCGTGGTTGTAGCTGGTTGTTTCAGTGATACGCATGATCACTGATACATGATGTTCCTTAACAATCGAAAATTTGTGAGCTTTCGAGTTAACTCACCGCCAATTAACTAAGAAAGTCTCGTAACACGCGCACTTGCTGGCTGTCCATACATCATACATTATACATCATACATGCAGACTGCAGTATTACACGTACTGTCAACAATCAGATACTCAGATACTCAGATATTCAGATAATTGAACAAATTTGCCAACAATATTACAAATTACTTAAAACTTCCGCACATGTTCGATTATTCGATTCAATCAATCGATCTGGCTGCGCGTATTTTGTAACAATTTGCACTGCGCGTACTTTTTAATTTTTTTGTTGTTGTTGCGTTGCATCGGCTGGCTGCGCGTACTGTTGTTGTGTCTGTTTCCTTTTTCGGCTATACGTACTCTTTTTTTTTTTGACTTGTAGGACGTATACGGTTTATCCGATATGAATATAAAACTAACTCAGTATAATACAGTTACAAGACATATCATTTAGCTGCAACTACTGACAAGACGAGTTAAGTGAATTTGTATCAGAATATGAATATGAACAGTACGTATTCAATTAAAAAGACTAGTGGCAGTCAAGTGAGGAATATCCGAATCGAGTAGCTATGCGATCTGGGGTAAACAAATTAAGAAGAGGCACCATCTTCGGCCTGCGGGCTCTTTAAATGGATCTTTCCAGACCCTCCACCTGTCCACTCTATAGTAGATGTAATTAGGGTCAAAACAACTCTTGCAGTACAATTAAGTAACAGGTGTCAACATGTCAACAATGTATATACCATGGAATACCTTTCTCGAGAACAACTATTCTGAAACAGCTTGGGCAGAACATTAGCAATAATGCTCTGATTGGGCCTTTCTTGCACGTCGCCGAGTTAGCCTTCAATGGTCATGTTTAATATTTACCTAATTTGAAACAAAAAAACATGCCGAAGATGAAGCTAGAAACTGGTAAGACTATACATGATTGGTCAATTGGACCTTGCACGTACGCATGGTTCGAGAGATGACTTAGTTGGAAGTTTAAACGGTAAGCACAGACATCGTTCGAACACATGTCAACAAATTCATACTTGCCGATCAACACAGCAATCATCGAATTTCCATAATTTGTTTACATGTTCCTTATTAATATGCCATTTTGATTAGTTTTACACGTAAAGTTGACGTTTACTAAAATCACCAGCTAATTGTCTCTTGATGTGCTTTTAATGCTTTTGCTATAACCAAGAGCTTGCAATATTGTCGTACCATGAGCTTTCATCGATGCAGTAACCAGTCCCTCAAGCATCGATTTCATCTAATTTTTTTCACAAAACGCACGTACGTAGGACTGTAGTTGCCTTACTTAGCAATTTAAGAGGTATTTGATGTCAAACAGCAGCACTATTGCTGCAATCAACTCCCAATTGTGATTTGGGATCTTGACGTATTAAGTTAAGCCATAGATGGCGACATGGACAGTGGAGCTTCAATTGACGTATCCCTGGAACATCGGCACCCATTCATAAACCCTAGTAAGACATAGCGGTGACAATTATGATTATTTATAGCTTGACCTGGCATTGAAGTTGACAATATCGTAGATTTATAATCTACATTAATTGGCAAGAAAATATTACTTGGGTTAAGCTGTAACTTTAAACGTACGTAGAACTACCTTGTTTAATTGTCTTTTTTTTTTCAGCAGCGATCTTTGCCCTACTGGACCGTTTGTTCAGGTATGTGAAAAAAATCAAATCGGCCGAGAATACTAAAAAACCAAATTTTTTCGTAATTCTTTCTTTCTTTGATCTCTGTTAATATGGGTATCCAAGAGCAATTGATCTACTTGAAGTTATTCCGTTGCCCATACAAACTTCACAGTTCAAACACCCGTACCGCGTTTTCTCTTTCTTTCGAGGGCCACCCACCTCGAGCTGGAAATCAAAAAAAAAAACTCTTGCGGTGGTCGCGTCACACCGTTTCCCTGTTGATCTGAATTGCCTATTTGGGAAAGACACTGTCACGGTATGGGCGCCCGCCCTGGTGTTAGTCTGGGTTCCTCACGTCCTCCCTCACTCGCCCTACTAATTGGAGAGGGACCGATCCTACTGGAGTTCGCTGAACATGGAACATGGGCCATGGCCTGGTCCATGCAATGGAGTAGAGAAAGATAGAATGAACTCTTTTAAGGCGTACGTTTTCATAGAGCCGAATATGGCCACCTTGAATAAACAAAAGATCAAGAAGCTGCAAAAATCATGAAAATTCAGAATTTTGAGGCCGTGATTGAATCAAAAAAAAATACTATCAATACATTGGTGGGCAGGCCTCACAATTGAACAACGAGCTGCTCAACAATTCACTTGAAGGGTTATTTTTACTAATTAACGTGATATATCCCATTGATTGATTGATATAGTTTATCTTACAAAGCTGATAAAATTATACAAAGAAAACCTGTCTTATGGAATTCAAATACCTGCTAAACTGATATATATATCTTTGTTAACTGGATCCAAAAACCCATCAAATCATAAATGTGGAGGCGGCAGACATATATCTATATATACACGCGTGTCACATGGTGGGGGAGGTCGAAGTACGCGGGAACTTGATGAGGCCGCCCAGATCAACATTTGCTTACAATTAGCGGATAACGACTTCTACTTCTGGTATAAACCGGGGCAATTTCCAAATGGTGACCCATATACATCAAAATGAACAACAAACAAACAAACAACTCACAAACATTTATGACCTTCCTTAATCGTTTGTATAATTTGGGACACATTACCGCACTTTTAATAAGGCCATGATTGGCCATGTTTATGGTTCATGCTATTAAGCTGTGAAAGTTGAGAGATTATATCATAAACTCTAGTACAAGCCCTTTGAAACCATGACAATTCGATCAGTTGTTTTGTTTGTTGATATAACAATCCCATTTATATTTTCAATTTTTTTTAATACATATATATGGGTCTGCGATCAATATCAGGATGATGTCCGTGCCGGAAATTATTTGAGTTTTTGGTGGTGCATGGTTATACCATTTATCTGAAATATGGAATGACATGACATGTACATATGATTTGATTAAGACATTTGAATTCATTTGACAGCTGTCTAAACTGAAGTAATTAATTGAATTTTAAAGACCTGTGGATATGAGTGCATATATGGAGTGCATGTTCAGGGACATATACGGAGAAGTTGAAAGAGAGAGATCGCATGACGCATGGTTCCTGAATAAATTGCCATGACATGCAGTTGATCCAGGCCCGATCTACTCTGATTTGATACACGGAATTGAAGATTTGTACATTTATGTATTGAGATATTATTAATCAAGATAATCAGATGACGATTAACAGTATTAAATAGATTCGATGTTCTCGACGACACGCAGAACTTATATGACGTTGGATATAGATTCGTATAGACGTCTAGCTAGGCGTACGTGCATGATGACAATTGTTCGTGGGGATCTGGTAATTCTTGGAGAAGAACCTCATATATATATGTCTCTTAATTCAAAGACTGCAATCTGACACATATAGGCGGACAATTAAATTATATAACATGTTAACGTGGGATCAGGGCTCATTATCATCAAGATAGATTCAGGTGCACGTTATAATTGTAACGCAGTCTAGCTAGTGCTTCCCGTCGAGAAGGACTCATCAGAAGTGCATGGATCATGAGCTTTTGAAATTCTTGATTTAGTCAGTTTCTTGATCCGATATCTAATATTCATGACTAATAGTAGTAGGGTCCGTCTGTTTTTCATTGATCTGGCCATTTGCAAGACCCTGAAACACTCCTAAATGAGTTTAACACACATGCCCTACTTGTACAGAGAGTGCAGGTACTGGATTTTCCGGCCAGCTTGCGCTATACGTCGGCTGGAGCGCGGTACATCCGGGATAGAGACGGATGTAGAAAATTAAATCTGGGGTTCATGTTTCCAGAATTTGAGAGAAGATTAGATCAAGCGTATGCACGTAAATTTTTTCAACAACATATATGCTATAAGCTACGCTACGTAGTTTGCTGTAAACAAACCAGCCATTTCAACCCATGATTTAAAAACCAGCCATTTTTTAGGACCTAAAAATCATAACCCTAGTAATACAGACTAAAAATTTGTTCTAAATTCTCTGTGCTGTGATCTAAGCGGTAGGTATAGATATGTTCCGCGCGTGGAAAAAAAAAAACTTCAAATTTTTCGATGTGTCATCATCCATCTGGCCAGGGCCGTCAGTCAGCCTTCACTGTTCAGGCACAGTACATGATCGAACCGATCTCAACAATCCACTCTTTTTCAAAAACTTCTTTACATCCATTTTTGGTAAATTATGTACATATGGAACAGACAAAATCAATCATATGCTTATTAATTGATTCAACTGTTAATTCACGTTGAAGCCATTTGACGGCTTACGAGTTACACCGTTATATATCTCCAAATTCTTATAGGGCACCTTAATATGAGATTTATTGTCAAAAGCTTCTCTTTCTTCTCACTCGAGAATTGCTATTGATTCAAATCTCATATAAGCAAACGAAGGAAAAAAAAGAATTTTACACGTTCGATTGTGATATATATAGGTTGAATCGAATCTTAACCTTTAATATATGCTGTAAAATTTTTCAAAAATCTTGATTTTTGTCCTTTTCGTAGAAATTTGATGAAGAATTTGAACGGATTAATGGACATGGTGTAACTGCATGCAAGCTCAGCTCTACAGTCCACTGGCTGTCCTGTAGCTGATTCTGATTCTGATTCGGTGTTCCTGGAAAAAGAACAAATTTGTTTCGTTTCGCTTCGAATCGACATATACGTATCATGATTCAAACTTACCAATTATACTCGATTGGGTAATGGTCAAGCTATATGTACTTAGATCATTTCTATGCATGGAAAATTGTTAATTTAACCTAGCTTAACTGTTTTGGCTGTGGTTTGCTTTCTTATACTAGTTAGGAAATACACATAACGGTTCACTCGATCATACCATGGGCAGAGCATCTTATGCATGAACAGAAATTCTGTGAACAGTCTGTTTCAACTTGTATATATATGTATATGGCATTTCATGATCATGAATACTGGAATTGGGAATTTATATATGGTACCTGCTTGAGTTAACGGTGAATAATTTATATACTCCGGGGGCCTCATCGACGGGCCCCTGGCTTTTTGCACCGAGGCAACTTATCGATCTCTATAGTATACCGCCCGCCCTAAGACAATCCCATTAACATATACCAACAAATAAAGACCGTTTTTTATTGTGCACTTCCATATATTAAACAACAACTATATATATTAACAATTAGTGGAGACGTAGTTCGATGTGTGTATATAAATTTGATGATTCAACAAATATTGAAAATTTGCAATTCTGAAATTTACAACTTGTAACTTGTAGCTAGAGTATAGCCTGGACGGCCTGGATGATGAACGCGCCTCTATGTGGGCGCAAGACCTAGTTTCGATCATCATGGATCAAGTCTAATTTTACAAATTAATTCGGTACTCAAAATTTATGCATGTTCCACACATGATATACACAGATGAAACCAATCAAAGTGAGTATATACGTACATTCAAATAAAATTCGACGTCGATGAACTTCAGGTTTTTTTTTTTAACGAACAAATTCGACAGTCAAGTTCATTTACTGTTTTAGGAAGTCTAATTACATGAATGATGAAATTTTCAAACGTTGCAATAGTCCGATTCATTGTTGAAAGTTCAACGTAAGTTTATATAAACTGGCTTAGAACTTCATCTTGCAATCTATATATATATATATTTCACCGAAACGGGCACTGCTATACTTAACTTACTTTTAATTTTCGCGTTAGTATACATAAGTTTTTCAAATTCATGTATACCCTTTGGAAATTGCAAAACAGTCCACGTATGTTGATACTCCTTTAACTTCGACAGGGCCAACACGATCAAACTTTACATGGGTCCTCGGTACTTATGAGTTGATGAATTAAATTGGATGATGTGACTGTCACATGTGCAATTTCAAAAGCGTATAGCTTGTACCTGTTGTCTGATCTGTGAAAGAGAGTTCTTGAAAGAATCTCTGACACTGACACAGAACATGAAGCAAGACCACAAACGCGCTCAGTCGCCACAATCACAATCGCGTTTTTCCTCATTTGTTTGTTTGTATATGGAGACTCGCGTGTTTACATATATCTAGATCGGGGAATTGCTGTGCCGCTTTCACACGTGTTTTGTGCGCCGTGGAACCATCGTACAAATTTAAACAATGCGTTTTCAACATTCACTCGCATTAGTTTCAAATCTAACCGAGAAAATATTTTGATTTTTGGAATTTGAGACAGAAATACAAAATTTGAAGTTTTTTTCAACTTTTTGTTATATTTCTGTGAAATTATTTTGAAGTGTGAAGTGTGAAGTGTGAAGTGTGAAGTGTGAAGTGTGAAGTGTGAAGTGTGTGTATACTTGATCAACACGTAAAACACTGATTTTTCACTACATCACTACATCAATTAAGTGCACCCTAGAGCCGTTTTTTTACAATTGCTAGCTGATTCTCTATATCGAATTGGAGCATGATGGATATCTGAGCTCTTCAGACGTATATATACATGATTCCAGCTAGAGAAATATATAACAAAATCCACGTTTCAAGTATCTTATTTTTCTCAAATTTACAATTAAAATAAAAAATTACTGATATTGAAAACTTTGAATTCATGTTAATGCATGTGGGATGTCAATAATTTTCCAAATTTCCACATAGGCATGTACATGGCGCACAGGCTCTACAGCTCAAGACTTGCATCTTTCATGGATAATACGACCAAATTCAAACCAAATTAACGAAACGAAACGACTCTTGTTTTGGATGTAAATAATATCATATACGGATTGTAAATTTCCAAATACGTACATATATGAGTCTTCTTAATTGGCCATTTGAATATAGTTTTGAGATCGATGCATACAAAGTTGTAGCTTTCTATACCATAATATCTATCTTAGCTGTATAAATTTATACGTACGTCCGTTACTGTTAATTCTCTAAAAGTGAGGGATAGATATGTCAAATCTAGGTGTATATATCGATATCCCGTCTCTATATATGAGAGATCTCTCGGAAAAATATTTGACGTTAGTTATGTTTGCCAGTGTTGAAGTTGATCACGGATATGCGATTGCAAATTTTCAGAGACCTTCTAGATCGTCTATATATAAAATAGATGTAATTATCCTTAATACATTTTGAAAATATTGGTTTTGAGCCCCTTTAACGAATCCCTGTTCAACTATCACAATCTACTTGTCAGCTAGTTCAGGGGCATGATTGCACAGAAGACGTGTTCAAACTTCACTGCCAACTCTTGCAATTTGGCGCAGTTTGAACAGCGCTACAGCCCACAGCTAGGTAGATACTGAATTGATAATTCATATCGGATATGGAATCATAAAGTCATATACTTTTGGTAGTACAAGTTGAGATACAAAATAGAAACTTATGGGGAAAAAAATATCGATAAGTTGTTCTTTAAATTGTAGTTAACTTGCTTTTTTCGAATTGGACCTTTGAGGACCTTTGAAGTATTTGATGTTTTTTAAGGTTATATATGTGTAGCGGGGTCGAGGTGTTTGTGTATATTGATTGATCTGTTTTGGAAAATGTCTATGGCCATTGTTGGCGGAAAATATAGTTTAAAAGATAAAAACTGACAAAAAATGAACTTAACGAAAAATACAAGTGGGAAGGTATATGCGGACAAAATATAGTTGGCGGGGTAATGTAAGTTGGTATTGTATGATACATGGTAATGGAATTTACGTTACGGTAAATGGTGACATGCTTCTAGAATCGTAGGGCAGGTCTCTCTAGTGAAACGAGCCATGGGGAACGTATATGGCAAGTTGCTGGAAAAGTGAAAAAGAAATCAGTTAAAGTTCAATAAACTATCCAAGATATCTTGGAATTGACCATGGGTGGCATTGTTAGCCTTCTTTAACTTCTTCTCAGCACTTAGATACAACTTCTCTTGATCACGGCTCTTCAATTCAAATAAGTTACCATATGTGATTTCAGCTTCAGCTATGTCAACCCAACTCTTTGGATCTTCTTCATCATAAGCATCCTTCAAGTATTTCAATGCTGTCTCAACCAATTCTTTGGCAATCTTGTTTGCTTGTTCAGATGTTAATCCGTCGATTTCTTTCAGTTTCTCTTTGTCTTGTCCTTCTTCATCGTCATCGTTATCATACTCCAAGGTGTTAAAAATAGAGATTGGGCCTTCGGCTTCCATCAAGTATGATTGTCCAATCTTTTGAGAGATCAATTTTTGCAATTTTGTGTTGATCTTGTCCTTTTCCTCCAAATTCAAAAATTTCAGTTGTTCAATGGCAGCATCTCTCCAAAATTGATTGTACTTATCAGACTGCTGAATGGCATAAAGAGGATGATCTTTGGAAAGTTCAACTTCTTCTAAAACATCATCAAGATCAGAATCTTTCTTCTTCTTATCTGAAACCTCGTCATCTTCATCATCACTATCCAAAGCCTCCAAATGTTGTTTACCGAAATTGTCAATGATGTCAAGCAAATCATCCAGAGTTTTCAAAATCTCAAAAGTATTCTCGTCGTTGAAAAGTTTGTAGTTTTTCTTCTCTTCAGCTTGTTTGATGGCTTTATTGTAAACATCTAATGCCAAATCTAATGATTCTTGCACATTAGGGAATTCTTTCAATGTTGAACTGACTTCCATTTGTGAGATGTGCTCCAATGGAATTCTATCCAATAAGATTGAAACCTTGGTCAATAATAGAGATTCATCATTAGGGAACTTAGCTAAACCATTTTCAACTCTTTCTAAAGCATTGTCAAAAAAATCTTTAACATTTTCTTCACTCTTCTTACCGTCTTTCTCGTTCTCTTTCTTCTGTTTCTCGGCTTCTTCGCCATCTTCATCTTCATCATCATCATCCTCATTAACAACATGGAAAGCAGCCAAATGAGACAAAGACAATGCATAAATTGAATAAAAAGCAGGAGTCAATTCCATATCTTCACTACCACCATTGCTCTTACAATTTCTCAAGATTCTATCACATTCATGGATGATACCATTCAAAATCAATTCATTATCACGCTCTGAACTCAACCAAGTCTTCCATAATCCCAACAATTGAGCCAATGGATCATTTGGATCAACTTCATCAGCCAATTCAACAGTCAATTCATTAGTCAATTTTGGTTCTTTCTCTTCTTCATTTTTACCATCAACTTTGACATTTTCAGGGGTGGAATTTGCGGCTTCTGCAGCTGCTTGTTGTTGTTCTTTTTGTAATTTTTGCTTCTTTGCCTTGGAAGCTTTTCCTAATCCTAAAGGTCTCTTTGGTGCCATTTTTTTCTTTGAAGGTAAATTGTAATCAGTTGATTATGTAGTTGATTGTGAATAATGAATTTAGAGAATGATGATGAGAATTAAGGGGTACGTACTGGCTTGAATTTTCAGGTTGATTGAGAAACCACCTGATTTTTTTTCATGAAAAAATTATTCTTGTCGCTGGTTTCGGAGCTCATCGAATCACATACCGGTGCACAGCCCGGCTGTTGGAAACTTGACAGGTACGCGTACTCACTACTCTAATCAAATTGGATCATGTTGTTTGTTGGTGCTGTACTTCAACTTGATATAATTTAAGACAACTTCAGATTTACAAAAAGAGACAACATAAATATGAACTGATATCACGTTTGCTTTCATCTCGGATAATTGGAATCGAATGTCCTCACAGATCTTCATAAATGCTAGCACAGTCAACAGAAATTTTGAACTTTCGAACAGTTAACAAACGATAAATCATGAATATAAATATGACTATCCGAGCTTAAGTTCCAATAGGGGATGATTGTCCATGTATAGTTTTTGAATTGAGGTTCTATCCATATTGAGAAAAAGTTGATTGTTCAAACTCTAGCCTTTACAGTTGGTTTCGATAATTTCTCATCAACTTGTTTTAATTTGAAACATGAAAGTACTTGAACAAATCGTCATCAGTTATAATTCACTCATAGCCCTTTCATACCCCATGTGGCATCACTGGTATGTATCATATGGAAGTTGGATATCATTTTTCACAATCATTGATGATGATGATGACTCAAGCAAGTGTTCTAATTGGACGCGCAAATTCAGAAACCGAGTGAAAACTGTGGCTCTTTTGTCGCCAGCGGTCACGTGCTAGCTGCGATAAGCACATTTTTTTTCATGATTCACATGACGGGGATTGAAAAAATGTGGTTTTACCGTTCCGTTCATGAATTTCCTCCGACTTATTATAAACTGTCTATTTTCCTCTTTCTTTGACTCTCTAAACTACTGGTTTCACTTGATTTTAAAATGTCACAGATATCAAATCAAAATACTCCATTTACAAATATGTCCACGAAACTGTTAACAGCATTGAACTGTCGAGATGAGATCCATCTTATCGTTGATGACTCCACAACTTTATCCAATTTGACCATTGGCAGAATCAAAACGATTTTGGAATCTGGTGCTAAACCTTTACTTATCAATGAAAAACTTCATCCATCTTCAGTGAACTCCATTATATTCGAATCCAACGAAGTTGAACATAGTTATCTACACTCGTTGGAGATTGTCAATAAGAAATTCGAACTTTCCGATTTGGAAAACTTCGGTAGATCAGACGTTGATTTTGTCGTTGATAAAGTCTTTGTTCAAATACCCAAACAACAAAGCCAGTTAAGACAAGAAATTTTCAACAAGTGTAAGAGATTAAGAATTCCAATCAACACATCTAATTCTACAGACTTATCCACATTTACTGTTTTGTCCACCTATAATAAAGGAAGTTTACAGATTGGTATCACTACAAACAACCAAAGTTGTAAGCTTGCTAGCAGAATCAAAAGAGAAATTGTTCAGAGACTTCCCGAAAACCTGGATGTTATAGTGGAGACGATAGGTAGTTTGAAACAGAAGATCAAGTATGAGGACGAACAACAGGAAGATGACCAACAAGTTGGAGATTTCAATAATGACAAGAATTTGAAGAGATCAAGATGGTTGTCTCAAATCATTGACTATTATCCATTAAGCAAACTGGCTGAGATTTCATTGGATGATTTAACTGATGCTTATCAATCCACACAAGTTTCCAAGAAGCAAAAAGTTGAAAAGAAAGGTACCATTTCATTAATTGGTTCAGGACCAGGTTCATTGTCAATGTTGACCGTTGGTGCTTTGAATGAGATTTACAATGCTGATTTGATCTTGGCTGATAAATTGGTTCCTCAACCAATCATTGATGTGATTCCTAAGAAGACCGAGTTGTTCATCGCTAAGAAATACCCAGGAAATGCAGAAAACGCCCAACAGGAGTTGTTGAAGTTAGGTTTGGAAAATTTGAATAAAGGTAAGAGAATTGTGAGATTAAAGCAAGGTGATCCTTTCATCTTTGGTAGAGGTGGTGAAGAATTTTTGTTTTTTGAAGCCAATGGTTACGTTCCTAAAGTTATGCCAGGTTTGTCATCTGCTTTGGTTGCTCCTTTGACTGCCAATATTCCAACTACTCAAAGAGACGTCAGCGATCAAGTGTTAATCTGTACAGGTACAGGAAGAAACGGAAAGTTGCCAAACTTGCCTGAGTTTGAACCAAAGAGAACCGTTGTGTTTTTGATGGCTTTGAAGAAAATAGTTGATGTTCTTCCTCAATTATATTCCAAAAATTGGCCTAAAGAGTTACCAATTTGTATCGTTGAGAGAGCATCCTGTCCAGATCAAAGAGTTGTTAGAACAACATTGGGTGATTTGATCGATGTTTTGAAAGTTGTTGGTTCTAGACCTCCTGGATTGTTGGTTACTGGTTACTCCTGTGATGTTTTGGTGAAGTTGAAAGAAGGTGAAAAGTACAGGGTCGAAGAAGGTTATGATTTACACCATGATGACTCTGAAGAGGCTGAGAGTGTATCTCTTTCTCGTTCTTCCAAATCTGGATCTCTAAACAAGATTATCAGCACATTGAGTGCCCAGATTGACGTGGAGTCTTCAGCATTGGCTTTGTGATATTGTGATACTCTACACTACTGATTTATTTATTTTCTTTCTTCATATAGCATTCATTTCTTTAAACAGGCGTTATTTTCTAGTATGGTAAACATGGTGATTTTTTTGAAAATCTTATTAAAGTGTTAGTCACTACTATTTAGCATTAACACAGCCGATCATCAAAGTCGTTCCATGGTTCGACTGATCCATTCTTGTATGATTCACTTCATTTTGATCATTTTTGAAGGCGTGTACTTCTACTACTGCAGTGATGTACAGTGTATTAGAAGCTTGTAGAATGTTATCAGCCATGATACTCAAGATTGACATCATCCAAATTTCATTATCATGGCATGGCCCCTTTGATTCTCGAATAACCAATCACCGAATTCTTTATCTTTGGATGCACATGGCCTGGATTTTGGCAGTTGCTCGATTGGGCTGATGAAACGACAAATGCAGTCCAATTCCGGACAGATCCCGGTTTATCTGTAAGCAATCGGTGAAACTTGGGGAAACTCGAGTCTGGAACTCGTGAAACCAATCCGAGCAGAATTTAGTACACTCTTGAAAATTCCGGACAGCAGCCAATTTAAATGGCGCAGTACGGTAGTCATGGCCATTCTGTCAGTAATCCGGGCACTCCACCCACCAAGGTCCAAGGCGCAAAGCGGATGACGCGGACACCCACTTCACTGGATTAGGCCAAATTGCAGGCCAATTAGGACGGACCTTCCCACGGCTGAACTCTGTTTACTGTGCTCATAAATAACTTCCCGGTTCCTCTTCTTTCTGAAATCTGGATAGCTCGGTACAACTTCATTCCCATCACTTACTTTTACAGTTTTGTTTTCTTCATCATCACTCACTCTTTAGTTTTTCATCTTTTCATCAAAACACAAACAAACCCCTTATCACTCTCACTCAAATCATATATTAATTCACAATGGAAGGTTCAAAAATTGTTGCCATCATCTTAGGTATGTCCGTCTTGAATTGAGTTCCACCCCCCCTTCAGTTTCCCCTATCCTTCAAACCACTTCCAAGCATTGACGGGTTCACAGGAAGAGGCAAGACTTTTTCCTGTTTTTCCATCATGTCCATTAGCAAGAGGCAATTGCCTGTTGGTAATGGAATCGGTACAACAGTCAAAAGCTGGAACCGGTAGATGGCCTACGGGTCCCGGAGCGATTAAAACGGGTTCTTTGCCCTCTTACCGTACAAGAAAAGGAAAACCATTTCAAATACTAACAATGCAATTACCTTCATTTCAATTATATTATAGCTATCTTGTTGCCACCTTTAGCTGTCTTCTTGGAAAGAGGTTTCGGTATGGCTTTGTTGATTAACGTTATCTTGTGTTGTTTTGCTTGGTTCCCAGGAAGTATCCATGCTTTGTACATTTGTTTCGCTTCCAAATAAGCAACTTGAACAAAAAAACACAACTTGTTATAATTCCACTACCGCTAGTCATTTTTGTTCAATCATTCGTTACTCTTCTACGCTCATGTTGAGCTTTTCATGTATTCTTTTCCTGTTGCCTTGTTCACATGTTTTAATTGTCGCTAATTCATTTTTGTTTTCTGTTTTTCCTGCTTTAGCTGGAGTCTGTGGGTTATGCTGAACTACAGTTTATTGTTTAATTTCTCAGTGTCATTTCACTTTTTGTAATATTTGTTTCTTTATTCTACTTTTTTACCCGTTTGGATAGTGTGCTAATGTATTCCCAAAATGTTATATTATGCCTAATGAAAACTAAATTTTCAATTATCTTTAAAATATTATCATTATGAGTCAGCACGTAGAACGACTTTACCGTTCCTGGTGAAGGAAATTAGGAAGTTGGTTGATGATTGCCCTCCAGTTTCCCTCATAACAATCGAAATCTTATGAAAGCAAAAAATTGTATTCTGTTGAACAACTATGTACATGTTATATATTATCACCAGAAACAGTATTGAGTCTCATTTAATTTTTTCGTAAACACTGAACAACCATTTATTTCCATAAGCAACCATTGTCTTTCTTTGCTCTAGTTAGCACCCAATTGAGGAACCAAGTTTTCACTGATATCAGATGAAAGGAAAGCGACACCGGCCTAAATAAAAACACAACAAATCAAAATGTTAGTAAGTAGTTCAATATTGGAAAATGGTTCATCCATCAATAAAACAGATCAGATGAAGTGATCTTGCTATCATTTGTCAAATAGCTAACACAAGTTGTGGAGACATAGAACATACGATGAATAAGGAAAGGTTGAAGGCGATCTTGACGATAGGGTTGGACAAGATGGAGTTTGATGGTTCTTCTTTTTGTGGAGCTGCGAATCCTGACATATTTGTTGTTTATATGTTGTTTGGTTGTGTGTTTGATACTTTTAGGTGATTGACGGATTTGGCCTTCATCAAAGGTTCACTGTAATCTTGAATTTGTTTCCGTGAAAAAAAATGGTGGATTTCAATTTTTGGTGGTCGTTTTCCGGTATTGAGTCGCGCACGACTGCGATTACTTAGAAGTAATTTACAGGCACGGTATGTTTCCCCTAATTTTCTGTATCCCTATTCTGTCTTTGAAAAAGGTGTTCGATTTCTCTTTCTTTTCTTCACATATTATAATGGTATTTTTCAGATTTTTTTAAATAACAACCTGAAATTCGAACTAGTGATGTTAAACTCATCACTCTCTGCGGGGGCTCAACAAATCACATCATCACTTCCACTTGAACTACAATGCTTAATTTTGAAGAATGTTATCCTTCTCTTAATTAAAAGATTGAATGATTGTTCTTATGGTTTGCCAAATCAATTTGTCTCTTTTATTGGATACCACCCAGTTTTGGATAACATCATGGCGTTGGTATTCCAAGAATTGGAGTTTGATGATCACATTGCTGAACATAATAACTATGACAAGATTTCTGAGTTTGCCATTTCCAGAAATATTCAATTGAAGCGTTTAATATTACTCGATGATATGAGACGTACGAAGAGAAGACATCCAGACTCAAAATTTAAACAATGCTTTCAAGTGGTGAAGCAACTTGAAGTCAAGATGTTAGAAAATTTCGATTTTGATGTGACTTCATTATGCACTGGAATCAGTTTTTATTAACAGATGTTGCTTAGACATGATACAGAATATGTGTTACTTGAAGAAACCAATCTGGAAAAGTTTTGGAGATTGAATGAGTTAGAATTGAGGTTTTGCCTTCAGGATGTTAACCATGTGATCAAGACTGTTAGTAAGTGGAAGAAGTTCATTCTTTCCAATCCAGAGAAAAAAGAGAAAGGCAAACCTTTGAAATTGATCATTGACGGCCAATTTTGCAATGTTACTAGTGCCGAAGATGAAAAGATCCGTGTTTGTATCAGAAATTTGATCAAGCTGATCACCAAGAATAAAGATATTTTGAGTGCGTACTTTCTCCTCCCACATGTTAGACCATTCTTTTCCCATGAAACTTTAGTTCTTTATTCAACATTAATTGATATATGCGACCTTTTGAAGGCCAGTTGTGTGATTGAGGTAAACACATTAGATAACTTAAATTGGATGTTTGGAATTTCTCGTTTGGAGTCCATTGATTTGGAGTTTGATTACACACATCAGTACGGTTCTAACTTTTTTTCAAATGATATGAGAGCTTTGAAACATTTAAGTATGATTGGATATGTTATTGACGCCTTGTTTCTTGAAAAAGTTCCTGATACATTACAGTCTCTTGAATTTAATATGGATGCCAATGGCGATTTTCCAATTAGATTGCCTTCTCATTTAAAAAAATGGGGTATCTCAACTACTGGTACCCCCAGAACATCAAATAAAACCGAATTGAACAATTTGACCGACCTCAAAGCAAACTTTTTTAAAGGGAAGCATGACGAGAACTCCGATCATCATATCTCTGATGATATTTTCGAAAGAATACAGTCATTTATTTCCTATTTACCATCTTCTGTTACTACCTTGAATTTGTCAGCTGATAAGGAATTGAAGCAGCAAGTATCCTTCGTAAATTTACCCGGATTGGAGACTTTAAGACTACGCTACCATGTTACGTCTCTGATGACAAGTTTTCTCACTTTTCTGATTTGAAGCTTGGTCCTGAAGTTGATCTTTTGAAATTTTGGAACACATGCATCGTTCCCCTTGACAAGTTGTTAACTTTGTCACTTCCCGTTGATCATGATTATGGGGAAGTGATCATTGACAAATACCCTCCTCATCTTGCCTGATTATCATTACATTTCGGTACAATCAGCGCAGAGAATCTTTATGGTAGAAACGTGCTCCATAATTTGCCTAAAACATTGGGGTTCTTAAGTTTGCACGGAGGAGGCTCTATTACTTTGAAAAGGGAAGGAAATGAAGAACCTGTCACAATAACAGACGAAACACAATATGGAATCACTTGCAGAGAGTCGGTCGATATGTACTGTTGGTATGACTATACGCTCAGGTATGTGAAAAATTTACAGTTTGTTGTATATGGAGGTTGGAAAGTGTAAGACTTGCGTGAATAGCCTTGATAAATAGACTCTCAACCTGAAGATTGTTGGGGGCTTATTTTGAAAACGCAGAAACCTTTCTTAGCTTTTGAACATACACAACTAGCTTTGGCCATGATACTATTGGTTTTAAAAATTAAAATGATATAATTTATACCCCATTATATGTACGGAACCTCGAAGAACAACTAGTTCTGCGCTCGGTCTTCGGACTAATTTTGAATTTTGCCTGCGTACTTGTGTGTGAGAGATGTGGAATTGATCAAACAGATTTGAGCCCGCAACACAATTAGTAATTATTCCGTTGGACCCTTCAATCATATATCACTGAACCTATGCTTTCCAACAGATATACACATAATATACATCAATGATATTTGAATATGCCTCTAGAGAAGGAAATATTTAAAAACTCAATACAATTCCATTTTTACAATCGATTCAATCCATCATATCAATGAGTTTTTCTGTCACCCAGTCACGCCACTTGCAGTTTACCTGATTAGAAATAACTATACCACTATCATGGCTGCTACCCCAAAGAGAATTCCCATTGAAGGTTCCACAGGTTATGGTTTGATGACCTTGACTATGAACAAAATTGTCCCTCAAGATCAAGCCTTTGAGACCATCAACAACGCTATTAAGGACGGTGTTAGATTTTTCAATGCTGGTGAGTTTTACGGTTCCCGTGATGATTCATTGCTTAACTTGAAGTATTTGAAGGCTTATTTTAAGAAGTATCCAGAAAATAGATCCAAGATGATTATTTCAGTGAAGGGTATCATTGACCCTGTCACTTTTACCCCTGATACTAGTCCAGAGAACATTAAGAAATCAATCGAGAACATCATTTCCTTTTTCCCAAACAAGTACATTGATTTGTTCGAGCCAGCTAGAATGGATTTGAAACACCCAGTTGAGGACGTTGTGAAGTCTATTATTCCATACATTGAGTCTGGTAATGTTGGTGGTATTTCACTCTCTGAAGTTAAAGGTGAAACTATTGAAAGAGCTAACAAGATATACCCTATATCTTGTGTTGAAGTTGAATATTCGATGTGGTCCACCGAGCCATTGACTAATGGAACCAACGAAGTTTGCAAGAAGTATGGTATCCCAATTATTGCTTATTCTCCGTTGGGTGGAGGATTTTTGACAGGTTATATTAAATCAACTGCTGATTTGGTCAATGAACGTGGTATTCTTCAATTATTTGGTAGATTCAAAGATGATGAAACCATTAAGACTAACTACCGTGTCGTTGAAATTGTTAATGAATACGCTAAGTTGAAGAATGCTACTAATGCTCAAATCGCCTTGGCTTGGATTAGAAAGCACAATGACTATCCTGACAAGTACGCCAGATTCATTCCTATCCCTTCATCTTCCAACCCAAAGAGAAATCATGAGAACAATACCATTATTGAATTGACTGATGCTGAATTTGATGATATTAATGCTAGAATCTCAAAGTTGAAGTTTGTTGGTAGTAGATACTTTGGACAAGTCGAAGCTTTCTTGAACGTTTGATATTGGATGATGTATACTTGTGATCAAGATTCTGACATATATTACTACCTTGTTTTAGATTACTTATGCTTCTCTTCAGTTAGTCTGGTTCTTTTTGTTCTTTTTAACTCTATTGTCTGATTTTCAAATTCATTATCACATGTCGTATAGGGATCTGCATGATATACTTATTCAGGGTCCTTATATAAGCTTCAAAATATGGACTCTGAAAAAACAATAAAGAAAGACCTCTAGAATATTTGGATATAAGCTTCAAACCCCACCAACTCCTGTTAAGTCCAGTCTTGTGGAAGACTGTGCTATAGTTCACTTGTTTTAAAGACTTTAACTCCCGCTTAATTCCGTTGAATCCATATCACTTGGCTGGGATGATTATAGTTTGTGACAATACCAATCGACTCTTATAAAAAGACTATCAGATACCCACTTTTTCCAATGCTCAATTCATATATGGTTTAGTTGTTGTAGAGACCAAACTCTAAAACAGCCGAGTTCTTTTTGCAAAGAACAGCAACAACAACCACTATCAAATGTCTACCGCCACAAAGAGAATTACCATCGAAGGTTCCACCGGTTACGGATTGATGTCATTGACATGGACTAGTCCTGACAAGATTGTCCCACAAGAACGTGCTTTTGACACCATCAACAATGCAATTGCTGATGGTGTTAAATTTTTCAATGCCGGTGAGTTTTACGGTACAGGCGATTCATTGCTAAACTTGAAGTATTTGAAGGCATACTTTGAGAAGTATCCAGAGAACAGATCCAAGATGATTATATCGGTGAAAGGTTTAATTGACACAACCACTTTTACTCCCGATGCTAGCCCAGAAAATATTAAGAAGTCAATTGAAAATATCATTTCGTTTTTCCCAAACAAGTATATTGATTTGTTCGAGCCAGCTAGAATGGATTTGAAACACCCTGTCGAGGACGTTGTTAAGTGTATCATTCCATACATTGAGTCTGGTAATGTTGGTGGTATTTCACTCTCTGAAGTTAAAGGTGAAACTATTGAGAGAGCCAACAAGATTTACCCTATCTCTTCTGTCGAACTTGAATATTCACTTTGGTCTACTGAACTATTAACTAATGGAGCCAATGAGGTTTGCAAGAAGCTTGGTATTCCAATTATTGCTTATTCTCCATTGGGCGGGGGATTTTTGACAGGTGATATCAAATCAACAGCGGATTTGAAAGATCGTGGCAATCTTCAGTTGTTTGATAGATTCAAAGATGATGAAACCATTAAGACTAACTACCGTGTCGTTGAAATTGTTAATGAATACGCTAAGTTGAAGAATGCTACTAATGCTCAAATCGCCTTGGCTTGGATTAGAAAGCACAATGACTATCCTGACAAGTACGCCAGATTCATTCCTATCCCTTCATCTTCCAACCCAAAGAGAAATCATGAGAACAATACCATTATTGAATTGACTGATGCTGAATTTGATGACATTAATGCTAGAATTTCAAAATTGGACATCGTTGGTAATAGATACTTTAAACACGCCGAATCTTACTTGAATGTTTGATTCATTGACATATACATTTGATCTCCTATAGATTAAGTATTCATTAGCTTTTTTGTTTTCTTATATATGCACAAAGTACGTATGTGATTTATTCTTTATGACTTCCTGAAATTTTTTGTAATAATTTCAGTTCAGCTGGTACATAATCCAGCTGTCTATAGTCTGGTTATCACTTGCACAGGCGCACATGTCATCCATAGGATAAATGTTAAGTACTGATATGCACACTAATTAAATATGGTCATGCAATTTGCAACCAACCATATAGTGATACAGCGACAAGCCGGAGCTCTGGGAATAATCAAATCACATGTGGACTTCTTCTTCATCAAATTCCCACACCATTATCGTACTGATTAATAACATCACCTTTGACATATATTACAATCATGACAGATACCCCAAAGAGAATTGCCATTGAAGGATCAACTGGTTATGGATTGATGTCATTGACATGGACCAGTCCTGACAAAATTGTCCCACAAGAACGTGCCTTTGAGACTATCAATAACGCAATTAAGGATGGTGTTAGATTCTTCAATTCGGGCGAGTTTTACGGTACCGGTGACCCATTGCTCAACTTGAAATATTTAAAAGCATATTTCGAAAGATTTCCAGAAAATAGATCCAAAATGATCGTGTCAGTGAAAGGAGCCATTGATCCGATCACCCTTACTCCTGATAACAGTCCAGAGAACATTAAGAAATCAATTGAGAATATCATCTCTTTCTTCCCAAACCAATACGTTGACTTGTTTGAAACTGCTAGAATGGATCAGAAACACCCTGTTGAAGAGGTGGTCAAAGCTATTGTTCCGTTCATCGAGTCTGGTAATGTTGGTGGTATTTCACTTTCCGAAGTTAAAGGTGAAACAATTGAAAGAGCCAACAAGATTTATCTAATTTCTTGTGTTGAAGTTGAATTCTCAATGTGGTCAACTGAGCCTTTGACTAACGGTACAAATGATGTTTGTAAGAAGCTTGGTATTCCGATCATCGGATATTCTCCACTAGGTAGAGGGTTCTTGACAGGTGCTATTAAATCCAAAGCTGATATCAAGGAGGGCAATATACTTAACCATTTTGATAGATTTAAAGATGATGAAACGATCAAAGCTAACTACCATGTTGTTGAACTTGTTAATGAGTATGCTAAAATGAAAAATGCTAGTAATGCTCAGATTGCTTTGGCTTGGATTAGAAAGCATAATGATTACCCTGACAAGTATGCCAAGTTCATTCCTATTCCGTCGTCTTCCAACCCAAAGAGAAATCATGAGAATAATACTGCTGTTGAATTGAGTGACGCTGAATTTGATGATATCAACGAGAAACTTTCAAAGTTGAAAATTGTTGGTTATAGATATTCCAAAGATGCTGAAAACTTCTTGAATGTTTAGCAATGATATAGTTTTTGTCTTGAAAACTGGCCTAATATTTGCTTTCTTTCAATTTTCTTTTGATTTTTTTCATGCGTTTCTCATTGTTTGTTTTGTATAGTATTCCCATTATAGCTTTGTAGTTTTGTGTGCAATTTCAAAGCTTTTGCCAGATGTGTTCACTGACTGTGCGGGCACATAACCAGTGGTTTGTGTCGTGCGCCTTAAMAGTTTTTCAAGCTGATCGATACGTTTGTTGAAGCTGGTGAAAGATTTCAGGAGTTCAGGCTAAACCCATCATATTAATATCATCATCATCATTTTTACAATAAAGAAACAACACAAACAGCAATGTCTTTAATAAGATCAGCACAAAAATGCCAAAGACTGGTGCTCAGTCAACCACAAAAATTCCTTCTCCCACTTCAAAGATCAACCCCATTCTCCACAACTTCCCTAGCTCAAGCACCAAAGAAAGGAAGTAAAAAGGCAGCAGATGCTAAAAAACAATTAGAAAAGAAACAACAAAGAAGAGAAGCAAGACGTAAGATTAATGCCAAAAAACCAGCACACATGTCACCATTATTCATGGAGATACCGCAAGCCCTAAGATATTTAAGAGCTGCTGAAGCGGGAAGACCAACAAACGAAGCTGTGTTATCTGTGGAAACGGCTATTTTCAGTGAAAGAGGTGTTGCTCCATTACAAGGAGCAGTGAGATTTCCAAGAGCATTAAAAGAAACCAGAATTTGTGTTTTGTCGTTGGACCCAGTTCAAAGACAAGCTGCTTTAGATGCTGGCGCATCTGTTGTTGGTGACTCCAAATTTATTGAAGATATCGCAAATGGTGCAGTTGACTTGAACTTTGATAAAATCATTGCTACTACAGACATCGAACCTCAGTTGAGAAAAGTGGCTAGAATCTTGGGTCCAAAAGGTTTGATGCCAAGTGCTAAGAGAGGTACTGTTTCCGATGATGTTGCCAAGTTGATTGGAGATACTTTGGGTACTCAACCTTTCAGAGAAAGAAACGGTCGTGTTGCTTTGACTGTTGCTAGATGCGATTTCAATGATGAAGAAGTTGTCAAAAATATCATTTCCACTTCCAAGGCTATCAAGGAGTCCATTTCCAATACCAAATCCAAGAAGCCAATCATCGTTGGACAAACTGTGCTGACTACGACGCATGGTCCTGGTATTATGATCAACTTTTAAAATCTGATTACTTGTTGGAACTATTGTAAATATTGGTTTCCGTTGTTTCTTCTAAGGTTAGTTTTCTTCCCCTCATGCGAAAGATGAACCACTAAATTTGTGGTGAGCTGGAATTCTTTTGTTGTCGTGTATATATTATGTATAGATGAGTTCAATACGTTGTTTTGATGAATTGGTAATAACCTTGTTGTAAAAACTGCTTTATAAACCGGGAAATGATATCAAATTGAGATAACGACAGTGACGAAAATTGAGAGAGTTGAAATTGAAATCTTCGCTCTTCTCATTTTCAAAATCGATCGCAACTGGAAGTTTGAACTTTGCACATCTTCTTTTCCCATGAATGGTAAACCCCGTTTGCTCACAGAACATCAAAAATACCTCAAAACCAGTCGTCTTTGGAGTTAAGAACAATGTTTTCAACAGGATTACCACAACACTCAAACCAACAAAGAGAAGGCCAATTTACTTGCATTTCATGTCAGATAAGATTTCCATCCCCTGAACTGCAAAGAATTCATATGAAGACAGAATGGCATAGATACAACTTGAAAAGAAGAGTCGCCAATTTGGCACCTATTGCCTCACATGTTTTCCAGCTAAAAATTGCTAATAAGAAAAGTCAAAACCAAAATGAAGACGAGTATGGCTTCTACGTTCATTCCAGAAGAAGAAAAACCAATGGATCAGGTGGTAATGGACGTCAATTGACTAAGAAAGATTTGAGAAAGCTAGCTAAGGAAAGAGGAAGAAAGTTAGGATCCAACGGTGGTCTGACATTAGCTGATCGTGCTCTGAGTCCAGCTGAATCTATTGCCTCTAGAGATAGCCATTTTTCCTTGGGTACTGTGCATTCTGATTTGGAGGTTAGTTCAAATTACGATACTGATGATTTGATGTCTGAGTTGTCCAAGAGTGATTATGATGACTATATTACCACAACAGACAATGATGATAACAATTCTTCTGATGACAGTAACGATGATCACCATCATCAACGTCATATCCATAATCAAAATGATGGTCCAGTTGAGTTACCATTGACAACATGCTTTTATTGTGGTCATGAAGAAAATGCTGAAGTGGAATCAAACATCAAGCATATGTTTAGACAGCATGGATTGTACATTCCAGAAAGATCATATTTAGTTGACGTTGAAGGTTTATTGAGATACATTGCTGATTCAGTTTCCATTAAACACGAATGTCTCAAATGTGGGTTCACAGGTAAAGGTTTTACTAGTATACGACAACATTTGGTGAGCAAAGGTCATTGTGTTATTCCTTATGAGTCCAAACTGGAAAGAGAAGCCATCAAATCTTACTATAATTTTGATGTCGGCTTAGAAAAGAAGTCGTCAAACAAGCCTAAAAAGTCTGTTTCTTTTGCTGCTACTGGTTCAGATGAGGATATGGAAGATGATGACGACGACTCACTTGAAGATGTCGATGAGTTGGACAATTCTGAGTACACCACTGTTCAAATTGACGACACCGGTGTTGAAATGCAGTTACCAAATGGTGTGAAGTTGGGACATCGTAAGATGGCTAGATACTATAAGCAGAGTCTGGTCAAAGAGAACAGAGTTCCATCTGAAGGAGAACAGACAATCTCCCTGGTTTATCCACAGACTCCAGTGGTTGAAGCTTGGAGAGAAAAGGCTAGACTACAAGGATTGAAAGAAAAAGGTACAACTGAGGTGAAAAATAGAAGCAGGGATATTGCACTATCCTTGAAGAAGGGTAACAATTTGGAGCACTACAGAAACGCTACTTATTGATCGTAGCTCTCTTTTTCTTTTCTGGTTGTTTTACTGTATAGTTGGTAAAGGAAGTTAATTTGTTTTTCTTGTTTTTTTTTTCCGGGATATTTGATACCATTCTACAGCAGTGCACTTCCAATGTTGATACAATGCAATCCCGACTGCCATCAAGTTTAACACTCTTTTGATTATTGGCCTGAACAATAGATAATTTGTGAGTCACAATAAAAACATCATTTATTTTACTGAAAATTGAAAACTGAAATAAATTATACTTTGGACAAAAACTGTGATCATCCAAAAGCTGATTTATACTACGGTATGAACCACGGTATGAACCGGATACCATCTAGCCTTCTCGTCAACCAAATTATATATCAACAAACAGACATAATTTCACCTGTGTTGGGGATACGCAAGAGACCCATATTCAACTCTGACTGCTACTGGTTGAGTTCTGCTAGTTCGGAAGGATGGATGTGGATGTTATCGTTGTTGGGTGGTCTGCCCCTATTTTCAGGAATAAACTCTTCATCAGAGGTATCCATAGCATCACAAAATTGGAATGAAGCCTCATTGGATGCGTCTATGAACCAGATGTTATCCACCTTTTCCATATCCTCTCGAAGCCTATAAAGACTATCACCAATACATAACTCTCGTAATTTGGGAATATTCAACAAAACAACATCTCTGTCATCTCTCACAATAGATAAAACCTTAATTGTATCACTTTTCAACATGAAGGGTTTAACAACATCCCACCCAGCACCTTCAATTATCAAGTTTAGTTTCCTTAATGACGAAAATCGATGAAGCCAATTGAAACAGCCATTTTTATCTTTGCCTTCAACAAAATCATCATTTTCATGATCATCAACTGTCGCAAGATAGGTCATCGAAAGCACTTTAACTTCAAAACCTTTAAAAAATGGTAGTGAGTCCTTTTCTACCCATCCTTTCTTGAAACTATAATCATTAATTTCCTAAATGTAGAAGGGATCGTCATGGCTAAGTATGTCACCAGCATTCAACCCACCTCCACTATTGAGAACATTTGATACGCACTTGAACTCATCAATTAATAGATTGGCTTGTCGTGGAGTCTCTTCCCTTTCACCTATTTTTACCCATTCTGCTGCTTTCATGGCTGCACATCTGGCTGAGTGCAAATCATCTGGTTTGTCTATTGTGATGTTTATTTCCAAAGTTCTCACTGTGGGATATTTTTTCAATAATTCAAAGTCGAAGTCCAATTTAACAACAAGAATATGAAATCCCAACTGGGAGTAGAGAGGGACTTCCATCGGGGTCGGATGTTGAAGACAGTACAAAACTTTGAAACGAATGGTATGGAAACAACGTGGGATATTAAAGGACAACTTTTTTCTGAAAACATATGCATGCACGAGTTGGATGATCATCATTTCGTCTGTTATCGTTATTTTTTTAAATTGAATACCTCTTGAGGATAACACTTCTAAGAAAGACCGGCTTAGCTGCCAAAAAGGAACGCATGAAACTGTAGCTTCTGATATGCAAAGGGCAATGGGAAAAATCCAAGGCTGGATGATGTGGCAACATCAGCGATTCGATAACATTAGCTGATCAATGGTTATTGATTTCAATGACATATTTGAAAATCAAGGAAATGATATCTAATGGAAATTGTGCTGTGAATTGTAGAACTGCGTCATATGTTTCAAAATTCATTTTATTTTTGTAGTCTTATATATATATATATATATATATATACGATGGATGATATTTTGCACCGGTGTACGTATAGAAAAATTGTATGTGTATTTATACATGCTCATGCTCAAATTGCTATAGCTTGCAAACTTGTTTAACCCGACTTTCGGATTTTCCCTTAAGATTGATTGATTAATTGATTGATTAAATCTATTCCTCATATGCATGCACATGCACGCACAGTCATATTTAACAAATTTATGGCCTATATGATAACCTCTCGGTCACAAAGATAATAGAATTGAATGTTACCAAAACAAAAAAACAGTTTTAAAATATATATATAGCATACGCACGTTTATAGAAACTCAAAAATGTGAGTATATAGAAATGAGCAAAGACAATTAAGAACAACAGCACGAAAGTTGTAATAAACATGCAGTAATGAATTGAAAGAAGAATTGAAAAAAGACCATTAACAGAAAACTCGTATTCAAATGTCAAAATTGGAATCAAAACAACATAGATCAAAGCATCATTTCTTTGCCAGTCTTCCAGGAAACTTGAAGTAATCATCCAGTGCTTTTTTAGGCGATTGACCAACAACAGAGCTGGTCTCCAATGGTGAAACGACATCATCGTCTTTCAAACTCATCTTACTATTGAAAGTCGAAGATAAATCATCACCGCCACCACCAACAACCGTACCACTACCATCACCATTCCTATTCCCGACGTTCACATTACCACCACCGACAATCTTACTCTCGTATAGTTTCCCCTGAGACAAGTTGAAGTACTCAAGCAACGTTTTATCTTTCTCACTCAAGTTGGACTCTTCACTCAGTTGTAATCCCATGATTGGTGTGATTGCATTCAATCTGTTTTGCAAAAGTTGGAACGATTTCGATTGTGGTAAGAGCATAAGCAACCCGTAAAGACATTTGAACAAGTATGGGTTTTGACGAGGGTTGAGCAAGTCAAGACGGAGTTTGGCAAACACTGGGGATTCCAATAATTGGATCAACAAGTCTAGTTGAATCAGAAGGTTTAGTGAGATCTCATATTGCACTAGTTGTTCCACTATCGAGTAGCTGATTTGGTAGTTTGACGTGAGTAATGTTAGACTAAGGAGGGATGGAGAGTTGAATGACCAGCATTTGAATAAGTCTTGGTATAGTTCTGGATTTTCGTTCTTGATTAGCTTTCTTCGTAAGTCACTTAGTTCTGGTGCTATTATGAGGTTGTTGTTTAGGATTTGGATCACGATTGACACGAACGTAAGGTTGGTTTCTTCTTCGCATAACACCTTTGATATTGACTTGTAGACTCTTTCTGAATTAAGAGACTTGCAGATGGTTTTGATTATAAAGTCGGCTCTTGTGTCTAATAGTTTCCGGTCTTTTTTGAACAGGTTCAACAAGTCAACCATGAATGATTGGAAGTATTTGTCATCACTTTGGTTTGAGATTTTGGACAATAGTTCAAGATCCTTGTCTATTACTCTATCAGATGGATCAGTTAGTGCCTTTAGTAGTGTGACAAATGTGTTGTCTGAGTGTTTGAGGAACTTGGCTGGGTTCTTTTCATGCAACATGATTAACCAATCCAAAGAAGCCAGTCTGGTCGACTCTTGCTCGTTCAAGAACTGTAATGTCAATTGATTCACAATTAAAGTATAGTTGATGTCATACTTATCAGATGAGGCCAAGTACATCAACTTGTTGTTCAGATCAATGGTCATTGCTTGCAATTGATGGTTAGGATGATAAATGGTGGTCAACAAAACCGAAAGTAATTTAGGCATGAACATGACAAATGAATCAGGAGAGATTTCAATCAACGTGAGTAGCCATTCTAAAGACATCATTTGAATCAGTTCATCCGAGGAGTCCAAAGATCCAATCAAGATATCTATGATTTTAGGGTAGTCTATAATGACATCCTGGCCTGGAATGTAAACACCTTCATCTGGGATCATGCTCATTTCGAACGTAGCTCCTGTGTGGCTTGGTTCTAAGTTGGGCACTACTTGTTGATCTCCTGTTGTTCCAGCAGACGAGGTAGATGATTGCAATTGTGACTGTGATTGAGATTGTTGTTGTTGTTGTTGTTGCTGTTGCTCTAGTAAAGCTTGTTGTCGTTTCTCTTTAGCCTCTCTCACCATGGCTTGGATCTCAGATATTCTTTTGATTTCATGTAATAGCAACTTCAAGAAGTTTTCAGTAACGACTCTAACATCATCCAATGAGGCATTCAAATATGTCAACAAGGCATCCAAAAATGAAGGCAAGTAAGAAATCAATTCCAAATCCGGAATAGAATCTAGCAATCTTAACCAACTAACCAAAAACATTCTGGTATAAGGATTCGTAGCATACATTCTTTCTTTCAACAATGGGATGAACTTAGACAGAGAAAAAGCTCTAGGCAACTGAGGATCATAAACCTGCAAAGTCTTACCTGTTCTCTGATCCAATATCTTAGCAGTAGGCACCACTATATCCGAAGGTTTTGATAAGATGGAAACATACGTTGCAGCCTTTTCACTGGTGATATCCTTAATCAAACGATCTAAGATATCAGCTGCATTCTTAACACTGATATCAACATCAGCGACCAACTTGCACAAGACATCGAATATCTCATTGAAATACACCAAAATTTCACCTTTGGAGACTTTAGCAATGTTATAAAGCGCTTCACAAGCAAAGTATCTAACCATTGAATCTTGATCTCCAAAACATGCCAACACAGGATGCATTATACTCTCTAGGTACTTCGGCACTTCATTTTGTCCCAATGCTAAGGAGACAGCAGCCAATCCGATCAAACCACCGTATCTTGCATTTGGTTGATGGACTGAATAAGCATAGTCGTTTCGTAGTTGTGTTATGATGGCTATGATTTTTTCATTGTCTTTGTTTTGTAGTGCTTCTTTCACGACTCTTTCTAAATCTAATGCTGCTGACTTTCTCTTGTCGTAGATTCTGTCGTTAAGTCCTCTTTTGATTGATTTATCTATATTTGATGAAATTTGATGGGGGTCATCGGGTTAGTATCTGAGTTTTTTTCGGTGGACGGTTCTTTTCAGATGGAGGTTGGGAGAGTTGACATACCCATTGTGATTGTGATTGTGCTTGTTATTGGTTGACAAACTCGTTGTAGGTGTTTGTTGTTGATAGATAAGCTTTGGTATGATTGTGGGGAGGAATGTTTTGGGTACGTGTTGCAGGAAAACGGTTGTCTCTTATAAGACGTTTCTGACTTTCTCAGAACACTGGCAGTTGTTTGTTTTTCGTGGCCGGCGCTCGCTTTCTTCTCTGGGAAGAGTCGTAAGTCAGAAGACACAAGACACAGGAAAGAAGAAAGAAGACCATGCCCCCTGTCAGCTCTGGGGTTCAGTATTTTAGTCTTCCAAAGGAGTCTGTCTTGTTTTTGGATTAAACTAAAGACTACATCGAACATTTATAATATACATTAGGGGCTCATTGCCCAATCACAGTTGTTTCACCATGGGATCATTCTTCATCTCATCAGGCGAACTCTCTCAGGTTATTTAAAGGAGTACGGAAAACCGTACCATAGTTCTTCAAATTCACAATATTATAAATTATCAATCTATATAACATGCAATCATGACCAGCAACATCAACTCCAACTATATACAAGATCCATCACGAAAGCACCAACTTCTTTTTCCACTAGGAAATCATTCACCACCTATAACCAAGACAGTTCGTAAATCATTTAGGTAAACTCTGTAACAAATTAACAATCTTAATATTCGTATCCAAGAATCTGTTCAAACAATTAGAAACACAGTTCTCTTCTTCTCTGTTCAAATTACCATCTTGAACACTGGTGATACATTTCTTGAAACACATGTCTGTGAATTGAGTGACACTTGTTTGAACTTTGGCTCTTGCTGTTTCTTGTTGGATGAAGGTATTTAACTCGCTCTTTGTGGTTTCATCAAGCTTAGATAGTGTATTTAGATCTAGGTCACTCATTTTGTTGGTTTTCTTTGTTGAGTTTGATCGATTTAGGTAGGGAAGGTAGTTTGTGGATGATTTGATATGTACTGAAGACTGATCAAGTGAACAATTTTGGAGAATTGCCAATTTGGCGAGGTGCTAGCAGAGAGACGGTGCACGGGTGTCACGTTTACCAACGGGGAAGTTTCTACACTATTTTCGTCTAAACAATACAGTAAATCACATATTAATATTAATAATACAGAGGAGAATATCATAGATAAAGATGACATCTATCAAGAAAAACTAACGACCGTAATAGCCACCACCCGAACCACCATGTTGATGATACCCACCTTTTCCACGGTGATAAGACGACCCCTGTCCTCCTTGATATCCCTGATATCCCTGATATCCTTGACCACCATTTCCACTTTGATGACCCTGATATGATTGATACTGCTGCTGTTGTGAACCACCTCTTGAAGACTGACCAGCACTGTAACCACCACGACCACGGCCACCAACGGAACCGTAATGACCACCAGTACTTCCTCCTCTGGAACCACCTCTTCCGCCCCTGCTTCCTCTGCTTGGTCCACCTCCTCTTGATCCACCGTATCCACCACCTCTTTGATATCCGCTGTATTCGGCTCCGGGTTTGTTGACTCTGTAGTTGTTGTTTTGTCGTTGGTTGTTGTTGTTGTAGCCTGTGTTGTAATGTGCTCTTGTATCCGGTCTTCCTTCCGAACTGTGTCCATGGGGAGGATGACGTTGTCTTGATGGCGATGTACTGTCTGGATGTGAGTTAGCAGTATCAGAGGTCTTATCATTAGTCGTGCTTGAGTTCACCTGTTTAGCTTTAGCCAATTCAGCAAGTAAAGCATTGACATCTTCAGGTTCAGGAAGTACACCGTTTTCTTTGGCTTTACGGTACAACAATCTTTCAACCTCATCACCGTGTTTCTCTGTCTTTGAATTTTTCTTAAACGCATAACCCACTTTAACAGGCACATTCAAGATCAACTTCCCGTTCATTTGTTCAATTGCCTTATCACTTGACTCGAAATCCATATATTGAACAAACCCATGACCTAAAGCATTCGTATCACTTCCTTGAACAATCTCAGGAATCTTAGCCAACTTCCCAAACCCTGAGAAAATCTGAGCCAAAGTTGGTTCATCAACCAATGAATTCAAATTACCGATATGTAAAATTGGTCCAAAATCATCTATTATCATCCTACTTCCACCACCAGTACTTCCATTGGCATTGCTGTTGCTGTTTGGTCCATTTTGAGAGTCATCATTGACTCGTTTCACTTTCATTGGACGGTTGTATAAGTTTAGGTCATCGAGCAGTTTTTGAATGTATACTGTATCTTTGATATCGAAAAATTGAACAAATCCATAACCTCTGTGTTCTCTGGTGATTTTGTCCTTCGGTAATCGAACTGTTTTCACAGGCGCAAATTGAAGGAAAAGTTCGTATAGTAGAAGCTCATTCACGGATGGATCAAGGTTACCCAAGTATAGTGTGGTCTCCTTGCTTGTAAATTCACTCATTGGACCTGTTGGTATGTGGTTTGTTGGTGTGTTCTTCTTGATTTGTAAGTGATGTGATGGGTTGTTGAAGAATCAAAAGATTTAAAAGGCCTCTTAAAATTTTGAGATGAAGTTTTGAAGCGAAAAATGATTTTGGAAATTGGCAACGCGTTTTGAAGTTCAATTTTGGTGTAAACAACAACAACCATTGACCATTCATGCAGTTATTGGGGATTCCATGAACCACCAACAATAATAAACCACGTCACACATAACTAACACGATGTCTGAACCATCAAATAATACCCATCCATCAACTTTGGAGGATGAATCAGTGACGCCAGATCAACTAATGACATCAACAAGTGCCCAAGACACAGTCAAAGGCACGACAGAAGAACAATCAGAGCTTACCCATTCAGAATCAGAAATACACAAGGATACTTCCAATGTACAAATAACAGAACAACTACATACATCTTATACATTAGAATCATCAGTGTCGGCATCTAAGACCGTGGAGGGTACAACAGAGGAACCTTCAACACAAACTCCATCACCTCATCCTGAGTCACAAACAACAGCGATGGATACGACTGAAGATCCATCAAGTTCCACGCCTGGTATCCAACAGACAGTTGAAGAAACATCGATTACAGCTCTTTCAGGTAAGAAATCGTCATTAGAACCATCACGTACCATGGAAGAGACAACGGAGGAACCTTCAGAACGATCATCATCACCTTTTGATACACAACCACAAACAACTGACATGTATACGAATGAAGACCCATCAGCTTCCATGCCTGATATTGGACAAACAGTCGAAGAAACTACTGAAGAATCATCATTTCCGGCTCCTACAGGAAAGACCTTATCTCCATTACCATCACAGACCGTGGAAGAAACAGCAGAGGAACTCTCAACACGATCATCATCGCCTTTTGATACACAACCACAGACAACAGACATGGATACCGCTGAAGTCTCGTCAACTTTCCTGCCTGATATCCAGCCAAACGTTGAAGAAACCATTGAAGATTCATCGATTCCAGCTCACTCAGGCCAGAAATTATCACAGACAATGGAAGAAACAACCGAGGAGCCATCAGCGAGAACACCACCACACCCAACAGATATGGATACGACTGAAGATCCATCAGCTTCTATGCCTGATATTCAACAAACTGTTGAAGATTTGTCGATTGCAGCTCACTCAGGCCAGAAATCATCATCGCTATCAACTGGAGAGCCGTCAGCAAGAACACCCTCACCATCTGCTTCATATCATCAAACAACAGATATGGATACGAGTGAAGACCCATCTGCGTCCGTGCCTGAGATCCAACGAACGGTTCAAGAACCTATCGAAGAATCATCATTTTCAACCACTCATCCAACAATTCAAGAGACAACTGAAGAACTATTTGCCGGGTCCCCACCTCCATCTCATCAACAGCAGCAACTCTCTGATCAAGATCGAGAGAAGGAGGAACAACTAGAACGTGAAGAAGCAAAGGAAAGACAACAGACATACACAAGAACTTTAAAAGAACAAATCCAGTACAAGAAGAAACTTCTAAAAGTGGCAAAACAGCGTCTTTCAAAACTACAAGAAATGCCAGCTCCAACCGACACCCGATTCAAAACTTTGGCTTTACTAGACACATTATCTCGTCTACCTTATCATCCACCAAGGGAAGACTTAATAGGCTCTTCACTTTTAGAACACCAACTCAAATCTCAGATTTCCAGTCTTACGAAAACCCTATCTGAAACAAAATCACAGAATGAAACATTACAAAACCAACTAATGATTCAAACCGATCTTAACAAGATACTTCAACATCTATCTTCCAAAATCCATAAACTTATAGAAACCCAAATCAAGCTGAAAAGAGAAGCACAGAAAAATATGGCTGACAAAGATGCAGAGTATGATAAGATGGCTAAAAAGCTAAAAGAAATGAAATTACACTCTARAAAATTGGTGCAACATTCGAAAACTTTGATCGTTGACTACATTTTGGCTTCTGAGTTTAATATTTTCAATTTGAATGAGGGTCACTCAGCAATGCATAATAAACCGAAATATCTGGGATTGCTGGAGACGTTGCTTAATAATGCTATGGGATTAACTGATGAAAACACTGTTGATATTTCCGATAACGATGATCCTTTGGTTAGATATTTGCTTCGTAATAATATCGTTGTTTCTGATAAACCAAACCAAATTAGATTGAGAAATTTGTCATATGATATTTAGTGTTTTTACTACGGGATAGGAGTTTTTTTTTCTACTTTGGTTTTATTGCTTTGTTATGTTTGTTTTCTCCTTGCTTTTAGTTATACTGAGATTTGCTGTGTATGAAAAAATGTTAATTAAAGAGAAAAAAAAGGTAGATAAAAGTAAACAAGTTACAAGTTGGAAATAAAAAAAAGAACGTCTATATACCCAAAGACCACCCAATCCTTAACTAATTGTTCATCAAATACAATCTACGCAAAATGGAAGCGCAGTTATAACCATACCCAATCTCTTTCATGTTGTGATCCTTAATGTTAGTATTGAAACAAGCCACTAAATATCCATTGGATCTATGATAAAGTTCAATTGGATCATCTGGTCCCATCATTTGATTCTGTTTGGAGAATTTCTTCTTTCTAACCAACCTGGATGGCTCCTTATGGAATGGCATACATATACCAGAATGAAATCTACATAATCTGTCTGTAGAAGTATAAGCAACACCGAATTCAGATTTGAGTGCCTTGTAGTGGAAATTTGGAGGGAAATTCTGACCAGCACCATCCATACCTTGAATGGCTATAATCTTCATACTGATATTCTCTTCACCATTACCTTGTAACATATTCTTGCACTTGTAATTCTCTATTTCAATCTCATTCATTGGTGGGAAATACTTGTTTTCAATAACAAACAGCTCAGTGATTCTAATATTCATGATGTAAACACAGTCAAAACCCAAAGTGTTCATCAAATGGGAACACAAGGCCATTGCGGCAAGCTTCGAGTTTCTGCAAGATAACAAACGACTCCAAACACTTAAATCAATCAAATCTCCCAATGGTGCATTGAATCTGCTAAATCTCAACGCTTGATTCTGCATATAGGCACTACCAGAACCATCAGTTTCAAAAACAATTGAACTGCCTGAATCAGCACACGTAGCTCTTCCATATTGTTTCAATATCAAATCAACGGCTTCGTTTGTCTTTTTTCCCTTTGTGAGTTCCAAGGCATTAGATTTCATTTGTTTGTTAGAATAGGTAGGCTTGTCCAAATACTCCATGATTTCAGCTGCCATTTGTTTCATGATGGTGACGGTCTCCTCTTCGAGCTTGCTTCTTGGGAATGAGTCAAAGATGGCAAAAATACCAATAGCTTCTTTTGAAGGTGTAAGCAATGGAACACCAACATAGTATCTGATATCAGGGGGACCAACGATCAATGGGTTTGTTTCTGTTCTCCAATCAGTTGAGGCATCCAACATGGCAAAAAATCTTGACGATAACACAGCATGAGCATCCAATGATATACTTCTTGCACATTTCTTGAATCCCAAATTGATTTCATGCTTCACATTTTGAAACTTTGAACCGATTAAACTGACAGAGGCACCTTTACAACTGAACATTTCTTTAGCCTTTTGAAGCAAAGCATTGAATCTAACATCGTTGTTCCAATGAGGCAATGAATCGTATGACTCAACACACTTCAATCTTTTGATTTCATAATAGGCTTCTGGAGCTTTCAACAAAGTGGTTCCTGTTAAACATTCTGGACGGGGAACAACAGATAAATTCCATTTGCCTCTACCGTAAGCTTCGAAAAACATCTCTCTTGTTAAGGGAATTGGAGTAAGTGAGTTTTGTTGTAATGAGATCAGTGGGACATGGTTCATGTTGGGTTGTTGCATCAATTGTTGTGGATGGTGTGCACCTGGTGGGAGTCTTCTTATGGATTGATCGGTTCTTCTTTGTCTTGCCATTGGGGAGCTGCTTCCCTTCATCAGAGCAGTTTCACTCATTTTGAGAGGAGTTTGTGGATTGGGAAAAGCAAAAGTGTTGGATAGGTTTTAATCAAAAAGGGTAGAGCAATGAAATGTAGTGCTGGGAATTGTGATGGATCAGGGATTTTGTTGGCAGTTCGGAAGGCAAGATAAACTTGGAAAATAGGATGGTCCATCTTCACAAGGAGGGCGCTCATTTTTGTGAAGATAGTTTCTGAATTCTGATGGCCTGCCTGGCCGCACCTGCGCAATTGTGCTTTTGTTCCCGAAAGTGTTCATTTTCGGATTTTTCGTCGGTAAACAAACACAAATGTAGAAGCAAAATTTATATTATTTCAACTATACATGTGGTAGAAGTGGTGAGCAAAAGGTTTAAAAAACTGTAATACATATAACACTCTCTATTTCGATTCATCCATCTTGGTGTCTCCTTCACTATCTTTCTTATCATCTTCGTGCACAGTTTCCAAGTTTTGTTGGGGCTGCTGTTGTTGATTTTGTCTCTCCTGTCTAGCTCTTTCTTCCTCCAAAGATAATCTGATAGCCATGGCCAATTCTGGATCCATGTTTGGATCATCAAAAGCAAAGTCATCCCCACCTGCACCACCACCGGTACCACCCATCTCAGTTGCACCTTCTTCTTGGAACAACGTTGATCTTTCAACTTGTTCATATAATAAATGTGGACCAGGAGGAACACTGACCAAGTGGGATGTTTCATTATTGTTGACAATGGATATGAACTTTTCAAGCTTTGATGAATTTATTTGATCCTCACCAAAATTTATGAAATCAATGGAAATATTATTCTTCTTTAATCTTTTAGCCAACTTCTCTAAATCATGATCAGACTCTTCAATTGGAGAACCAATGAAAACTATAACTCTTTGTTTCTGTGTCTTATTTTGTCTGTTCTTCAAAGCCAAGCAAGCCACTTGAATACCATTAATCAGGCGAGCTTTACCTTCAATTTTGTCATCATGTAAACCACTCAACACTTTACCATAATCAGCAGTCAAGTTACTCAACACACGTGTAGATTCACCTGCCATTGTCATCACACCAACGGTGTTTTCAGGGTTTGAGTTTGTCTTTCTTCTGAAAATTGTTTCAACTGTGTCCAATTGAGCTTGATATCTGGATGGTAAATAGTCACCGTTTCTCATGTATTCTGAGTCGTCAATGACGATCATAGTAGCTTCCAAGACCATTGTTGTAGAGATGATTATGTTTTGATGTCTATGTGATGCAATGGTAGTATTGTCAACCTGATTTCACCCATCTCTTCTCTGTGTGTATCTCGTCTCGTACTCATTTTGCCACTTTCCAAAATGGCCAGCCAACTGAGACTGAGACTGAGACTGAGAGACTACCGTTGCGCGCACGATCTGAGAATTGGCAGACGTGTTGTAAGTTGTAACTTGTCTCACATTCTCACTCGGTAAATAAAATAAACAAACAAAACCAAATCCATCTCCGTTATCACTCGTTCCCGTATTTCATCAAGCAAAACTGATAACCATTCAAAATGGCAAAATCCAAAATATCAACGACAAGTACAACAACTTTACAAATGCCCAAGAAAACCAACCCAACAACACACAATAACGACGACGTTCCCCTATCCAAGACACCACTCCCAGGGATAAGTAACACGCTAAGAACAATAACTAATCCACATGCATTCCAACCAAAAAGGGTAACGAAGTTTCAAAAAGCAAGACTCATAGAACGTGCCAAACGTGAGTCTGAACTGAGAAAAACACTATTTAAAAAGTCTATTGAATTAGAAAAATCAGATATAAAACGTCGACTGGATAACAGATTGAATAAAGTTGTTAGAAAATTTTGGGATGTTAAGAATCATGATATTTTGAACTTGGAAAGAGAACTGAAAGGATTGGATTACATTACTTCTTTGGCTTCTGTTTTGAGACAATTGGAAGGTGTTCGTGGTGATGTTGCAGCTGCTACTGCTGGTCTTGGGACCGATGGTGGATCCTCTAGTGATAAGGAAAATAGACGAGAACGTGTCAAGGGTAAGCTGTGAGGTTGTTAGTTGAATATTGTCTGTGATACCCCTATATTGATCTTTTTATGATGAGAAAAGAATGTGTCAAGAGGAAGTTGTGAGGTTTTGTTGTTAGTTGAATATTGTCTTTGTGATACCCCTATATTCATTTTGTCAGTTGATTGGTTTAAAATACTGTTCACTTGTTAGATATACATATCCCCGGCTTCTATTTCTGGTCTGAGCTATTTCATTTCTTTGCTTATAATTTTTTTTTGTGTTTTAATTTTCCTTAATGTATATTACCAGTTAGTTCTATGTGTTGGCTAATAAATTTTACTTGATTGAGTAGATTTTTCTTATAGGAAACTAAACTTGAATTATAGTAAAAATTTTGACGATTTAATAAAGGTTGTATGAATAAATAGTATAAACGGAATATATGTATGACCGAAATAAAAAATCAGAAAATAAGGAATGTATGCAAAGCACGATATAAATAAGAGAAGAAAGAATGAGATAAATAGAAGCAAAAACACAGAAAAGCAAACACAACAAAAGTTAACAATTAACAACAACTCGAAACCAACTTAGATATCTTCAGGCAAATCATCCCAGAAATACTTACCTTCCAAAGTAGGCTTAATGTAACCAGCTCTGATGACGAAATCACCGAAATGCTCACCATCCAATCTATCAGTAGCCCAATGAGCAAACATAGGCACCAAAAGCTTCAACACCTCTTCTTCATTAACATTAGTCTTGAAACATTTGTTAACACGGTCACCAATGTAACTACCACCCAACATCAGGTTATAGAAACCATAAGACTTACCAACCAATGCAACTTCAGCCAACCAAGGTCTAGCGCAACCGTTTGGACAACCGGTCATTCTCATCACAACTGAGTCGTTTCTTAAACCTAGCTTTTCCAATTCTTCTTCTAGTTTGCTGACTAACACAGGCAAGTATCTTTCAGCTTCAGCCATGGCCAAACCACAGGTTGGGAAAGCGACACAGGATGAGGAAGAGAGACGAAGTTGAGAGTAGTTCAAGTTATCCAATTTGTATTCAGCTAACATGGACTTGATGGTGGACAAATGTTCATCTGGGATTCTGGAGATCAAAATATGTTGGTTACCGGTCAATCTAAACTCACCAACATTTTCCTTAACCATGTATTGAGCAATCTTCTTCAAACCGAGCTTGTGTGGTTTCTCTTGGGTATCTTCAATTCTACCGTTTTCAATGAAACAAGTGTAATGGTTGTTTCCGTTCTCATCCTTGGTCCAACCAAAGTAATCGATATTGGAGTCAATTCTGAATGGTCTAGGTTCTTCAAACTTCCAACCCAACAAGTCTTCAACCTTACCCTTGTAAACATCAACACCCATATCATCAATGGTATACTTTAATCTAGCATGTTTTCTGTTCTTTCTGTCACCGAAATCTCTTTGAACAAGCATGATCTTCTCACAAACCAAATGAACCTTATCATAAGCAACGTAACCAAACATGGAACCTGTTCTTGGATAAGTCTTGGTGTTGTTATGGGTAGTACCCATACCACCACCAACCAAAACGTTATAACCAACAATCTCGTTGTTTTCAACAATGGCAATCAAACCAACATCATGGGCCCAAACATCAACGTCGTTATATGGAGGCAAGGCAATGACAACCTTATACTTTCTTGGCAAATAGGCTGGTCCATATAATGGTTCAGCATCAACCAAGGCATCACCACCAATCTTGATCTTCTTTGGACCACCTTCTCTCTTAACTTCTTCCAAATCATTCAACCAGATTTCATGGTATGCGGTGGTGGATGGCAACAAATGTTCAGAGATAACCTTAGAGGAGTGAATCAATTGATCGTGCAAATGTTGGTTTTGTGGGATAGCAGAACACATGACATTTCTACAAACATCACCACAAGCAGCAACGGTATCCATGACGGCACTGTTGATACCCTTGATAGTTTCCTTCAAATCAGCTTTAACGACACCGTGTAATTGGAAAGTGGCTCTGGTGGTGATCTTGAAAGTGTGGTTTCCTCTAGTATCAGCCAATTCATCAATCTTCAACCATTGGGCAGCAGTGGATAAGCCACCAGGCAATCTAACTCTAACCATGAAAGAGTAAGCTGGTTCCAAACCTTGTTTCTTTCTTTCATCTCTGATGTCTCTGTCATCTTGCATATAGATACCGTGGAACTTAGTCAATTGCTGATCTGAGGCAGAGATAGCACCAGTAGTCTTATCAGCCAAACCTTCAACAATGGTACCTCTCAAGTAATTAGAGTTCAACTTCATATCTTCGTTGGTGATTGGAGGTGGTTCATCGGCATTTTCAGCAGAGACACCTAATGATTCCCATAATTTTGGTTCCCAGACATTGTAACCAGTGTTGAATCCATCTGCATCTTGATCATCACCCAAACCCAAGTCACACAAGATTCCAGCACCCAAGCTCTTCAACTTGTTGAACAAATCCTTGGATGGCTTGTTATAGTAGTGAGCATCTTCTTTTCTTGGCCAGTATTTGGAGTCACCTAAACCAAAGACAGAGACCTTAACAGTGGCCAAATCTAAAGTGGAACTCTTGATACCATCCCAGAATTGCTTACCGTTACCTGGAATTTCACCTTGACCGGAAGTAGAAGTGATAAAGACAACGTTAGTTTCCAATTGGAAGTCATCCAAGGACATTTCATCCATGGCCAACACCTTAGCTTTCAAACCTTTAGAAGTGGCTCTGTTACCCAACTTCTTAGCGACACCGGCAGCATTACCACCATCTGAAGCAAACAAGATAGTCAATGGTTCACCACCCAAGTTATCCAACAACGCATGAAAAGCATCTTTAGATTGTTGATGGATCTTTCTTTCAACTCTCTTGTTGTATGATTGCAAGTTGTATTCCAACTTGGCACTTCTAGAAGCCAACAAAGTCAACTTGTTTTCTCTATCCAAGAAACTTTGCAATTCTCTCTTGATGAAAGAAGAATCCAACTTAAACACATCATCTTGGTTAGTCAATGTAGGATTGTATCTGTACAATGGCCAGTAACCGGTATCCACGGCAATCTTAGTCTCTTTCAACATATCCAAGTGGTTTTCGGACTTAGGCAAGTAAGCCAAGACAATAGCAGGACCGTCATGGAAAGCGTTGGCTTCCAAGATAGAAGTCAAAGACTGGGTGTATGAGGAGTAAATGGCAACCGAGGAGACATAAGCGTTACCGTAGTTCATAGCGTACAAACCTAAATTCTTCTTACCTTGTTTTCTGTTCACCGAGGCATCAGAATCAATGATTAACAACTTCAATCTCTTGTTACCTGACTTAAGCAACTCATGGAAGGCAGTCAAACCGGTATCGAAAGCCCAGTTATCCGAACCAACGATCCAGGTGGATTTCAAATGGAAGTATTCTTTCAATCTTAACACTGGGGAAGCAACTCCAGAACTGAAGTTTTCTAATTGTTGAATCAATTCAGTGGCATCAAAAGTTTCCTTGGATTCTTTGGCTTTGATTAACCATTGTGTTAGCAAATCATTCAATTTTCCAGAGTATGAAGAGAGTCTAGCCTCGACCAACTTGATCAATTCAGCTCTTTGGGATTCATCGTATAGGAACTTACCGTAGGAGTATTCAGGAGATGGGTTGGAGGAAAGATAGTTTAAGATGTTCAAGTTTGGTTCAATTTGTTGGAGAATCTTCAAGTAACATTCATCAACCTTAGGTTCAGCAGCAGCAGAACTAGTAGAAGCGGAAGAAGTTGAGCCAAATGGTTTACCCAAGGCCAAATTTTGAACTGGTTTTTCAATCTTACCATTAGAAACCAAAGTGTTAACGATATGAGCAGCATTTGAAGAATCAACAGAAAGCAACTGAGAAGTGACAATCTTCTTACCGGCACCAACCAAGTTAGGCAGGACATCAATCAAATCCAAAAACAAAGGTTGAAACTGCAAGTTAATAGAGGATTGTTCAACCAATTGCAAAACTTTGAAATTCAAACCAGACAACAAAGTCTGTAATTTGGAAACTTTAAAAGGTCTATAGACTTTAATTGAAACGACACCATGTGATTGGTTTTGTAAAAAGTCAGTGAATGTAGAATTCACACCAAGCAACACAAACACTTGTTCGAAACTTTGCGATTTGAGCCATCCTGAAGGATTAAGCAATTCAAACTCAGAGTATAGTTTACCAGCAACCGGTTTCAAATGGGCAAAAGCTGACTCCAACTCATCTTCACTGGCTTTCAAATCAAAAGACTGGTATAATTCAACGACACTGTTTGTAGCATATGGAGTCACAGACTCTTTTGAAGGAGTGTAGAAATGGATCACGGATTGGTTTGAAACCTTAGCCAAAAGATATGAGACAATGGCGAAATCATATGATTCTTTGGCATTGGAAGAGATCAACAAGTTGAAACCTAGATCTTTGAACGCAGTCACTATGGAGTAGTCACCGTTTAAAACAGCAACGTTGATGATGAATTTCTTGTCTTTGGAGACACCAGTTGATAAACTTGGTAAGCTGGTTAATAGATCATGTGAGTTGATGTTTAAGATTGTTGGGAATGGTGAGTCGATGAATGAAAAGGCATCGTTGGATGATAGGTATTCAAAGTTGGCGGATTTGGTTTGGGTCAGCGTTGGGTTGATGTAGTAGACTTGTGAGTCTGCAACACCGGATAGTGTTTCAGCAATTTGGGAAACTAATTTGATATTGTCATTTTTTTGAGTAAAATTTGTTAGTATTTTTAGAGCTCTTTGATGGTGGTCAATGATCATAATCTTGCAGTTTCTTCAAAATCATCAGGTATCATTCCTAGATCAAAATCAATCCAAGAAAAACCCCGATCACTTTGAAAAAAAAAAAACTCAATCTGAAGTGCTGTGGAAGTTGAAATTGTAACATACTGGCTTGATTCTGAGTAAGGCTCATCTTGACAATTGTATAAGATGATAACGATATGCTTGAATCCTAACTCTTAATGAATGGATGCAAATGAATGAACAGGCCTGAAAAGAAAAGTAACACTGAACAAGCAAAACAACAGAATGAATGATATATAACCAAAAGTATACCAAACTCCTATACCCCAGTTCAATAAAAAAAAACCAAAAACCAAAAACCAAAAACCGAGATCTGAAAATACTGATGCATAGAGAGACAGAGAGACGGAGTTTTTGATTTTTTTTGATAGATGCCTTAATCCGTTTGCAGGAGTTGATGTGATCATTTCACTGTTTGAAGCCACAGTTTTCGCAACTATGCATATATATAGATATATAGGGAGTCTGGGAGGCCGAATCTTCCCCTTTTGTGGCTGTGTCGAGGTAGTTACTCGCTTATCTTTGCCCAATGTGGCAGTGTTAAGTGGCGAGATGACCATACATTCGATTATGATTGGTTGTCCTGCTGTGGCTGGTGGCTAGCGGGATTGAGGATGGGCGCATATAAGTCACGTGTTTTGTAGTAAGCAATGAAACCCCGTTAATTTTTTGGTTGTTTTGGCGATTGTATGCCACACTTGTCAAATTTGAGTGAGAAATGGAATGCACAGCCTTGATTGGGATCTGGGTTCCGTAATTTTTTTTTTTGAATATTGGATTTCAGTTATCGACTCATCGACTCATCGACGCGTCGAAAAATAAAAAATTAACTAACTAATGACGGTGATCTCTTTTAGTTATAGTATGGTTTGGAGTTGTAAGAGGTAACAAAACAATCTCAATGATAATATTAATGTGATGTGATATATAATAAATATGAAGAATAAAATGGAAACTTATAAAAAGAATATAAAGAATAAATCGAGTATATGTATGGCCTCAAAAAAGTGAAAAAGGAACTAAATATTGTATGTGTCTTCAAAAGATTGAAAATGAGAGGCCTATATCAAGATGCCAATTAGCAAGAAAAGTGAAAGGAAAAGGAATATATGTGAAGAGATGAAAAAGGAAAACAGATGGAATGTTAAAAAGGAAAGAGGGATGGGGAATAAGAGATTAATAATGGTAAACTAAAACAAAACAGAATTCAAAAATCATCAGGCATAATCAAAAAGTAGGAAACAACAAAAACTAAAGGTAATCAACAACCAAGAACTCAGTCCTCAAACCTTAGATGGGTCAGGTCTTTTAGTAAACTTCAAAATGACATCATCCTTAGGGAAAATAGTAGCAAACACCTTAATCTGTTCACTCAAAGGAGTAACCTTATGATCAACATCAACCAACATGGAAGCCTTACCAATCAAAGCAGCAAAAGAAGTCATAACATAAGTTTGACCCAAACACACATGGGTACCGGTACCGAAAACCAACCAATTTTTCTTAGCCTCAGATGCCTTGGAACCTTCTTCCCATCTCTCTGGAATGAACTCTTCTGGTTGTTCGTAAACTTCTGGATCATGTAGCGCAGGATACAAAGTTGGGATAACCATGGCTCCTTTAGGAACAGTGTAGCTGTCTGACACAGGGTAGGATTTCTTCACAACGTATGGAACCATGATGACAGGTGGTCTGTATCTTAGAGTTTCTTTGACAACCATGTTGGTGTAGTGCATCTTATCGATCAATTCGGTGGTTAATGGCACTGAAGGATCACCGTTTCTGATAGATAGTTGTTCTTCTCTGATTTTTCTCATCACGTCTGGTCTATCGGCACAAATCTGGAAGATCCAACAACATAATGATGAAGAAGCATCTTGTGAGGCAAATAAGAACGTAAACACAGCTTCACTGATTTCCTTGTTAGAGAATAATCTAACGGCTTTACGACCAGTTTGTTTGTCTCCATCTTGCATCAACTTAACCCAGGAATCCATCACACAAGTTGGTTCTTTGCCTGCTTTAATATGATCTTTGGCCTTTTGTGCACAACCTTCGAAAATCTTCATTGCCATATCAGCAGTGACTTTACCATACCATGTCTTGGTGTAAGGGATGATGATTGGGAAATTGACCAATTCCAAAGCAGCAGTGACTTGATAGTACTTATCAGCGATATCCTTGACTTGATCATCGGTGATGTAGTCACCACAGAAAGTCTTCAATGAGATAGCACACATGTATTCTCTAAAAGCAGGGAAAAACTCAGTATGGCCTTCTTTGGTCATCTCAACGAATCTATCCAAGTATTTATCCATGATTTTCTCCTGTGCTGGCAAGTAAACGGACAAAGCTTGTTTCGTGAACAACCCATTCAAACCTTTTCTGTAATCAACGTGGGCTTTACCATCCAAGAAAACCCAATTGGTAGGTCTTAGGATCTTAACGGCAACATCAACGACACAAGGTTTCACATAGGATGGACTTTGCAACACTTTTCTAGCCAAGTCTCTTGTTGAGGCGATAACGACAAACTTGTGGAAGATAGAGACACAAGATAATGGACCCGAGGCCCATTTAGCTTGATATTCTTCAAATTTAGGATCCAAACTTTCCAAGAAAGGACCAATGATTGGCCAGAATTTGAAACGTGGACCTGCAATGGAACCTTTTCTGATTTGATACATTAGTTGATCATAAGAGAGTATTATTGTGATTATTGCAATGGTGATTTGTAACCATGATAGGTTGTTGATGATGTTTAGTAATGTTTGTTGTTGACCTGCAACGACGGCGGAAGAGGTTGTGTTTTGAATTGCTTCAGTTGTGTTGTTTAACACGACATCCATCTTGATATGATAAGTGACTGTTGAAGTGAGTGTAGGACGGGAAAAGGAAAGGAAAGAGGGATGTGATAGGTAGATCAAGAAAAGAAAGACAAGACAGACAGGACAGACAGGAAAGACAGGAAAGAGAAACAGACAAATCAGTTTTGAACAGTTGGAAATGAAGAAGATCTAATAGGATTCAAAACACCACTATCTCTCTCAATACACGGCATGAAAAAATTTAAAACCTTTACAAATCACCCCGTACTACGTACTAAGAAAGGCCAGTTCTCGTTTCCTGGTTACGGGTGCTCTCTTCTTAATAAAATCGGTTGATTTCCTGTTGCAAACGAGCTAAACGAGTGCCTAGTAATTGCTAAACGAGCACCGCGAGCCTCAAGAATCGAACTGCGCTATTAATTGACCGACTGTTCACACTCTCTATAGTCAACAGGGCTGCGTAACCACCATAGTTGATGTCAACATCAACATCGGCTCGGCTTGCACGGCATATATCGTGCTCGTATGAGAAAACAATTCTTCTGCCTTAAGGGTTAAGTCCGGAACGAGGATTGAGGGACTGAGGGTCTCCAGAGCAGGGGGTCTCTCTTGCTGGCCCGGCCTAGCTGTATATGGTGGGTGAATGCAAGTTCTAGAGTTGCAGTTGAAGAAGAAGAAGGACATTTATATGAGGATATTGATAAGATAGTATATGAAAACATTCAACACAGAGAAAAGATATGGTATACTGGTTGGTGTGCAAGCTGTGTGTGATACATACGTTCGTTATATGAGGAAGATAACTGGCCGGAAGCTGATGAAGTGGAGTGGAAGATATGGTCAAAAAGGCCCGATTAATTATGATCTGATCGAATGTCACTCAATATATACGAAACACGTACGTACATATAATTGGGGAAGTTTAGGATACAGTTATAAATTGTGTGAACTATTTGGAAAAGTATTGAAGATTGATTGAAATACAGACAAAAAAGACGGAAAGAAAAAAAGAGAGTAAACAGGAAGAAGTAGGGTGGGGGAGTACCTAAAGAAGAAAAAAAAGAATCCAACATACGTACGTAACTGTTGATTAAAATTTGGAGAAACTCCCCTTTGGGTTAATCCTTCGAAATTGAATTGTTCAACAGAGCAAAAATTTTTGGAAAATAAGTTATAAGCAAATTGAAAATTGAAAATTGAAAAAAAAGAGTTGGATAAGAAACAAAAAAGAAAAGCAAATAGCAACAAACAAACAAACAAATGTATCCACAATTTCGAATTCATCAAGAACAGAGAAACGCAGATATAAGATTTCATAGGATGTGATGGAGAACAAGACAAATAATTGGCAATGGAATAAAACAATGGTACTGTAAAGAAGATAACGTACTCACAAAAAACACAAACACAAATAACGAGGAGAAGAGAAACTCAAACAAAACTCAACAAGAATTGAAAAATTCAGGAAAGATATGATGGCATGTGGGTCTGGGTCTCTCTAAATAATCTCATTGTTTTCATATCTAACATCTCTCCAAATGAAAGCCACCAAAGCAGCCACAACCAAAGACAAGATATTAGACCATTTAGTCATATTCACAATAGTGACAAGTTTATTCTGCAAATAGTTCTGCACATTGGTACCATGAACACCAAACTCAAACGAAAACACAATCAACAATAAAACGTAAGTCGATAATAATTTTCTAGCAATCACCTTGTTATTGATGGCCTTGTATGATTGCCATGACCAATAAGTGGAGAGCAAGAAGAGGATGATGAGTTCATAGTAAATCAAGTTGGATAAGAAGAAAGCTTGACCTCTCAATAGAGAGTAGACACGGGATTCATCAATGTCGTAAATCAAGAATTCGAATAACAAGACACCGGAGATGATTTGCACTAACAAGTGTCTCTTGTTGTCCTTCACTAGGCCAAAGAAAACACCAGAGGCCAAGAGCAGGAAGTTGTAGATGGCCCAGGTGTTGAATAGTGTGCCTGAGGATAATGTGAAGAATCTAATGACAAACAAAGTGAATGATGTGTTATGGTATCCAATCTTGTTCAATTGGACCAAGTGCAAACAGGTGAGGAAGAAGACAATGGTGGAGCCCAAGAGATAAGTCAACACTTTGAATTGGATCAAGGAACGGTTATAGATGGTTTGGTGGTTCAACACGGCATTGGCCTTGTCCTTGGAGAGTTTCGTGAAGATATAGTAGCCGTATATAGCAGTCAATAGAGCATATGCAAAAGTCAAGTACAAGTTGTTGTACAATTGGTGGTATTCGGAAACCAACAACTTACCGAACGATTGTTGCCAGTCAATGATGACACCCATGTTCTTACCCTCGGTGATACCATCAGCGTTGAAAATAATACAGTATATGTCAGAACTAGCCACATCGAAAACTTTTTCGGCATTATCAGCAGGACTCATTTTGAAATGAAAAATGAAATGTTTGTTTTGCTTGTTCTCTATCATGTCATCCAATGAAATCCTGGATCCAACTGGTTTACCTTGGCCGAAAGTACACACTTTGTTGTTGATTGCTGTTTCATCACACACTTTCACAGTTGGTTCATTTTTCAAGTTCACGTTTTGCAAGTCTGTGTAGGAGATGATCAAGGTGTCCACTGTTGTTTCTGGACCGTATATTCCTTCTAATTGTGGATATCTTATGGCGATTTGAGGCTTGAGGTGCTCGGATAATGGCCAGCGGTAGGAATCTTCATAGTTCGCTATGTATGCACAGGATTGTAAACCAATACCGTTTTCGAGATCATGGTAATCTTCTAGTGCTGTTGCTGAAGGGGCTAATAAGGAGATGATTGCTGTTGCTGCTGGTATCAATTTGGAAATTGATTTGGATAACATCTTGGTAGTAGTATTGGGAGTGGGAAACGAATGGGGTTGATGTTAAATTGTGGTTTTTTTTTTGAAAAGATAAATAAAGGAGAAAAATAAAAGAGAAGTAGTTAGCAGAGACTAGTGGTGAGCAAAGAGAGAGAGTGATTGATTGAGTGATCAGGAAAAGAAAAGATGGGTAAGGGGGGAAAGAAAGGAGGAGATGTTAAGTAGGATGGAGGTGGTGAAGGGTGATGGAGTGAAAAAAAGGGACAGAGGTTGGAAGAGCAGAATAGATAGGTTACGTGTTCTTTGACCAGTGAACAGCAGATGGAAATTTTGAGATGTTTCGAAGTTTTGAAGCTGATTGCTTTGTTAAGGGCAGTGGGCTTAAATTTGTAAAAGTTGAAGGGCACCCGCGATAATAACAACGTGTACAGCGGTGTACAAACTCAGGAAAGAAATCGCTGCCCGTTTCTGAGTTTCTCAAATCTGCCAAAAACGCGTAGTGAGAACAAGGGTCCAGCCAGTCAGTCACCACCACTGACTGACCAGTCACCAGGTCACCAACTAGCAGTATGGTGGTGACACGCTACACCGTGTGTGTACATACATACAAACCAACCCTATACGCATATCTTCAAATCATCCTGATTGGTCAAATCCATCGCATCATATGTATTACTCCAGTTAAAAAGAATCACAACAGGCTTAGTACTACATGGGCTAAGCCAACTAAGACCATGTCTTGACACCTACATACATACGTACGTCACACTACACGTTTAACCGATACGTGTACCTTTTCGTCTTACATATATGCATAAAACCAAGCTAAAGCTAAAGCTCTTCATTATTATGTCTAACATTCATCGATTAGGTCGCATAAAACAAATGATATATGTATGTGAAACAGAAGCTATATATATAAGGGTCCCCACAGGTTGTCTCATCGTGTCTCATCATGTCGCCAATTGGTGTTTGAACTTTGTTTACACATGTTGCTAATCTCATCAATATGATTGTCCATTGGTTAAATTGGTAGTATTAAATATCGTGTGCTTACTAGTAGTATAGGTGGTAGATCAATATAAGTGAAATTTGCATATGGACAGTGATTCTAACACAAGTAGAGGTCTATCTTATCGATCTCATCTCATAATCACCAAGATTCAACCCCATAACCAACCACCAATCATCATATCAACTAACTAAACCCATGATTATCCGACTTCCCAACAGCACTATCTCGCTTTAGCCCTAGACACACTCCTAGAAAGAAAACTTCTCAACGGCCCATGAGAAGCCTCCCCAGAATAAATTTCAAAATCACGATAAACATCATAATTCAACACAGGAGCAACCAATGACCCAAACTTCAACTCCGTACCACATAACTCAAACGGAGTCTTATAAATATGTCCATCATCATCGATCCTCACACAAACTGCACCAATCCTACCTTGTCCCGTAGGCAAACTCGTACGGTCCGTATCGAACAACAACCCAAGACAACTCCGATACTTGGCACCAAATGAATCATTCAACAAATTGGTCAATTTGTTCACTAGTGGGAAATCAGTCACCTCACAATACGACAATTGCAACTCACGCAGTGAGTCAGCGTACTCTGCTCTCGTCTCGGCGTGGGTCATGATCTCAATGAAGTCTCGTGAGCCAAGTGACCATAGACAGTACACTTGCCAGAATTTGACACTTTCCATGATATTCAAGTCCACGATCTGTTGTTCAACCAAGTTGGGCACCAATGGTGGTGCGAACCAGATCTTACCTGTCCCTGTTTTCGATTTGGAGTCCTCGTAGATGTGGTTTCTCATGTTGGTCAAGTACCGTGTTGCGTATAGTTTAACTTTCTCATATCCTTCTTCATCGGCCCAGAACAACTTAGAGGCTAGTTTTTCATTCGAGATTTCAGAAGTTGGGTCTTGGCCCATTGCTAGCAATAGTCTGTTGTTGTACACGTTGGCGTTGTAAAGTGCTGTTTTCATCGTCGTTAGAGGCCATCTCATGACAACGTTATTCAGGCCAGTCTTGTCTTCATCGAGTTCCAAGTTACCTATCCCGCTTATGATTTGAGTCATTGACACGGGGACAGGTGGTGTTGCTCTTATCAACACGTTCAAGTTTAAATTCTCGGAGATTTGATAGGTTAAGTCACAAGCAGAGATGATTTGTACTGCCAGTTTGAGATACACGAATGTTGAAAATGCATCGGCTAGTTGTAATTTGAAACCGGCGTTTCTTTCATAGTTTTTGATTTGTGTTGTTGGTTTGATTATCTCGTGTTTGTAATATGGTAGAATGTCTTCAAGAAATTCATCTCGTAGTTCAAAGTGGCAGAGAACGTAGGGTTTGTTGAGCACGGCTTGGTTTGTTGAAAATCCTGGAATGGTTTCTAGGTTTGTGTCTGCTGCTGTTGATGTTTCTGACTCTATTTCTGTTACTGTTGATGTCTCGGGTTCAGCTAATTGCTCATAGTCGTCTTCTAATTCGGTCTCTCCTTCGTCTTCGGATGATGTGATCGAAATCGGTTTCAAACCTTTGAATGGATAATATGGCGAGCCTAATTGAGAAGAGCCTGAATCGGTCTGGAGTTTCTTGGATACTATTGATGGGCTTGATATTTTGCTGTTTCTTGAGATATTGTAAGACATCGTGAACTTTGTGGTTGTTTAATGTAGATCAATTTTTGAGGTAGAGAAGTATCTGGAATGGATGTTTAAGACTGGCTTTGAAAGTATCAATTTTCTATAATTTGAGCGGTTTCTGGCAAATATAAACGTTTCTTGACCTCTAAAGTGGGGTAGGTACGTCACCGTCTTTGAAGTTGTACTGACACCAGTTTAATGCAGTTATGTGTGTGCTGATATTTGACGGATGGGCGTTCAGTAACCAATTTGGTGCTGTGTTAGCTGTTGTAACAATAAACACAATGGCACAATGAATAACAAGCTTTTTGTTTGACTGATATGGACTGATATGTCTATGTAATGTGTCAATGTATGGTTCAAGGCAAGCAAGAAGTCTTGAAAGTTGACAGGGGATGGAATCGTTGAACTTTTGATCGTAGCTAGTTAGCAGTATGAGCTCTAATATGTGGTTTGTGAGTCTGTAAGGCAACGAATTAAATGGTCGTATTGTGATTGTTAATCGATCTGACGTATTAGAGAGTAAATGAGACTAAACGGAAATTTGATCGTTGATCTTTGAGAATGAATGTTCAGTTGGAAAGGGAGAAGAAGAACTGTAGTATTATTAACGGTCAAAAGATCAAGATCAACAATTTCTTTATCATGATAGACATGGTCCAGGTACGGTTCAAGTGGCGACAGTCACCTCAAGTTAACTTAGAGTTGAGTAGAGAGTGGTCGAATGGGTAACGGCCGTGAAATGTGAATGTGTCGTACAAACTGTTCGTATATCTCATTTAGTTCTAGATCTGTGGTCATCTGCAGTAGTGATTGGCTGGTGGTTGTGTTAATCTGGTTAGTCTTGAGTAGCTGCTGTTTAAATCGATTGTTTGGGTCTGCTTAGTCTGGCACTTGTCACTTTGGCCACAATAGAGCCGCTTGCCATGAGCCATGAGCCATGAGCCATGAGGTGATGTGTGTCAGATGTCAGAAGTAAATTTAATCGCTGGAAGTTGGAACACTAAGATATCAAAATCATCACAAAAAGGCTACATTTTCAATTAGGATAACACAACACTCAAAAACATAGTGAACAGATGAAGAAAACCCTCATCGCAAAAAAACCCAGCACCAGCTATAATTAGCACCACACACATATCCACTCTTTACTCATCAAAACAACAGCTCAGCTTTCAATTGGTTCAACTATTGGTTCACTATGAAGGTTATGTTATTCCATTTTACTTGATCGATCATGAATTGGTGTTGTCCATGGTCGATGGTGCTTCTTAGGTACTTCACAGTGTTCACTATATGTTGGTAAGGTTGAGAATCATGATTTTCAGTTGCAGACCCATCAATGAATTCATCAATGGCATCTTTACTACCTTTCAAGTTCTAGTGTCCTGAGGTACAGATTGAAGTGGTTCAGTTCAAAAGAAAAGGACCCAAATCAGGCAACGCAAAGCTTTTACAGCATGCATCATTTATTGAATTCAGCTTACGATCCTGTGGCCTTGATCTTTGTTCAACATATTCATTTGAAAATATCATCTTCATTGATCTTAATTCCTCAACTGGCTGATGTGTTTCACCTTGTGAATTACACACAGATGATGATGGGATGGCAACCGAAGGAAATGCGAATGACTGCTTGGTTGGTATTGTCTGAGTTTGCGACGTTGATAAAGCTTATGGGGTTGTATTTTTGGTTGTGGTCCTTCGGTAGTCTAGACAAATAGCGTGCAAGAGTTTCGGAATTCCCTGGTGGTTTCTTCTATTGCATCCCTGTGTCCAATCTGTTTTGCTTCTTCATTGGGTTCATCACTACTCTCAATTATCTTAACAACAACAACAACAACAACAAATCGTGAACAGCATCTTGATTCAATTGGATGGTTTTGGTTATAGTAATGGATGCTTATAAGTTATCACAAACAGCAAAATATGACACAGTAAGATCTGAAAAACATACCGACAGTTTCTTCCACAACAGTGAGGTCCAAGGCTCGCGGGATATAGACTGCAAAATTTTTGAGGAAGTTTAACATTTTGAAACTTCAACCGGCAATTTTAGTGGGGGATAAAACTGATTGAGTTTGATTTTATTGCAAAGAGCACATGTCTGATTTTTCTCTATTTTATGTGACCCATGTTTTTAATTGGAGCACAATGTGGTGTGTTGGAGTGACTGTTGACAGTTGGTTAAGGTTACAAGACTCTTGACATTTTTGAAAGGCTGAGAATCTCTTCCAAAACCAGTGGTGGAAGCATTGAGTTTGATTTTACAAAGCGCACATTCGATCTCCTCCAATCCTTGTTCTGTATGGTTCTTCTGACTAATGGTAGCAGCAAGTTTCCATTTTGAAGGTATCACACCAAGTAGGTAGATAGGCTCGGTTATGTTGATGCACATGAGTGGTACTTCTTTGATAAAAACAACCACGAGCTTTAGTGATCAATTTTTTGTCTGATTGAAAATGAATATTAATTGTTGTTGCAGTTCTCTATTCAAATTGAGTTCTTTAAATTAATTCTAGTTAATTAACGGTATTTATATAGATCTATAGTTTCAATTGAAAATTGCATACTACGAGTTACAACAATTTTTGATTTGTCAAAAATCAAAGCTACCTTGACTATAGGCTATAGCCTATAGTTATCTATAATCAGCTAGCTGCAAGCTAGCTAGAACTTGTTTTTGTCTAATTACATCGAATTTCACGCATGTATAAGCTATCATTCTAGCTCAAACTTACATGGACACATGTGCAGATATAACTCTAATTATACCTTTGTTCAATTCTTGTGTAAAAAAGGCCCGATATAATATATTAATTCCTAACGTACTGGAATTAATAGACTATAAAGCTTTCAAATAATATCAATAATCCAAACATGGCCCGTACATGCATGCACGTATATATTGACTTTTTATACAATGGCTACATATGCTTTTAAGCTAGATAAATAGTTAATAAAATTGCGATAGCTAACTAATTTTTTTCATATAAATTCAAGCATGTTCATGAGACCATATAATTGGTATATATATATATATCGCAGCAACAATGTACGTAAGTTGTAAAACCATAAATAACATCCATGCCAGCTTCAATGCATAAAAGTTCTCAACATCTGCAACTCCATAGAAGGCTGTGTCGACACACTTTGACTATCACTACTAGTTTCCAACCCTTGGTAACCACATGTTGTACCTTGCAAATTTTTACCGTCTTCATCAGAACTAGAATCTAAATCGTCGTCAGGTATGTAGTAGTTCTGTAACGCAACTTCAACGATAAACAACTGCAAGATGAACGTACCCAATAACAAAACAGTGACTGGAACCAAAGACCATTTGAAAGCTCTAAACACAGGAGATTCCCAGACCAAGAATGTTTCAGAGTAATCAACTGTTTGTCTGAGTAACAAGCCAATGTACGTTGCAGTTAGAGATAATGCGCCAAATAAGATAAAACCCGAGTAGAACTCTAAAGCTGGATGCTTGATGAACTTGGTCAAGAGTGTGGAAAGGATGGATAATTTGGCATATGTAAAAGCGGCAAACCCCATTGTTCTATAATTCTCATAGTTGTCAAGAACAATGTTGGTGATCAACAAAAGGGAACAGATAGCTTGCACGTAGATGATGAGTTTCTTGAGCAATTGTGAGAAAGTAGGAATAGACTCTATTGCCTGAATGATTCTCAAACGGGCTGGTCTTCTAATACCTTGCAGACACTTAGCACGGGCTTGTTGCAGTCTTAGAATGTTCATCAAGCAAGCAGCTAAACTGGCAAACAACGTACCGAGTGACATCCAGCAAACCCAATCTTTATCAGAGACAACATTTAAGCTGTATGATGTGTGGACTGTGGCTGTAATGAAGACACAAAGTGAAAAAAATGAGAACACTAGGTGAAGAATAAAGTTGTCTAAGAAATGTCCAAGGATGTTCATTATTAGAGTGAATGATGATAGTGAAATAAGTGCTATGGCTGTTGGACTCACGCCGTCTTCTCTGTGTTCATATTCTTGTGAGGCTATTTGTGGGATGGTGAAGATAAGTGTGAAAAGCTGGAGTGGGCATATTATTAATGGTGAATATCTGATGATGATGTTGGTTAATGTTGAGTATAAGATTGTTATTTTGATGGTGTTGAACTTGAGATTCATGGTTCAGTGATGGTGTTAATTGAGATTTGTGATTCATTGCAGGAAAGATGTACTATCTTCATGCTGCATCACAAGAGGAGTCTTTTAACCATATTTATATGATCACTTGGACCTGGGAGGGTGAAAGGAGGATTTTGAAGAATGCTTGAAAACATGTAGGCTTGTTGTTTACTTACTCATGTCTCTGTCGATCTGAATTTGGGCTGTTCTATAGAGTCTAGCCTGGGACTGGTATAGTGGTGCGTGCACACGACTCACGAGGTCGGAGTATAACAGCCGGTGGATGGGTAACTTAATGTGTGCATGGGAACCTATCACTTGAGTCATAGATATATTACACTCTCGGCCCATCTTATGAGAGCTCATCATATGTTGAATTGCTTAACTCAATTCGATTTCTGGACTTGAACTGGAGGCTTGGAAGTTGGCGTACCTATTTTTAACTCAAACAAATTGCTTCATGAATCAGGTCCATGGATGAGTAAATTGCCGATACTATTTCTGAAATCAGAAATTTGAATATGCAAAAAACATGTGAATTGAAACTTTATAATTTATGAAGAAAAAGATAGACATTAAGGAAATTACACAACAACAGCGTCATCAACACACAGAATCTATATACCATGAGAGTTTGACTCCTTAGGCCAGACTCTCTTATACAAAGCCATACCCACAATATCCTGTGGATTCAACTTACCATCGAACGCAGCCTTGAAATAACCATGAGTACCCAAAGACTCTCTAATCAAACCAGATCTACCCATCTTAGTGAAAATAGGAATAGACATGTACTCTTGAACATCCTCATTATTGAAGAACATGTATCTGACAGTGACCACAGATTTATGAATCTTGAAGATTTCACCAGTCAAGACGACTCTCTTGGCGATGACTCTCGTCACATCGGTGTTCATGAATGTACCTTGTGCCACCATCTCAATGGATCCATCTCCTTGTGTCTTGAAGAAAAGTGCTGGTGAGTTGGTGAATGTCACTGGAACAGTGGCTGTGGCGACAGATAAAGCACCTTGATGTAAGAATCGTTCAAATTTGGCAACGTTGTTGGAGTTACGGGATGCTTGACTGAACACCGGCTGGATCATGACTCTTCTTGGTCCATATTGAACAATCATGCTGTCCTTGGATTTGATTGGCTTGTCGTAGTCTTCCCATGTTTGAACAGTGAAGTTACACACAGTTTGTTTGTGCTCGTGTGGTAGCAAAGAATATAGCACAAATGGTTTTTGCTGTGGGTTGATGATTTTTTCTAAAATGAAAGATGGAACTTGTAAGAAAACTCTGCATCTTTGACCTGCTTTAATGACAACTTCATTCTTGGATTGTTTCAGCACTTTATTTTTCGTAGCGGCATAGTTTCTAACTTTCAAGTATCTGTTCCAACTTGCTGGTTTTCTGTCGTCGTCTTCATTATAATCCCATTCGCAACCAGCCAATGATTTGACACCTCTGTATCTGGCCAATCTCTTCTTTGCTGATTCACCCGGTTTCAATTCTAATTCATCAGGGAACTCTAATTCTTCCTTTTCTCTCTTCTTAAACATTTCAAGTTGTCTAGCTTCTTCTTCTTCCGACAACTCAACGAACTTCTCGGATGGAGCATACGTGCTCATAGTCTTAGAACCATCATCGAATTCTTCATCCATCATACCTTCATCTTGATCGAAATCCATTGCATCTTCGTCTTGATCTTCGTTCTCTGAAACAACACCATTTTCATTAATCAAATCTTCAAGCTCATCATCCAACAACCATTTCGCTTGATATTCGGATATACCTTTAGGTAATGGTCTTTTACCATTGAACTGGCCAATTTCAACGTTACCAGAAGCAGCATTACCGAAACCACCCCAGCTGCCATTATCCTCATCCAACATTGGTTCTTCTTCTTCCATCTCTTCCTCTATTGGCATCAACTCATCCAACGTCTCTCTTTCTGCATTAGCCTCAAATATCAATGATTCACTATCAGCCATTTCCAAGTCAGTAGTCTTCTTACCAGCTGCCACTTGTATCTTCTCAATTCTGGCAACTTGGAAATCACCAAATCCAGGCAAATGGATAAGTCTATTAGGATTGAAACCTATACCTCTTGCAACACCTTCAACGGCCAACTCACCATCAATATTAGATCCAGAACCAGAGGCACCTCCATTAATCCAGTCCAATTTATCAGCCACAAGCCAACCTCTTGAATCTCTCCATGTGATAGATTTTGGAAACTTCTGACATATGGTTCTCAACAAATTCAATGACTCCGTTTGTTGTTCCAATGCGAACAATTTTTCATTGTTTGGGAAGAAATGGTTATAGAAAGAAGTCAAAGATTTCAAAACATCCATTTGTAAGTTTTTCTTCGGATATGAGGAAATCAAGTCTGGAATAACGCCAAACGTAGTGGCTATACCTTGAGCTTCAGTGGCTCTGACAATTTGTTCACCGAACTTAGGATCAACTTCTTCAGTTGCACTGAGACCGAAAATGACGAAATCGGCAATTTTGGTGGCATCAAGGATATCAATGAGGTTTGTCATATCGGGCAAAATGATCTTCAAATTAGCTTTGAATCTCTTGACTTTTATAGATTGCACAACCACATCGTCTTTGATTTGTAATTGTTCTTCATCGACAGAAGCTAAAAGTTTGTTGACGATGTCCAGTTTAGAGATGTTTGATGTTAATGGTAACACAACCACGATTCTTTCAGTGACATTGTTGTTGAATAGTTGTCTTTCCTGTATTGTCTTCTGGATCTTTTGTTGTTTGAGTTGTTTAGCTTGGTTTTTTCTGTCTAATTTCGTTTGAACTTTTAATGCTTTGTTGTTTGGTGATGCCTTTTCCACTTTACCCTTGTTAGCGGCCTTGATTGATCTCTTTGAAGAATGACCTGCTTTGTAAGACTTGTTTTGTCTCTTAAGTGTAGATCTGTGGCCTGCCATTATGATTCAAATCAAATAATAGCCGGGTTTTGATGGTGTTCCAAGGTTATCTTTTCGTATTGGTGTTGTTAAAGGTGGTTTTGTTTGATCTGATGTAGACTTTTGAAAATTTTTGAAAAAAAATTAAGGTGAGGCTCAAATGGCGATGCGGCTATCAAGAATAAATTTTGAGGTTGTTGTTACTGTTACTGTTACTGACTGGATGATTCATGAGCAGTTATCAAATTTATAACTTCTTTATTCATGAATGATGATCGAGTACTGAAAGCATCGAGGCATTATTTCAACTTCTTACACATTATAATTTATAACACAACACATCGAGATGGTCAGTTAGTCATGACGTTCAATGTTCTTTGACAGCAATTATAAACCGCACATAATACAACTTTCTCAGCTCATCTTTCAAAACAATTGATGGTTCTACATTCTATGTCCAAAATAGATAAATCACACCCAATACCGTGAAGCATGAGATATTGATAGCCATATATCCTTCCAATATTGGTGATAAATGACTATAAAGGAATTAAATACTTTCTGAGAACAGTTGAAAATAGGTGAGGAAAAGTATTCTGTGCAGTTCCATGATCCATGGTTCACCAGTAATCATATGATTGGAACTATCAAAGATACTTTGGAGTTGTCTTTATCTTAGTTTCTCATTGAAAAATAAAGGTGTAGAGAAGTCAGTACTCAGTGCCAGGTCTACTTGTTAGTGATGAGATAAGTGCAAAGTCACTCCAGAGAAATGGGTATCGAATTGAACTGGATGCAACAATACTGGAGGCGATATAGGGGACGGTTCGAGATGTTCTTGCTGTTAGTGTAACCCCATTTTGTAATGATGTTGAACAATTTGAAGAACCGCTAAGGATATTAAAGGTCAAAGGAGCTTCTCCTACCTACATTAATTGCACTTGCACAAACTTGACCAGCTCCCGTCAACAACCTCGGCAACTTCTGTCTCCAAAATACTTCACAGGTCAGGCACGTGACTCGGCTCAGGGTTTGTGCGCCCTTTCTGGTCACCTGATCACATATTTTGCTCTGTGACGTTGCAAAATTTTTCAGCGAGCCGCGTAGGACCACCATTCGTCCCATTCTGGCAGCTCTCTCAGTCTGCCGGTCTGAGCAGTGAGTGAGTGGGCCTCAGTCAGTGAGCGGTGGTGAATGGTAAATCTGAACTAGGTAAATCGGTTCAACAAGGCCCTTGATGGGCTATCATATAGAGAGTTACAGTGAATCATCAACAGTCACCCTATATTCACATATAACAGTAAGTGAATAATTCAGAAAAACAGCATATCAGAACAGCTTGGACAGGACGGAAGAAACAGCATTCCAACTGGATAGACGAATGTCGAAATATTGAATGGAAAGATTGGATCACTTGAAAAAACTGAGATATTGAGTGAACATGCCAAAAAACAGCAAAGATGGATGAAATGTGCAATACCAGATGTAACATGATTGGATTTAGTCCAAATATATTATCTATGATAGATGTCGAACTACAACTCTGAATCCATTTGTACGAACAGCAAAATTTTAGACTCCATAGATGACTGTGAATTTTTCAGCAACAACAGTGTAAGACTCAGCGGAAGTGGATTTATAATGTGAATAAAGATACATTTTTCAGAACAAAGCATCGTCATTGAGTGTCACATGGATATTTGAACATTTACTTGGAAGAGAATTGTGAAGAAGTTCCCTAATCAAATTAGCAATGGTTATTACTATCACAACAACATAGTGAATTAGAGTAATGCAATCAACATTATACATCTGATTCTAAGTCATCTTCGTCATTATTCAATACGTCCAAGATCCAATGTCTTCCAACGCATATGTCCCAAACATTCAAGCTGTCACCTTTTCTTAATTCATCTGACCATCATTCATACTAACAAAACCTTTAATCCCCATCACAATTATAATTAGGATATACAACATGGCTCACGAAAACGTTTGGTACTCCCACCCAAGAAACTACGGTAAAGGTTCAAGACAATGTAGAGTCTGTTCCTCCCACACTGGTTTGATCAGAAAGTACGGTTTGAACATCTGCAGACAATGTTTCAGAGAAAGAGCTGCTGATATTGGTTTCACCAAGTTGAGATAATTGGCTCGGTTCATTTGCTATTCAATTGAAATTAATCATTCCCCCTTCACCTCTCTCTTTTTTTCGTTTGTCTTATAAATTAAAAATGTGCTGATAATATAAGTCTGACTTAGATTATACTTCGTCATTGATAATATAAGATTTACAAAACACATATTGTACACTTCTAATTACCTCGTATTAATAACTATTCTGTAGATAGTTTATCGTTGGCTGTCGACTAAGATGAGAGCTCGGATCATCAACCTTTTAAATACTATATGCCAGGTAGGAACATGTTCAGACCAAATAAAAGAAGCCCATTTATGTCATACTGAATGCATGTACATGTTTATGACCTAACTTATTGAAACAACATGTATTAATGCTGAATACATCCAGCTCTCGATGATTTTCACTACATTAGTTCTTTATGCGTGTGTTTGATCAGGAGAACGCGTCGTCCAAAACTGGGACTGAAATTTGGCAAGCTTGTACAGTTTCAAAATTCATAAATCGATCGAAGTATAAAACTTGAATGTCTAGTTAGCTGTATGTTGACTGTAGTTGAATAAATATAGCACAAGAATATATTCATGATGTGCAAAATAAATATTTAGAATTTGGAATAATAATAATGCAAGTGAAACTCAAGCTTATAAAGTAGGAAATATCTAAGAAACGCAAAGGGAGCACCTATAATTACTTCGATCTTCAGATTTTAGATTGGCCGATCAGATATTACAGCCAATTGATTTCAAATTAATTCATAGTTTTATCTCCTTGACGATCTTCAACAACTCATCTGGACCAACAATAATCACCTCACCATCTTTCTTAATTGGCTTCTGACTCAAATAATAGCCAATATTAGCAACCTCTTCACCATAAATAGGAAACAAGCCATTCTGCAATCCAAACCATCTGAAGACATAACCCAACAGCACACTCATGTTATTGATGAATGGTTTAGGAACCTCTCTCTTGCCCAATATAGCACCAGGTCTCAAAATGATAGTTCTTCTGAACTTCAAGTTAATCAAATCCCTTTCGATCTTACCTTTCGTTGAAAAATACAGCAGGTTAGAATCAGGATCAGCTTCTAGTGCAGACACCAGCACAGCGGTATCAAACTTACCTGATTCTTTGGCAGCTTTGAAAGCATCAATGTTGATATCATGGTCAATCTTAACGAACTTGTCACGGGAATGAACTCTGAACATGTACGTTCCAAAAGCAGAGAAGATCGTGGCTTGTTGGTGTGGTGACTTGGTGTTTATGTGTTCAATAATCTCTGGCCATTTTGAAGTGTCTGATTCAACTGTTGCTGATAGTTTGTTGGAAGTCAGTTGTGGTAGTCTTCTGGATAGTGTTAGCACCTCGGAGACTTGTGGGGATTTGATTGCAGTTCGGAGAAATTTGGAACCACATAGACCAGTTGAGCCTAAGACAAAGTAAGAGGTTGACATGTCGTTATGATTGCAATTGCTAATGTGTTAGAGTTGTTGAAAATTCAAGTGGGGTTGTATTTCTTGGTGTCATCTCGTCAGCGGTAAAAAGAGGGGTAACTGAGAACTGGAAGGCGTATGGCTGGTATTTATAGTTTGTGTTCCAGAATAGCATAATCCAACCCTATCTCTTTGCAAAATGGGCTCATTCCCACACCTAAAAAAGCCGGAAAAACCACATCCAAAGTTCCAAACGTCAAAATGGGGTGACAACGGTCAAAGTGAGGGGTGAAGAGAAATGCCAAATCGGGAATGCGTGCGGCTCACAGCCCGCACTCCGCTGATAATTTTTTGAACCAACAAAATCAAAATCAAATCAAACTGAATTTTTCATCCGGATGCTCTTATCCATAGGGTTAAAGTAGTGCTATCAAATGTGGAACCTCGACTTGCTTCTGGAGTTAAGCTCGTCTATTACATGCATGATGGGTGATGCAATTGTTGGCGTATGAACGGATAAACGGATTTGATAGATGAACTGTGGTACTATTGTCATTTGAAAAATAGCTGACTGTATTTGTGGAAGAGAGAAAGAGTCAACTTAAATTGATAAAATCGAAGGTAGCTGTAAGTGGTCACATATGTAAAAATTCAATGGATAACAAGCTGTTCACGGTTGAAGCTTGGTTTTAGTATATGGGGATGTCCTCAATGAAGCATTACCCCGGATGTCATCACAAACAGCCGACATCACCGATCTTTTATCAACAATGGCTACACGATAAAACATAGAGCTAGAGATCTTTCGAAGTCACTCACTATATCAATGCACATAAGAGTAAATGGAGTTGTGGAAGTGGTTCGCAGAAAAGGAGAAATGATAATAAGCTAGAAATTACTCAACGTACGAGATCGATATGGATATGTGTGGGATAGTGGACCGTGGACCGTTGTCGATCATACAAAAGTAGCACCTTCAACTGTTGCATACATGGGTTCAAAAGCATATACTCTTCGATGGCATGTTAAATTCGTGAAAGTACATGTTATAGTGATTTCAGTAATTGGTTCAATTAACAAGATGGAAAAGCATCAATCAAGTTTCAATGACACACGAGACCATGACCACAAGAAATGGATCTTCTATAAATACCGCATTCACAACCCACTTGATATCTAGCATTACCACAAACCTCGAATATCCAAGTTTTGAATCCAGCAGAAATTGATTGTTGCAATTTGAAATCATTTAATACGTATATGTGCCGTACCACTTCAAAATTTTGAAATTGCATGAGAATCCCATGTCTCAAACTTCAGATTCCTCTGATTTTGATGTCATTTTCAAGAAGACATGAACACTAACTCATATACTTTACAGACATGCATTGCTTGAGTATGGATAAGTGACTCCGTATATTTGTTTGTATACCGACATAATTCTTGCAAAAATATAGCATCGATCATCAAATATGAATCATGTTCGGGAAACAAAAACCAGCTGGCTTGGCTTGTCATGATTTTCTTGCAAAAACTTTAAGAAGCACCTAAATAATCAGTTGTTGTGAAATTTGACATTTGAATTTTGTTCCAATATAAAGATCATGAAAGTGTGACTGGAAATTGGTATTCACGTTGCTCTTTTTTGAGAGCTGAGTTTAGTTCAAGTTCTAACTTCTTCCCAAATTTTCACATACAAGCAGCTGCACAGCACGCAAGCAAGACTTTGGTCAAAATTTGCACTTCAAAACACCCCAAAAGAAATTTGAGATTTCTATAAGGAAATTTCTTTCCTGGCCGTAGGTGGATTCAAAAATTTAGTTGTGTTTTGCTGTTCATTCACTAATTTTAATACCAGTTGTTAATACCAATTTCAGTGTTCTGCATTAATTAATACTCGGTGATAAATCATTCTGACAGATTTTCAGTGCATTCATGAACTCCGTTGACAAGAAAGCCACCAATACAGTTTGTTAGTGATAACACTGAGTCCCATACAAAGCTTAGTTTTTACTAGAGCGAGAGTTGGTGGCAATATGATTTGATTCTTTACCTTATCACAATTTTGTGAGAGAACGGCTACAAGACAAGAAGAAGACTCCTACCTAAGTAGTCGATCAGTAGAGAAGAGAGCATAAGGTAAAAGCATCAACTCTTCCATATGCTTACGCTCGCTCTACTAAAATTTATCTTAGTATGGAACTCGGAGTTACCACTAGCAAATTGTATTGTTTGTTTCTGTCCCAAAAACGTCCATTAATTTTCTGCTACCTTATTGGTATACGCTACTACACAATTACTTCTCATGCAATATACTTTTAAAGATATTAAGATCAGTGTATGAACAGCAAATATCACTTTTGTTGTACTCTTCTGCTATTTGAAGCTATTAAGCAAAGAAATTTCGATCGTTGTCACCCCTTTTAAGGCTGTGCAGAAGAACAAGACTCCCACAGTAAACTTGCACAGCCTCAAAACAAGTGACAAAGATTGTTTCAATCCATTTTTAATAGAGAGAGATTGGTCATTTCTTGCATTTTTCTTCAACAAAGTAATACTGTGGCATGGTAAATCAAACTGATATGGTGTTGGCTAATACAAATACCTCTTTGTTGTGGAAATAAAACAAGCTAATGGAGTTATTGTGGAAACTTCAAGCAAAACAATTTGCTAGTTGTAATTCTGAGTCCCATACAAAAACGGTTTTTAGTATTGCGCCTGAAAGTAAAAGTGCAAATCGATAGTGCACTTTGCACCTGAAAAAGAGAGCGCCTGAAATTATTGATTCTGATCTGATTCTCTTCCGCTACTCACATCACCGATTAATCATCAATCAATCAGTTAATCAACCAATTACGAGTCTTCGACCAGATTTCAAAACCAAAAAATTCATAATACTATACAATGTCGATAACTCCATATAAGTATCTTCAAGATCTTCGGCAGTTGAAGGATTGGTTTTATCCAACTTCAAATTCAGAAAAGACGAACTTGAAAATTTTTGAAAAAAACCAAAATGATAATGGGACCCCAGAAAATGATAAACACATTGACAACCGACAAAGAGCCATACAGAAAGTAGCTGCATATAAAGCAAGAGGCAACATTCCACATTCAATAGATGCAACCGCTTTATTGACTGCTTCAATCTTGTTAGATGAACAATTGACCACTGGGCAAGTTACATTTGATGAAACTCCACTCAATTTGAGTTATACTATGGCTATCATTAAATTCGTCAATGGATTGTTAGATCCTCTGCAGAAGGGTCAGTTTGCTATGAGTTTGCATAAATGTGCTGAGATTCTGAAACTTCCTTCTTATTTCGTGGAGGTTAGACATATGGGGACACATGAGTTCATGTTGTCGTTGGAGATGCTTCGGTTGGCTGCTAGAAATGCATTGGTTTGGTTAGAAGATAATTATTGGAAAGAGGCGATACAGGAAGACAAAGAAGATGATCAAGATGAAGAGGCAGAAGAGGAAGATGAAGATATTCGTCAAGGAAAAGTGGCTTTGGCTGAATTGAGAAGGAGTATGAAGATTATTAGAAATATAAGGAGAGATGATGTTCACAAGGTTTTTAAAGTTGGTGATTCAACTGAAACAGGTTTAAAATATTGGAAAGCGATGGAGTTTATTAAAGGTTTTGATAGACGACAACTTATCAACTTTTTGATCATGAATAACTGTTTGGTTGTCAAAGGTAAGTTAAGTGAAAAACAGATTAATGGAATCAGAATACTGTACAAACCTGTACTCGAGTACCTTGGCCCAGAAGTGGTTCATGATTTATTTGATGCATTCTTGCAGATAGTTAATAGGGATCAATACGCTCATTATGACGCTGATCTAGACTTGATGATAATGTTCGGTGAACCAAACTTGTTCATTGCCAAAGATAAATCTCAAGTTGAGCAAATGGAATCTTGGCTGTTTTATTTCCTTTCCAATTCTTTAAGGTTTGACAATCAAGTAGATTTTGTGAATAAGGAGACAGCAGAAGGAGTATTTAAACAACTTGCTAAATTTTTTACTGGGGTGAGCATAAGGTTGATGAAAGTTTTCTTGCTTCAAAATGAAAAGTTATTGAAAAATCTTAAGATTACTGGTAAAGTGAGTTCTTTGATCTCAACTATGGATAAGTGTTATGTGTCTCCCCCTGAGAAACCATCAACGAGAAAAAGGTCTCTTGAAGATGTTATTGATCCTGTTGACAAAAAAGACAATGAAGACAAAAAACCAAAACTTGAAGAGGCCTCAACGCAGAATCGTTTGTTCCTTTTTGAGCCTTATGATGATTGGAAACCTACTCCTTTTGGGGTATGCATTGAATAATTGATGCTATTTATTTATTTATTTATTTATTTAATGCAAACTGTGAAATGGTGCCTATATTACAAGGAAGGGAAAAAAAAGTAATGCAATGCGAGATTGTATAAATGACAAGTAGTAAATAGTAAGAAGTAAATTACAAAAAAAAATGTATCGGACCAAATTAAACAAGCCAAACTAGAAAAGATTAACATTTCTAAACGCAATCTCCTTTAGTCCCACATGCTGATAGTCACTAACCTGTGACTGATTCCCCAAGATGACAAACTCTCGTATAAACTCATGACACTTAACTGGCCCCAGTTGTAAATGAATGAATCCAGTCAAATCGAAAAGCAAAGTATGTCTAGACTCAGACACAATTTTGATAGACACATTTTTCCCACGGATTTTCTGGGACTTCAAAGACTCTGTATTTTGCTGAAATTGTTCAATGAAAGATCTTCTCACGGCACGAGTATTCAATTTTGCAGCTAGTTGATTGGCACCGATGAACAAGTCCATTTGATCAAAATTAAGTTGGTTTTTCGTTTTCCTTTGTTCTTCTTCATAGGCAAATTTGTAGATCTCACCTTTGAAAGTATTGAAACCTAGTTCGGAGACTTGATGTAGTTGAACTCTGATTTGACTTTGTTGTTGATCTTTTAGTCTTGTCGGGAGAAACGTTGTGTCTATGTTATCTGAATTTTTCAAAATACAATGCTGGAGTAAACTGTCATCTATTCTGTATTCTTGTGGTAACATTGATTTGATTATATCGACCCTTGATGCTGTTTGGACTTTCAACTGTTTGTCATGTTTGAAATCATGCCGGTCTGAAAATATGTTCTTTAATGTCGGTACCGTATATGGGCTTCTGATTATATGCTTTGGGAACTTGAATGGTATCTGTGACGTTTTTTGTATCATTTTGTGTTTATTTGATTCTTGAAAAGTAATGGTAAAAGGAATATGAGTAAAAACAACTGGTTGTCTGCAGTAGAGTGATGTAGAGTGATAGTTTGATTCGCCTGGAAAATCGAAATTTTTAGTAAGAAGCGACCGCACCTAAAAAAAAATTTACAAGCTCCGAAAATATATATAAAATATATATCGTTGATCCGGGTAAAGTGTTACCTAACTAATATCGAAAACATTTAAGTGACTTCATCATAACCAAAAATTGAAAATGGCTCCAAAATCATCATCCTCATCAAGCTCAAAGAAACAAAAATCAACAGATCCAGATTCCTCCTCCACGAAGACATCAAAACAGCCAAAACTTCCCACTGAATATATTTTACGCCCTAGCAAGAATGTCACACTGAAAACAACAGGAACAATATACATTTCTCCAAAACTCTTGAAACTTACAGGTTTGAAAAAATCACAATTCATCAAGGTTTCCAAAGGTTTGGTTTCATTAACAGGTGAGCTTTCAATTTGGACTGATGCTGAAGAAGATGAATACGACATGAACGTCGTTTTGATATCAGGTACTTATTTGCAATCTGTTGGATTCTTATACGGTGATAGAGTGAAACTGTTAGAATTGCCATCACAGCCAGAATATGCCACAAATTTGGTTGTCGAATCACTAGATGGAGATGAAAAGAAGGCAAGGGAGAATGTCTCTGATCTTGGAATTCTCTTCTCTGGATTGACCACAGATGACTTGAAAATCACATACGCAGATTCAGCATCTTCAAAATCGGAAAAAGCATTAGAAGATTATCTCAGTGAATTGAGTCTTACTGAACCTACCAAGCCAAGTAGTGCAGCAGGTAAGAAAGCAGCACCTTTGTTATTCCATCCAAAAACCACAAAGCTAACCATAAGAAAAGTGAATAAGATTGAACCAGTTGAATTACCATATAGTTACTCCAAAATTGGTGGGCTGGATAAAGAACTATCTAAACTTCAACAGTTGTTACAAATCCCATTATACCATCCTGAGATTCTTACTCAGTTCCGCAGACCACCGCCAAGAGGTATCTTACTGCATGGTCCTTCAGGAACAGGTAAATCCCTTATTTTGAAATCCATTGCTTATGAACTGAGTCTCAAGTGTCACATTATCAACATCAACGGACCTTCAATTGTTTCAAAGTACTTAGGTGGTACGGAGGAGGCACTCAGAGGCTATTTCGAAGAAGCTGAAAAATATCAACCGTCAGTGATACTCATCGATGAAATTGATTCTTTGGTTCCTAATAGAAACAACGATGATACAACTGAAGTGGACAGTAGAGTGGTCGCTACATTGGCTATGTTGCTCGATGGTTTAACTGGTTCTGTTGTTGTCATTGGTGCAACTAATAGAATCAACAATATCGATACTAACTTGAGAAGACGTGGCCGTTTCGATAAAGAAGTCGCTATTCCTGTTCCTGACGCAGATGCCAGATTTGACATTTTGTCTAGACAGTTCAAGGATATGAGCGATGCTCATGAATTGTCCAATGAACAGATTAAGGCCATCGCTGGCAAGACTCATGGTTATGTTGGTTCAGATTTGGATTCATTGCTTGATGAATCCATCATGAAGTGTGTGAATAGAAGATTGGAAGGTGATTTGGAATCTAAAGTGACAGATGCAGATGTTGAAGAATCACTCACTGATATTGTTCCTAGTGCGATGAAAGAGCTCGTGTTGGAAGTTCCAAAGGTCTCTTGGGATGATATCGGTGGTCAAGAGGACGTTAAAGAACAGTTAAAAGAAATGGTGGAGTTGCCTATTACAGCTGCTGAATCATTTAGAAGATTGGGTATATCTGCTCCTAAAGGTCTATTGTTATATGGTCCACCTGGTTGTTCTAAGACTTTGACTGCAAAAGCATTGGCGTCTGAATCCGGTTTGAATTTCCTTGCCATCAAAGGACCAGAAATCTTCAATAAATATGTTGGTGAATCTGAGAAAACGATCCGTGAAATCTTTCATAAGGCTAGAATGTCAGCACCATCGATTATCTTCATTGATGAAATTGATGCAATTGCCACAAACAGAGATGATGATGGATCAGGACATGTCTCCAAGCAAGTGTTGAATACTATGTTGAATGAAATGGATGGTGTTGAGGAATTGAAAGGTGTTGTCATTATCGGAGCTACAAATAGACCTGATGTGATTGATCCTGCTTTGTTAAGACCTGGGCGTTTGGATACCCGTGTCTATGTTTCACCGCCTGATAAAGAAGCTAGATACCAAATTTTTGAGAAGAATACCAAGAATTACAATTTGCAAAACAAGGAATCATTCCTTACAAAGTTGAGTGATATGACTGATGGGTTTTCTGGATCAGAATGTGTATTTTTGTGTCGTAAAGCAGGTGTTAATGCTGTCAAAGAAGAAAGAGATTGCAAAATTGTCAAGGAAGAACATTTCTTGGAAGCATTCAAAGGCATTCAGAAAAATATCACTCCAGAAATGCTTGAGTACTATAGAGATTTTGAAAGCAAATATGCTGTCGCTTAGAATACATTTATAGTTTTGTAGGTATATGATTATACTGCCAATTCAACCGCTAATCCATTAATATTTTTTAATTGGTAATTGCCTATGTATACGGTTATAATAACTGTATACGTCAAGTTGTGGAGTAGAGCATAGTATATTGATCACTTTTCTGAGAATCGTACATTCGATTGATGATGTAAATTTGAAGAAAAGACATTTTTACGGTCTTACAGTTTAGTTTATCACTCAATTCATTGAATGATATCCTCATTAATTTCTTAGATACCGACCGATATTGAGTCTCGCGTCCGACTCACCGACAAAGAATTCTGAAGCTTTGCCGAACTGTGTGTGTTTATCAGTCATCTAACCACAAGCCACAAGCAGCTGCATCAAGAACATCCATCCTGTATATCACAGTCATATAAACAGCAACAACAATTCATCATGTCTGCAAATTTCACGAAAGCCATATCGGTGATGTTTTTCTCCGGGTTGGGTGTTTACATGGGAGTCAAATTTTTTGAGCCAATGGTGATTGAACAATTGAGAAAAGATGGTAACTTAAGAAGTGATATTCCAATTCCAGAATTCGATGAAAATGGAGATAAGATTATTGCTGGTATCAATAAAAAAGAGGTTTGGAGTGATTTTCAAAAGCAGTTGGAGGCAAATGCACAAGAAAAGAAACCTATTGGTGAAGTGATTGAATCTGTGAAAAAGAAAGCTGCAATCTCTGCTGAAAATAATGAAAAGAAAGACACGTGAAACTTTCTAGTTTTGCTGCTTAAGTCACTAAATTTCCACCCTTTAATACACGATTTTATACAATGTTTCTCCTGTTCATATATACTTCTGTTTTCTTAAATTTGATCAACATCTAAGACAAATCCACAAATGTCAAATGTCAAAATCTGTGTAAAAATTAAGCCGCACGGGCTTCAGGCAGGAGAGCAAAAAAATTGAAAAAAAAAAATAATTTTGTTTTTTCATCATCCTGTCGGTCCTGTTAACTACAACGTTTTAACAGTAAGCCACTAAACAAATCATCGAATAAAACATCATCAAAAATGGGTAAATTAAAGAAGAGATCCAAGTTATCCCAACAAAGAAGAAAACAAAATCAATTAGTCCCAGGGGACAACAAAACCAACAAGAAACTCGATAACAAGGAATTGCAAAAAATCACTCCTTTGATTTCCCAACTTTCAGCATCAGCAACCAATGACAGATCTATAGCATTAAGTACCATCTTACTTCTCTGTGATAATGATCCAACATCAAGAAAACTATTTTTGAAGAACAATTTGGTGAAGATTCTATTGACGAAGTTGATTCATGACGAAAGCGATGAGATTGTCGTTGATGCTTATGGACTTTTAAGAAACTTGATTATTGAAGAAGGTTATGATTTGAGTGTTCATTTATGGAGATCTGATATCTGGACTGCTTTGGAAGTTGATTTTAAAAAAGCTATGCAATCTCTTCCTCATATTAATGATGAGAAGGTTAGTTCTACTAGAAAAGCATTGCTTATTGATTACATCGATAACCTTATCAGTTGTTTGGGTTCTTTGTCCACGGAAGTGTCCATCCAGCTGTTTGATGAGAATATATTGCCTAAGTTACAACAAAGTGGTATCTTGAAGTTTATCTTCGAGTTGATTGAGAAGAGAGTTAGCAACAAGTTGACTTTGACTGCCTTAGAGTTCCTATATGATTTGTCCACTTTGTCCTTCCAATTTATTGAGTTGTTTGCCAATGAACCTTCTGCCATTGAGTTATTGTCCAAGATTGAAGATTCTACCTTGAGTGTCCTATCTCAAGTGTATTTAATTGGTTTGAAATTCCAAATAATGGAGTTCAAAGGTGAACTAACTGATCCAAAATCTGATGATGTTTTGATTGATTCTATTTTGGGTAAGTTAGATTCCCTTTACAAGACGAAGGTTGACTTGAAAAAAACAGTTGAACAGCTTAATGCTCCATTAAACCCAAAGCCAACAAAAGAAGAAGAAGACGCATTAAGACAAGCAAAGAACAATTTTAAACTTATAGATTTGCTTTTGGACTTATACACAACAATCATTGAAGTCAAGGGTGAACAACAAGTGGTGAATCCATCATCAGTGAGCAAAGAAACAAAGCAAAGGCTCTCTGCATTTTTTTCAAATGGTTTGGCTCCATTCTTATCAGATTTGATCACAACAAATTTCAAAAATTCCAAGATTCTAGTGTGTTTGAACAATCTTTCACTCTATCTTAGCTCATTGGATTTGGTTGATGAATCCTACATTAATTTCCTAAACCAAGTTGGCTCAACCATTGCCAAAGATTTCAATGAAACTCTTCTCGCCACAGTCGGTGATGATGTCAACCTCGATACCATTTCAGATGAACTTAACTTTTTGTTGTTCTACGATCAAGCGCAAGGTAAAGTCAGTGCTGATGCTAAACTTGTTTCTTTGTTAATCACATTGTCAAATGCCATCGATTTTAACAATCACGAGGCTAATCAAATCATTCAATTCTCTACAGTCTTGATATCATATTTGACTTTGATCGGTAAAGGTTGTGATTCCGTAGAGACAACTCAAGAAATCACCAAATTCATCGTCGATACTCAATTACTTGGTCCAATCAAACTATATAAATCTTTCAGAAACACATCTGAATTGCATAAGAAGTTTAAGTTTTTGGTCGAGTACACTTTATTGAATTCCATCAATGCCATTTTCGAGTTGTTTGATGATGACTATCCTTATAATAGACCGGTGTTCCATGAAGGTGGTTTGTTGAAGGTTTTAGAAGAGTGTTATAGTGAATACAGACACATCTATAAATCCATTGATAAGAAGGTGAATTTGGAGTTGAAGGAGAGATCAGAAGATACGTTGACTAATTTGGATAGATTCATCAAGTACAAGAAGACTGAGTTGCAATAACTTCTTCTTTATTATGTTTATTTTTCGTTTTGTAATGTTTACCTGTGCCAACTTAATACAATAGCTGTTTTTCGTTTATCGTTTTGTTTTACTGAATATTGTAGATTTTTTAGTGAGGTATCTATTGCTTTTTTGTTTACTTAAAAAGTAAGATACGGATTTGAAATTTGAAACTCGATATAACGAGGTGGTAAAATAGATAAAAAGGTGAAATAAAAAGGCAAGTAGTACATGGACAAATGGGGTACAATACAATCAAGAAGGGAGGTATAATAGATATCATGATTCACGGGTATGTATGAGTGTGATGATTAAAATTCATGATGGTTCAGCAACAGGGATTTTTCAGACCAGCAAATGGATTTGGACCAAAAAAAAAGGGAAAAGCATAACGGCAAAATATCAAAGGTAAGGCAAACAACCAAACCGAACAAAATAACTTAACAACTCAGTGAAACTTGAATCAGTCCTTATTAGCGTATTGTTTGGATTGCAACTTGACTCTCTTTTCATATTCATCTTTCTTCTTGCTGAAAGCTCTCCAAGCAGGTTCTTGAGCTGGAGAATCAGGGTTTGGGTTATTTAATAACTCTTGGATACCTAACAACAATTGTTTTATAGAGATGGCTGGTCTCCAATCTTGTTCTTCGTTCAAAATACTCAAACAGATGGTTCCTGATGGATACACGTTAGGATGATAGAAACCGGCTGGGAATTTGATCTTTGGTGGTTTGGCTGGGTATTCTTCTGGGAATGCAATTGTTATAGGGAAAGTGGCATTTTCCCATAGTGTCTTTGGTTTACCTGGGATACCGGCAGTCCAGTTATGAAGGTCCAGCGATCCATCGGCTGCTTTATTTGGTTTGGCAAAGAATCCAAATGGGTGATCCTTTCTCCATTTTTTTCTGGGTGAATGATAGATCAAGGTTGATTTTGATGATGGTTGAAATTCTGTTAGTAGTCATGTTTGGCGGGTATTATTTTTTTTTTGTTTCCTCTTTGGTCACTGTCGTGGTTTTGATAAACATACCTTTCCTGTTGGATTCTTTCTGTACGTAGATCTCTTTCAGGCATATTTGATGATTGATGATGTGTGTTGTAGTTGTGAAAAACTTTGTGGTGCTGGAGAAGGAAGAACCTGACTCTGAAGGGTGGTCACTGGTGGGTGGTGTTTGAACTTGTTGGTCTTCTCACCAGTGTCAAGTTTCTTTCGTTCATGTTCCATGTTCCATGTTCTATCAGTTCACATGGTGGACTCAGTACTCAGTACTCTTAGCGCGTCAGCCATTTTCGAATTTCCCCCCATCAGAGACAGAAATCCACCAAAGATTAGTCAACTCAAGCACAACGGCAAAAGAAACATGAACTTTCTACACATCGACCACACATTAACTCACAAACTACAAATCGACAATGTCCTACTCAGATGATGRCGAATATGATGATTTAGATGAATTGTTAGACGAATTTGACGATGAGATCCTAAGCAAGCCTCCAGGTTCCACTGTCAAGACCACTTCCAATGATCAACAACAGCAGTCACAACAACAGAAAGATATCACTAATCCAACTACACCATCAAAAAGTCCAGATACGAAATCACAAACTTCAGCAACGACTAAAGGCTCAGATGAAGCTCCAATAGATGAACAGGAACTTTTGAAACAGCTCCTCTCTGGCCTCTCGAACAACGACCCAGAACTTTCTGCAAACCTAAACTCATTCATAAAGGACTTGACTGGAAATTCTGATCTAGAATCAACAAATACAGGAACAGGGGCAAATACAACGTCATCTAAGGATATACCGAAGTCCACAACAACAAATAATGTCAACAAAGATGGCGGTAATGGTACCGGCAAGCCAGCCAATTTCCAAGACTTGATCTCAGATACAGTCAACAGAATCAAAAATTCAGGTGAACAAATCGATCAGAACCTCAAGGATGAGTCACAAGATGATGAACTGTTATCTACACTTCTCAAATCCTTAGATTTAGATCTAGGCGCTGGTTCCAATGGTGGTGAAGGTGGTTCAAATACCGAAGATTTGAGTAAGTTGTTGGTTGACATGTTGGATAAGTTATCATCCAAGGATGTGTTATATGAGCCTTTGAATGACTTGTATTTGAAGTACCCTGGTTGGTTGACTACACATAAGACTGATCCTGATTTTGAGAAGTATACTAAGCAATATGAGGTTATTAAATTGATCGTTGATAAGTTTAATGATGCAAGTTACTCAGATTCAAATGTTGAGGATAAAGAGTTTGTTAATGTCAAGTTGGAAGAACTTCAGGAGTTGGGAATGCCTCCCAAAGAGATTGCCAATGATGATTTGAGTTTCTTGAATTACAAAGATGGTAAGGGAGACATGCAGTTCGGTGACGATGATATCCCTCCTGAAATCGGTAAGGAGTTGGAAGAGACTTGTAAACAGCAATAGCTTGAGTTTCCATGAAACAAAGCTTTGGTCAACCTTCATTTTCAACGTTTTATGTTTTTGTTTAGTTGTGTACACTATTGAACTCCTTTTTAATCTGATGAGCAGACGTAATTCTTTTCGTGCTTTTATCATCTAGCAGGATTATACAATTCATAGCGAAAGCAATTTACAGATTACAACAATAATATAGAGAAGTAACGATCAACAAATATTTTGCAATTTGATTGTAAACAGTCAGACATCCATGGAAGGTCGTTTGGCGGTCACCAATATACCAAGTCCGGATTTTTGGGTTCGTCCGTCCTTGTAGATGTACATCTACCGAGGAAACTGCGAATGTTTATGGTAACTTTTCATCAGAGTAAACAATGCAAATTGCAAAATAAGTGTAATCATTATCCCTCGTATTCCCCCAATATCAATGACAGGCAAGTCCATTATCATCTAAGTTGAAATGGCCAAGGGTTAAAACATTTAACCAAATTAAAATTGAATAAATTTAAGCAATAGTCTTGAATAATGAAAGGCGAATGTTAGTCATAATGAAACTTTAAAAAATCAAAGTGAAAATTTTCACATGAAATAAGCAAAGCAAAACACAAAAGTCTCTTAATGAAATGGAATCAGAAATGCAATAATTACTGGCAAGTAAAAAGCCCCTCAAATCAACTCATAAGAGTTGAAGAGAAAACGAATCAAGGAAAGATACCAACCAGCAACGGAAGGTATATCCAGGACTCTAGGACGGTTATATGCCATGTCGTCATAGTCGAAATAGGTATGGGAAAGAAGTAATACTCATTTTTCATCAGGTTGATTCACCAAGAGACTTTTTGAGTTGTGTTGCTTCGAAAATTTGTTCATGTTGTTTTCTAGGAAATTGAAACATACCATTTGCAAAGATGATAATGAGGCCTGAGCCTRATAGTTGACGATGTAGTGGATCTGTACTGATGAAAAGGTTAATTGGAGAAGAAAGATGGGTTCATAAACAGGAAACGTCGTCTGCTTTATACCTGCTGAAAAAGTTCTGAGAAAGTTCTCGCAAGAAAAATTTGACAATCGAGATGGGCAGGGCTGCGTAACCGCGGGCATCAGGCTGAAGAGAGGGCTGTTCTCAGGGTTTCGGATTCGGACTCATTCTAGAGCGTGTATAGTGGTTGGTTACGTTTCCAGTGTTTACTTTATAACCCCAAATATATCCAAAAGAAGAGATTCAAAGTCTCTCGCCTATACTGAAACCAGTTCAATACAAAATAATAATAAAAAATGCAAAATCTATAACCGGCCACTACTCTGATCCAATCAACTCCTTTCTAACCTTGATATACTCATCATAATCAACAGAATCCTTGACTCCTTGATATCTTGTTAGTTCAATATTCAATGTTTTCCAATCACCACCGTAGAAACCAGCTTTTCTAACCAAGTTTCTCAATGTGTCATCTTTATCCCAACCTTGCTCAACAGCGACACCAGGTAAGAAAGTAGCTGATCTTGAACCATTGATAATGATACGAATACCATGCTTACCCAACTCCCAATCCAATGGATCCTTACCCTTTTCAAAATGTTTCAACAATGTCACTGAACAGCTTAATTGTGACAATTCCTTTGCTCTGATTGGATTGAATCTGGTGTCTTCAAGAGCGGCAATCAATGCATACTCTTCCACACCAGCTGGTAATTTCAAGTCCCCAAAGTTACCTATGCAACCTCTTAATTCTTTCTCGTCTTCTGTTTTGTGTTGGATGTTCCAAGTTACAAACAAGGGGCATCTTTCTGGTTTTGGATTGTCGTTTGAGTCTACCAATGCTGTGATTTTAGAGAGTGGGATCTTGGGGACTTTATGTAATTTGGAGTATAGTGTGTCGAAAGCTAGCAATGCATACGATTTCACTGATGCTGTGGTTGATGTTGATGGTGACATATTTCTGTGATGGTATATGGTTTTGATTCAAATGAACTGGTTTATGGAATCAACAAGTAGGGGTGATAGAACACCTGTCAGACATCCGGTGATAATGGGATGGGCCTCAATTGCCCTTCAAACGCATACAGATATATCTGCACAGCCTGGTTCAGCCCACCAAATTCTGAAAGTGCCGCCGCCGGCCTAAACGGGGATTGAGGATTATATTTGATGAGAAGAGCTCCGGTTCCCGGCTGTTCAAGATTTTTCATCAACATCAACATCAACATCGACATGTATGGACATCAACACATGGACCATGTCTTTCTTTACGGGTTCCATTACATTCCACACCCTCAAATAAAGATGCCAACTACCCTCACTACCTCACCAATCAGCAAAACTCTGAAACAAACACAAGAATCACAAATATGTTCAGTGTCTGCAGGATGTTTCTGGGGAGTTGAGCATCTATACAACAAGCACTTCAAGAACCGAATTCAAGATACAAAAGTTGGTTACGCCAATGGTCACACAATAGCACCATCATACAAGCAAGTTTGCAGTAATACGACAAGCCATGCTGAAACTGTTCAGATTTCATTCAATCCTTCAGTTGTGACATATAAAGAACTCGTTGAATTTTTCTTTCTGATGCATGATCCAACAACGTTAAATGAACAAGGTGAAGACCAAGGTACTCAGTATAGATCTGCTATTTTTGTTCATGATGATGAGCAGATGAGAGTTGTCATGGATGAAGTGTTGCCTCAGACTCAGAAGCAGTGGTATCCAAATCATAAGATTGTCACTGTCGTTGAACCAATTCAATCGTTTTGGGATGCTGAAGAGTATCATCAGAAGTATTTAGTCAATAATGAAGAGCAACTTTGTGCTACTCATTTCATTAGAACTGCTCCAAAGGTTTGAATTTTGGTATTGTTGCTTTGTTTTGTTCTCATGTTTGTTGACTGTCTGTGAGCTCTAGTTGATTTTAGTACAAGCAACTGAAGTCATCTTGAGAATTTTACTGACTTTTGATTTAGACAAAGCTCTTTCGGTATTTGATACTATCCCATTAACATTGTGTATCCTCTTTACTCCATATGAAGCCAAATTTTCAGGTTACTTTTCTCTACAGGAAGCCAAACTTCAGGTTATTTTTCTCTACAGGAAGCCAAACTTCAGGTTGTTTTTTTTCTCTTCTTTTTCGTTTAATGTCATTTCTTTTTCAGTTTTTTTCTCTATACATTTTTGGTTTTTTCCACATTTGATATTGTATATACTATGGTTATTAATGAAAATATACAAATAAACCAATTTGAACAACTTCCTAGTTTTTGATGCAAAGACTGAAGTTCGTATATGCATGCTTGACGAGGAGATAAGCAAAGTCATCAGAATTCCAAATGGCCGCGGAATTTGTAATCATGGATGATTGGCAGTCGAGAATCAGCGCCACACTTTTCAATGACTCAGTCCGATATCCACATTTTGATACATTTTGATCCGTTTTCTCAGATCATTTGTTACTTTTGTTTTTCTTAGAAAAAACGTTGATATATCGATAAATTACAATCAATTACTTTAATAGATATCTCTAACGGTTCCCCCAACAGGAAAAGAAAAAAGAAAATCATCTGAACCCAGACCACCAAAATATCTCACCGAAAATGACTCTTACAGGATTACCAATCAGCAAAACTTTGAAAACCACATCAACATCCCAAATTTGTTCAGTTGCAGCAGGATGTTTCTGGGGTGTTGAACACTTATATCTCAAGCACTTCAAAGGGCAAGGAATAGTTGATACCAAAGTTGGATTTGCCAACGGATCAACCAACGAACCAAGTTATAAGGCCGTTTGTACAGGAGAGACAAACCATGCTGAAACATTACAAATTTCATTTGAACCATCACAGTTAAGTTACAGCAAACTGATTGAGTTTTTCTTTATCATTCATGATCCTACAACTTTGAATTACCAAGGACCTGATCGTGGAACCCAGTACAGATCTGCTATTTTCACCCATGATGATGAACAGAGAAAAGTCGCCTTGGAGGAGTTAAGCAAAGCTCAGAAGAAATGGTATCCTAACCATAAGATTGTCACTGTTGTTGAGCCAATCCAATCATTCTGGGATGCTGAAGAATACCATCAGAAGTATTTGATTGTTAATCCTAATGGTTACCACTGTCCATCCCATTTCATTAGAACTACTCCTAAGGAATAGTTGAGACGCACGATGACTAATTCGATTTCTCCATTTTTTTCTTTGTTTTGTCATGACGTTATTTACTCTACAGGAAGCCAAACTCTCAGGTTATAATTTTCTTTTCTTTACAAGAAGCCAAACTTTCAGGTTACCCCCATAATTTTGTATTCATGTCTATATTTTAATCATTTTTCCAATTCATTATTATTATTATTACCTACCGTACGTAGCATTAAAAGGAATGATCAGCTGATAATCTCTGAATCATGGATACAAAAGCTGTGTCTTAGCAGATTCAACTGTTTCACTCAAAATATCAAGTTGATCTTGCAACGTTATTTTTCTAAGGCGCATCACTTCTCTTTCATCATCTCTCAAACTCAAATATCGAGCATAATCCAAATCTAGCTGGGAGAGTTCTTGCAACTTCGATCTAACTTCTTCCTTTAAATCATCATTTGTTGATTGGTGTGGGGATACAACTTTCTTGAGTTCTTTTTCAATGGAGTTGGAATTCGTTGATGTTGATTTGATCAATTCAATAAGACCGTTTGTATCTATCTTTTCAGTAGCTGTGCCAAGTTCATTCTCAATCAACTCCCGATATTTCTGTTGAGCTTCATTTTCAGAAACCAGGTCTGATATTTTACGTTCCACTTCCTTCTTTAACCTCTGTTGTAAAAGCAGTTCTTCATATGTAAACTGGTCCGCTTTACCTGATGCATAACTGGAGGCTGTGTCATTGTGGTCGTTTCGTATGAGCTCAATCATCTTAACTGTAATTTGATCATCGACTGATTCCGACATTGGGATATCAAATTCTGTGACAGAGTCCAAGCTTGGGATAGGCAAGCCTTGTTTTTTCGCCTGTGTTACGAGCAGGCTGGCTATGAGTTCTTGTTTGTTTGCTTCTTCCCTCTTTTGTATTTCACCTTTATCTGTTATCAAACCACTATTGGAATGTGTATCAGACGCTGTTTGCTGTTCTCCTGTGGTTATCAAATCAGTTGGAATTTCATCAGCTATGATTTCAAAATTGTTCAATGGTTTGGGAAGTTTCTTCAACTTCATTGCTAATGTTACCGCTTTCGGTTTCTTGTGTCCTCTCTCTTTCTTCACTTTGATTTTTTTGACTCCTGGTTCTTTTTTCACCTTCACTGTTTCAGCTTCCAGTTCTTCATCTTGATCTTCTGCATCTGGTTTTGTGAAAAGCACGGATTTTTCAAAACTTTTTTTGTTCAATGACTTTGTCGCTTGTTCAATTCTGGTATCAATATCAGTACTTTTCTGAACTTCTGTCGTTCCTGGTTCACTTAACACCAACTTTCTTCTTTTTCTAACTTCGTCTCCATCATCATCGGGTTTGATTTGTAGATTGGCTTCATCAGTACGGTTCAAACGCTTCATGTCATCTCTTCTTCTCTTATCTTTCTTCTTTTGTTTCTGAAGTTCTTGATTATATGTTCCAAACTGTTCAGTTTTCCTACTAAACACCTGTTTATCTTTTATATTCATTTTTTCTTCCTTACTGACATCATAAGGACCTTCTTCTGGTGTTCTTTGGAAAGCAATCTCAGCGTTGTAGTCTGTCTCACCTTTAAACTTCTTCTTATGTTTGATCTTAGCATTGATTCCAACCTGTTTCAACTCTCTTCTTCTTTGTAACAAAGCAATTCTTCTACTTTCAGCAATCATTCTTTCTCTAGCCTTTCTCTTAGCTTTTTTACCTTGGGTGTTTGCCAATCTTGCCTTTGCCTCACTTAGCATTTCTTTCTCGTCTTCATCAAGTTCTTCAAAATCAGGTCTTGCCGGCTTGCTCTCGGAGACAACATTCAATCCATCAACACCTCCAGGTACACTACCAGTCAATCTCAAATCAGAGTCACCTAAGTTGTCATCCAATAAATGTTGATACCGATCAATACATTGGTTGGCAGTTCTATTCAACACAAGACTGATTGAGTTCCATTGGTTCGGTCTCAGCTTGATCAATTTCAAAAGTTGTTCGTCTTCCTCTTTTGTCCATTCCAATTTCTTGATTGTTGGATTCAACCATTCATTCCATCTTGATTTGCACTGTTTTGCTGTTTTCTTGGAGAGTAAAGAACTCACTCTTGACCATTGATTCAAACCGTATTTGGCGATGGCGGCTTTCAAAACCTCATCTTCAGCATTGGACCAAACACCTCCTTTCACGTAAACTGGAGCCATTGTTTTAAGGTGTTGTATTTGATGTTTGTCTGTAAAGTATTGGGTTTTTGTATCTGATTGTTTCATCTCCTCCCAGGGTGATCTTACCGTAATGTTTGAGCAGACTTCAGCTCTTCGATATTTGATATTTGGAATTCATTCGGGAAATTCTTTTCGCGTGAGAAATTATTCCACAGGCTGTCAGTGGTTACTGGTCAGGGGACTTCGTTACGGCGCAGTCCTTATCAGATTCTAAGCTTGATCACATTACCTCCTCCTTCCTCCAGATGATTTAAATAGTTTCTCCAAACAGAATCCCCCTTTTTCAAACAATGGCCATTACCAACAAGGATCAAGCTGTATTTGGCTCTAGCTAAAGCAACGTTCATTCTACGTCTGTCACTCATGAAACCAACACGTAATTGAAGGTTAGATCTCACACAAGACATGATGATGATGTCTTTTTCTTTCCCTTGAAATGAGGAGATCTCTTTGACTGGAGTAACTAGACATGACTCCAATTCTATTTGGTGAAATTTTCAATTCAAAAATGAGTCTGTGAGCTATCTTAGCGACTAAGTTAGCTTCGGTATAGTTCACCAATGAAAATTCTCCATTATTTTCTGCCAATTTACCATCTTTCTTTCTCTTGTTCATTCCTTTGTTGCTATTCTTTGGTTGTCTCATCATCTTAGTCTCCATTGGGGCATGTTTGCGCCATAGTCATAGAAGGCCGCTGGGAACTTAATAACTCTATCATATCTATCACTTTCACTGATACCAGTTCCGTTATAGAATTTAAGTCTTGGGAATCTACTAATTTTAGCGTGCATACGGTACTGTGTGTCTAACATTATTGTTTTTGTGTCTGGCAACAATCTCAAACATTTTTCAAAGAAGGAAAACTGTAAAGGCTTCACTTTGGACATGGCACTCAGTTGTTTTTTGTCGCCGACCAACACGATCTTTTCAATATCAAGCTCAGACACTCCAAACAAATTACAATACAAGAAACAAAGTGAGATTCAAGAATTTCCAAATCAACAACTCCCAATTTAAAAAACTAGTTGTTTCATTATAAAACATTACAGAATGCCTATTTACTTTGATGAATAATTCCTTTTAACCAATTAGCTTTTTATAACCTCTTTTTCAAATTTTTAACTTCAAAAAAAAAAAAAAAAAAAAATCTGGTTTTTAACTGTGTTTTTATAGTTCTATTTTCCCCTTTTTACTTAATGGCTATTATTGATGCCTAAAGAATTTGTTTAATGTTTCAATATCTACTTTCTTTTATTTTTCTTCAACTTTATTTGTTCTTTGGATAGTTAATTGATTACTAAACTTATGTGAAAAAAAAAATATTTATATAATTCATCTTTCTCGTTGAAAATGTATCAAGCTTTTAATGTTTCAGCTTTTATTTCAATTTTTTTTTACCCAGTTCCATTTTCGTCTTCCAATTTTCCTTCCCCAAACTTATGGTTTTTTCAGTTCTCTGTAATTATAGATAACTGATTTTTCTTTTCTTCACAGTATTTTTTGATTTCTATGCGTACTGTTGAAGGTTAGGCGAAACTCCAAGTACTTTTTTTCTTTCTAAGTATATAGTTTAATTCAAAATATTGTTTTATGTCTAAAAAAATGCTTTGTAATTTTTCATAAATATGAAATTGTTGAAACAATATTAATAAATTGACGGTCCATGGATTTTTGACATTTGAAAGCTGAAACTGGTTTAATTCATAACGTGATTTTTGTGTATTGTGAGACGGTGTAAATACCCGTGAATACAGATTGAACTAATATAGAGTAAAACGAAGAACGATTTTATGTTTTTCGATTGAACATCGATTTTTAGAAATAATTAAGAGTAAGGTAACAATAAATTATAAAATTAAACCGGTCAATCAATCAATCAATCAATCAATCAATCAATTTGCATTTTTATTTAGTAGTTATATATAAGAAGAAAATTTGAAAACTAAACTGGCGGTTCAGGAATCAGACCATTAAAGATCAAGCACCATTACTTATTGAGTTGTCTATCTCTCTTCTGAACTCAATCACCACATGTATAACAGATAAGCAACTGGGATGGTGGCATTGTTCAAAAAAAAATCAATCAATAAATTCTTTTTTATTCGATAGTTATGAAATAAAATATAAAGACTAAACTGGTGGTTCAGACCATCAAAGATCAAGCACCATTAGTTATTGAAGGGAGTTGTCTATCTCTCTTTTAAACTCAATCATCACTTGTAATAGATAAGCAACTGGCATTGTTCAAAAACAAAATCGAGGCCTTTCATCCTCCAACCATGATAGTAGAAAACCTTTCACCGTATTCAAAGTAAAGTTTAAATAGTCAATCAGCACCAAAAATCCGTCAGTACCAGTCGATTTACCTTATATGAGAATTCTTTTCTATAATGATTATGAGTTGGATTTGCAATCACTGTAGTTGTAATCGTGGCCATTAGTAGGTCAATAAAAAGTGGGAATCAGATTGGGGGCAATATATGTCACCCAGATCAGGTGACACAAATGTACACGTGACTTGACTGTAAGTGTGGCTGTGCAGATTTGAGGCGGTGCTGAATTAAATAGATGATATGGTGGCACAGCCACACTTGTGTATGTATATAAGAAGCGAGGTTTTCCCAACCTCGTTCAACCGTCATCCTGTCTCTTGAAGTAGTTTATATAGGCATTGAATACATTCCGAAGTTCCCGTCCTTACATTGACATTACAAGCGCAAGTGGTTTAGTGGTAAAATTCAACGTTGCCATCGTTGAGCCCCCGGTTCGATTCCGGGCTTGCGCATTTTTTGCTTGTTTGGCTAAATGTTTATCCGAGTGCTTGGAAATTGTAGCGAGGTGCTAATATTTGTGCTAATATTTTTAGGATTGGTTACTATTAGGTCTATTAGGTGGTAATTTACTGGCACCTGCCTCCTGCCTCCTGCCACGATTCACGAACAGAACGCAGAACGCAGAACGCAGAACGCACCTGCCAGTGTGTCTCCTGTGTCTCCTGTCTGTACAGTACAGACAATTTATTGTACGTGTTAAGGAACTGGGACCTGAACACTCAACAGTGAATATACCAGCCTTGTCAAATCCACACTGGACTCTCAAACAGGGCAACAACACTGTTAATCATCAAGGATTCATTCCAAAATTCATTCATCACCAAAAACACCAACCAACACGGTCCCTCCAACCCCCCATTTCAGATCAGGTCCATCTTCAAACAATTAAACAGGGATCTGAAAATTGTGGTATCAGAGAGAAACAGAGAAAACTAGCAAACTGATCCTGTTCCAGTTAAACTTACACCACACACACCACCAACACATTCACCGGATTCAATCATAGAACAAGATGTTATATAAACCAAAGCACCAGAAACTCATATTACGATGTTACCCATCAAAAAAACTTCCCGGCAATGAGACAAAACCCAACAACGCCGAACTCAGTTATTTGATCTATTATGCGAAAACCAGAAGAACAAAATTGGAAAAAGTCTGTGTCTTTTTGGATAAGAAAACGAAGTCCGATGTTGCCCATGGTAGAATTGGTCATTTGACTGTCACCATGTATATCTTAAAGGAATTAATTGCTGAATGTGAGGATAATTTGGGTATCTTGACACGAACCATTATCACCACTCTTTCTTCAGTTTTGAATTTGAAAGATTTGAACTCTTCCCAACTTGCTTCAAATGTCTTTGAAGAATATTGTCAGGCCCTCCAACCACAACAAACTCAAATCTTTTCATCCGACAATGCTCTACTTAAAGATTTCTTGAAGTTGTCCAAGGAATTCATTGATTTAGGAGGTGAAAACGGAAGCGAAGATTGGCAAAGAATAGGCATTCAATCCACTCAAGTTGCATCTAACTATGTTGAAGCAACTTATACTTCTCAAGCTTCTTTAATTCAGCATTGTGTTAGCTTATTACTGTCCAAACTGGAGAAAGATGCCTCTTCCCCTGAACTGGTTAGAACCGTCACTCTGTCCGAACAAAAAATAGATACAGCATCTCTGACCATCAAGGATTACACCATGTTGGCATTGAAACAGTTCTTCGATACAAATAATAAGAAACAAGTTGACTTATCTACAAAATCCGTTGTGGGTTATGCTTTGGAAAAGAAGAGCGATCTGGTTTGGGTTAATGTTTTGCTGGAAGTTTGTACGAAGAAGACCCATATTGAGTTGAGGTATAGAGTCATTTCAGTTCTGATTTTAGAGTTGACAAAGGCCAAAGAAATTCAATCAAAGTCATTCTTATCCATGTTGATATCCAACCTGTTGTCTTGTGAAGATGTGAACATGGTTGGTCTGCCAGTGAAGGAAATTTTGGGTGATGTGTTACAATTGGAAAAACATTTGATTCTAAACGAAAGTGGAAATCAAGAGTTGGCAGATGAGTACAATGATATCGTGAGAAGTTTGAGCAAACATATTTACTACAACAATCAAATCAACGATATGGTTCAAGAAATTTTTGGTTATTATTATCAATTGATTGCCACTGAAAAGTTACAGCTGACTTCCAGTAACATTCATCATCTTTCAAATTTGTTCATCTACAACTTACAAGCGATTTTCCAAGCCACACGTGAAGATGAACTGATCAAAGCTAAGAAGAGTCCCTACTTGAGCAACATTTTTGACTACTTGTATTACACCTTGAATTTCAAGAACTATCCTGAAATCACCAAGAAACACGACATTCAGGCTAACTGGTTCAAGTTAATTGCCCAGTTCTTACAGCTAGACATCAAACCATCCATTTATTCTAAGCCTAACTATGAAAACCTGATAACCGAAAAATTTGAAACAAACCCAATACTCATTCAGTTGGACACCATAGAGGATATCTGTGATAATTCTACTTTGAATGTCAACATACAGGTATCTGCCACTTTGAAAGGCATGGTTAAAGGTTTTGGAATCAACTTCATAATAAACTTTTTGCACTTCACAAAGAGATGGCTCAGCAACCCTAAGGACTTCAAATACTCATTATCTTTAATTTTACTTCTTGATTCTGCTAATCTTGTTGAAAACCAAGAATTATCCAAGATTGTTCAAGGTGAGATCGGCAAGTCCGTCAACACTGGTGATTGGTACCATGGTTTTGATGTACCAGCTATAAAGACATTCTCCCCATCCACTGAGCTTACACAAGACCTCATTTTGAATCAGTTTTCATCAAACTTGGAAATCGCAAAATGGATAGATGCTTCAGGCCTCAAGAATTCTGGTTTGGCTGATGATTTAGGCCTAAGACAAATTTCAAGAGAACCACCAAAGATCGCTTTCCGTAACGCCACAACAGCAACAAACTCCATCCTTAACAACAGTATTGGTGCTACTGGTCTGCTTCAACCTGGTTCCCAAAGAGATTCTGTGTTCCCTGGATCAGCATTGCTACTATCTCCTAACATCACAAGTTCATTATCTAGAGCGCCATCAATTGCTAATTTTTCAATGGCTGCTTCCCTTTCTGCACCCCCTGCAATGGCCATGGCTATGGGTAGTGCCAGATCAGTTAGATCAGCATCTTCGGGTAATGCCAGATTATCAACAATGAGCGGTCAACCAGGTCTGGATTTCTCCAATGCCAAGGAGTTGAGATCGATTATAACAAGCGGTGCCTCACCTTCAAGTGCTGGCCCATCACCTAACAACTCGTTCAATGTTGGCAATGGATCTGGATTGGCTTCAGGTTTCACCGAAGGTGCAAATTCTGGAAGAAGAAGTACCAAGGGCTCAGTTGATTATAAGAAGAGTGGATTGGCTTTCTGTATTAACGATTTGGATTTAAGTGGTGAGGAAGATGAGTTCTATGAGGCTGATTCTGATGTTGGCGATGAGACTGAGACAGAGGATGAGACTGATGTCGAGAATGATCCATTGGTGTTTAACGATAAAAAGTCTGATTCTCATCATCCTGCTGTGAATGCTACTTCTTCTCCTTTGTCCGACCCTTCTTCATCTCATCTGATTCATCCTACTGGACTACCTGTTATGCAAGTTAATGGTAATGGACTATGATGTACCGTTCTCCCTTTTTTACTCCCTCCCCAAAAGCGTATATAGAATTCCTGTTCTTGTGTTTTCTAATTTTTTTCTCTCTTTTTTTTCTTCTTTTTTGTTAATTATATTTTGTTAACCCACATGCTCACCTCCTTTTCAAGTTCCATTTTTTATTTTTTTCATTTCAGCTTTCACTTTGTTATTTCTTTCCTCCTATATTCTCTTTTTTTCCACTAATTTCACGTTGTAACTTGTGCCACTTCTGTTTTGTTTTAAATTATTAACCTGCATTTCCATCTTTTTGTACCAATTCTACATTGTCATTGATAGTTTTAAATTTATCTTCGAGTTCTTTTTGAAAAGAAAAAAAAGTATTATTTCCCGGCTATTCAGATATATACATTCTTCCTAGAACTTCTTAGAGCAAACAATTATAATTACAAAAACAGAGGACACAAAATGGAAAAGTAACAGAAAACGAAAAGTAAATGAGATGAGCGCAAAAAGAGTAAGTAACCTGGGGTAGAAAACAGAATCAAAATTGTTATTGCAAATGAATTGTAATGGTGCTGGAAACAAAAAATAAGACTCTAAAATCATACTGAATTAAGGTCTTTATGATGAACTCTATTCTTCATCATCGTCATTCAAAGCATCAAAGGCATTGAACTTAGAAGTTTGGGTAACGGCAACAGTATCTCTGGAATCAGCAATACCAGCCTTACCAGATGAGATCTTTGAACTGTTGTGCTTGAAGATGGCATGTTGCTTAGCACCAGTTTCGGAATCATTGTTGTGTTTGTTGTGACCGTGATGACCATGGGATTCAGTGGTGAAGCCATCATCTTCAGCAATTGCGGAATCCAATCTTTTAGCATTGGTTGGAACAAATGAAGTCCAACCATCACCATCGGTTTGCTTGATTTCCTTTGGAACTCTCTTCTTCTTTGGATGAGTGAAGGACTTTCTTCTTGGTGGATGAGCCTCTTCAAATTCTTTCAATGCTTCTTTAACTTGTTCAACCAATTTCAAGAATGGAGTCAAATCAACACCTTCTGGTAAAACGGCACCTTTCTCAAAGGATAACAATTCTTCACTAGTGTATTTTTGAACCATGTTGTTAATAATTCTTTTGACAAAAGTAACTGCTGATGATGATGGCCTTTTGAAAAAACTTGTTGCTGATCTTATTTCCGAAGTGTAAACACGATTTTAAAGGTCTTGTGAACACTGATTTTTTTGATTTTGATGGAACCACATTCACTCATTCACTCACTCACCCACCCAATTTTTTCTGAAAAAATGTGCCCTGCGGACACGACTGTGGAATTGGCAGAAAAATTTTGTTAGAGTAATGATTTACCTAATTGGGAAGTAAGCCGCTGACGGCTGGGATAACATTTTTTACAGAAAAAAATTTGGTGATTTGATCATGGTGTGTTTTGACATGTATATTTTGACATATCTATGGTGTTTCACAACCACTAAATCAACAACAATAACATCAAAAACTCATCCATATTATCACAGTCATGCCAGTTGGAAGATCCTTATCCAAAGTTACCAAAAATTTACAAGCCAAAAAGAAAGCCGGCTCTTCCCCACTTCACCCAAAGGGACGTAAAGCTAAGATGCTTACAAGAGCCACGTTAAGAGATGACAAAGTGAGTCAAAAAAAAGCAACACATAACATGAAGAAACAAGATGAATTTCAAATATATTTTTTCATCCGTGAAATGATGGAAAAAGACGATACTTTGAACAAACTTGAAACCATAAGCAACAAGCAATTAGATGATTTAGTTGCCACTTTTATCAACAGAAATCAAGATGAGATTAAGAAATTGAAAGATGCTAGAAGGCCAGGAAGACCAGCTAATAAGAAACAAGATTTGCTTGAGATGAAGTTGAAGGCTGAAAATGATTTGTATGAAACCGGTTGGAAACTTCCTGTGCTCACTGAAGCGGACAATGTGAAGAAATTTAAGAACTGGAAAGGTGAACATAGTGGGTTGACCAGTATCAAATTTCAAATTTTCAAGAAGAAAGATCTTGTTGATGAAGACTCCCAAATGCAGTAATTTTTGTTACTAACGATCGCATGCTTTTTCAATATATATGACACTGTTTTCTAACTGAGTATAAAGTGTTTATATGAATTCAAAAATCCAAAAAAAGAGGAAAAAAATTATATATTTCGAGAATTGGGTAAAATGTAAAAAAAAGGATAATAAATATCATTTTGTAGCTATGAGATTGATATAACCCACCGATTATTTACTCATGTTAAGTTTCAGTTAGTTTTGGCTTTTAAAGACTCTGGAGATTCAGGAGCATCCGATTGCGTGACAATTCTTCTATCACCCTTGTCTGTTTTGGATGTCTCAACAGATGTTAACTCCTGTTTCGGAATGTCCAGATAATAACTTAAACCAAGCAACGTTAAGAAAGTACCACCAACGACAGCCAAAACATTTTTGAAAAGCGACCAGATTCTTCCAGAATTATTCTTAACAAAGACCAACTTCACAGCATCACCATCAACAAGATTGTACCCACGACGAACCAATTTGTTAATACCTGTAGTGAATTGTTCAGGAGCCTCTACTCCACCAAGAATGGTAAAAATATCTCTTGTTCTATCTGGTAACTTCAATTTTGTATTCTTGGAAACAGTACCATCTTTATAGAGAACAAGACAGTCAGATAAACTTTCCTTTTTAAGAGACTTTGATCCAGATAATGGACGAAGTAAAGAGCTCGTAGGAACCAATGTTTTAGGAACAAGAACAGGAGTGAAGAATGTCTTACGACTTAAAGTGCTTGGGTTACCAGGCATCTGTTGTTTCGACCACTCGTAATTCATTTGGGATTTGAATAGAGAGGACTCCTTCTGATCACTTTCTTGTTTGGCCTGAGTTAAAAACTTCTCAATCGATTCAGCATCAACCTGTTTTGCAGCATCGGCATCTTGCTTAGAATATGTCTGTTGTTCAACTAGAGGATTTGCCGTAAACTTAGTCATTCTTGGCAAAAACTCATTTTTCTTGGTTGATTTGGAGACCTTGTTGATTGATGCAAGCAACTCATTGAATGATCCTGTAGGTTTGTGATGATGTTTCTGGGTCTCACCCGATTTCATCAAACCTCCAATTGTCTTTCCACTATTTTTTAAATCATCACGTTGTTTTGAATCAGTCTTAAAGGCATAGTCTAGCTCTGGTTTCGTCTCCGAATGTGACTCTTTAGGTGGGTTGCTTCCATCATTTGGCGTTATAGGAATCTCCTTGCCTATCTTAGTGGTATCAGTAATAGATGAATCGATGTTCTTAGAACCCGGCTTAACGACGGTTTCTTTAGCAATCGGAGTGACTTTTGGTGGTTCTTCCTTCAGTTCTTTAGATAATTCTTCTTCATCAACAATGCTAAATTTCTCTGAAACTGCGTGCTTTCTCTTATCCACTCCAAATTTCAACCAGATGAAGTAATTAAGATATTGTTCATTTCTGTTTAGTGTTGTCAAAAACAATAGCACACGTTCTTTATCTGCAACTGATTTCTTGAATTTCATCAATTTTTTAAACAATTCCAATAACTTACCAGTTTCTTGGGTTTTTAATTCCTGTTTCGACAAAAAATCTTTCAAATAATTCTGTTCGGCTTTGAATAAACCGTTGAAATAGGCATATCCCATAGGCTCATCAAACTTTACATTTGGGTCACGGTTGACTTGCGTGGAATCAGATTCTAATTTATCTTTAGGTGGTTCAGTTGTATTGAAACTCTCATGAGTAGATTTTGGGTCATTTTCACTAGCCACTGTATTATCTTTGTGTGGAGTAGAAGCCGAGACAGTGGCTGTAGTTGCAGCCCCATCATTTTGATTACTAACTTCAACATTTTCAACAACCTTCTTCTCTTTCGAATCTTTGAAACCCATTTCATCTTCTTTGGAATAACCAGTATTCTTATCCCTTTTCTCAGCACCAGACTCCCTGTCATTCTCTAGCCTAGATGTCGTTGAGCCATTAGTAACACCACCTCCCAACAGATTCTTCAGTGGGTTGAATTTACCACCACCTGATCTTGAACTTGTTTTCACACCACCAAATCCTGATCTCTTTCTAATCCCATTACCACTTGATCTTGTACCAGAACTTGAATGTGCCTTACCAGAAGAGCCTTTCAAATTTGAATTATGGCTTTTGCCACTGCCACTAGCGTTATCACCGGGACGTTCAATTATGACTCGCCCTTGAGACATCAAGTCACCAATGGAAGTAGAATTAGTATGACTCTGTGATTCTTTCTTGATATTCATATTACCCTTTGAATTGATATCTGATTGTGAGGTTTGCTTCGGTTTCTTGGCAAGAGTTATCAAATCAATGTCGAATTCATCGCTATCTGTGATGCCATTATTGGGTTTTGTCTTCTTATTTTGTTGATGCTTATCAGTTTCTCCTCTATTCACAGAAGAATATGATCTGGTTCCAAGTTGCTTGTGTCCATTTATGTTCAAGTTCAGTCTTTCTTGATAAGATCTCGCAATCATGGTTGTTCCGGTAAATGCAGCCTGCTTGGATACCAGCAACCTAGAAATGGCCTTTGATGTACCTGCTATTGTCATTGCATTATAGTGGACCTGTTGAATCATTATTTGTGAATAGGAATTGATGGTCTTTATATCTTGGATGTCTGAAGGCAAGAAATTGGTATTAAAGGGGTATATAAAGAGCAGTCAGTTGTGGAGGAGCACATGGCCAAGGCCCCACATGCATGGCATGATTTGAGATAGATGGAGCTCGCTCGGGGATTTGATCCAGGTAGTATCCGGCACAAAGACGGCTGTGCTCTTCTACCTAATTGGTTCGAACTCCCGCATAGAGGTATTGGTAGAAGTACATTATTCTTCATGGTAATTGATCGAAATACATGGCTTTTTTTGATAGGGGTATTTCAAAATCAGAATTGTTTCGATGCTATAAACATTTTTGTGGTCCCCTAGGTTACAAGAGTGTACTTGTAACTGCAAAAAACCTTCTTTGTTTATCGCACTGACAACACCAAAAGATAGATTATTAATTTTTAATTCAAGCGTAGTATCATCTAACACATTATTTTTTTTTAAAAATTATATTCTGCATCTAGCAGAGTCAAAAAAACAAAAGGAGAAGTTATAAATAAAATAAAATAAAATAAAATAAAATAAAATAAAATAAAATAAAATAAAATAAAATAAAATAAAATAAAATAAAATAAAATAAAATAAAATA